>CAJRAV010000006.1:21326-81273 GCA_907165065.1 Caprimulgus europaeus
TGCCCACCCCCATGCCCCCTGTACCCCCCATACCCACCCCATGCCCACCCCCATTCCCCCCATACCCACCCCGTGCCCCCACACCCACCCCGTGCCCCCCGTGCCCGCAGGTGGTGACGTACCTGGCGGGCTGCGGGCTGCAGAGCTGCCCCATGCTGCTGTCCAAGGGGTACCCCGACATCGGCTGGAACCCCTGCGGGGGGGAGCGCTACCTCGACTTCCTGCGCTTCGCCGTCTTCGTCAACGGTGAGGGGGTCCCCGTGTCACCTGCCTGTCACCACGGGGTCCCTGTGTCACCTCCCTGTCACCACGGGGGTCCCTGTGTGCCCTCCCTGTCACCACGGGGGTCCCTGTGTCACCTGCCTGTCACCACGGGGGTCCCCTGTCCCCTCCCTGTCACCCTGCGGGTCCCTGTGTCCCCGTGTCCCCATGTCCCCATCTGTACCCCCCTGGGTGTCCCCCTGTCTCCTCCCTGTCACCCAGGGGGTCCCCGTGTCACCCCGAGGGTCCCCTGTCACCTCCCTGTCACCCCGGGGGTCCCCTGTCCCCTCCCTGTCACCCTGGGGGTCGCCGTGTCCCCATGTCTGCATCTGTACCCCCCTGGGTATCCCCATGTCCCCTCCCTGTCACCCTGGAGGTCCCTGTGTCACCTCCCTGTCACCACGGGGGTCCCCGTGTCCATTCCCTGTCACCCTGGGGGTCCGTGTGTCCCCGTGTCCCCATGTCCCCATCTGTACCCCCCTGGGTATCCCCATGTCCCCTCCCTGTCACCCCGGGGGTCCCCATGTCCCCATCCTGTCACCCCAGGGGTCTATTTCCCTTGGGTCCCTGTGTCCCCATGTCCCCTCCCTGTCACCCTGGTGGTCATCGTGTCCCCATGTCCCCATCTGTACCCCCCTGGGTGTCCCCATGTCCCCTCCCTGTCACCCTGGGGGTCCCCTGTCACCTCCCTGTCACCCCGGGGGTCCCCTGTCACCTCCCTGTCACCCTGGGGGTCCCTGTGTCACCTCTCTGTCACCACGGGGGTCCCCTGTCACCTTCCTGTCACCCCGGGGGTCCCTGTGTCCATTCCCTGTCACCCTGGGGGTCCGTGTGTCCCCGTGTCCCCATGTCCCCATCTGTACCCCCTTGGGTGTCCCCATGTTCCCACCCTGTCACCCCAGGGGTCCCTGTGTCCCTTCCTGTCACCCCGGGGGTCTATTTCCCTTGGGTCCCCATGTCCCCTCCCTGTCACCCTGGTGGTCATCGTGTCCCCATGTCCCCATCTGTACCCTGCTGGGTATCCCCATGTCCCCACCCTGTCACCCAGGGTGTCCCCATGTCCCCACCCTGTCACCCTGGGTGTCCCCATGTCCCCATCCTGTCACCCTGGGGGTCCCCATGTCCCCACCCTATCACCGAGGATCCATTTCCCCGGGGGTTCCCCTGTTGCCTGGGGCGGTCCCTGGGTGACCCCAACGTCCCTGTCCCCCCCTGTGTGTCCCCACCCTGTCACCCTGGGGGTCCCTGTGTCCCTTCCCTGTCACCCCGGGGGTCCCCTGTACCCTACCTGTCACCCTGGTGGTCATCGTGTCCCCATGTCCCCATCTGTACCCCCCTGGGTATCCCCATGTTCCCACCCTGTCATCCCGGGGGTCCCCTGTCACCTGCCTGTCACCCCGGGTGTCCCCATGTCCCCACCCTATCACCGAGGATCCATTTCCCCGGGGGTTCCCCTGTTGCCTGGGGCGGTCCCTGGGTGACCCCAATGTCCCTGTCCCCCCCGTGTGTCCCTGTCCCCATCTGTACCCCCTTGGGTGTCCCCATGTCCCCATCCTGTCACCCCGGGGGCCTATTTCCCTTGGGTCCCTGTGTCCCCATGTCCCCTCCCTGTCACCCTGGGTGTCATCGTGTCCCCATGTCCCCATCTGTACCCCCTTGGGTGTCCCCATGTCCCCACCCTGTCACCCTGGGTGTCCCCATGTCCCCACCCTATCACCGAGGATCCATTTCCCCGGGGGTTCCCCTGTTGCCTGGGGGGGTTCCCTGGGTGACCCCAATGTCCCTGTCCCCCCCCTGTGTGTCCCTGTCCCCCCACCCTGGTGGCCAGGGGAGAGCGTGGAGGAGAACGCCAACGTGGTGGTGCGGCTGCTGATCCGGCGCCCCGAGTGCTTCGGGCCGGCGCTGAGGGGGGAGGGGGGCAGCGGCCTCCTGGCCGCCATCCAGGAGGCCACGGCCATCGCCCAGGACCCCGCCCGCGACGGGCCCAGCGGGCGCAGGGAGCGCCGGAGGGAGCCGTGAGTGGGGCTGGGAGCGGAGTGGGGCGGGATTAGGGTGGGATTAGGGTGGGATTAGGGTGGGAGTGGAGTGGGAGTGGGATTAGGGTGGGATTAGGGTGGGAGTGGGGTGGGATTAGGGTGGGATTAGGGTGGGATTGGAGTGGGATTAGGGTGGGATTATGGTGGGATTAGGGTGGGATTAGGGTGGGAGTGGGGCTGGGAGCGGATTGGGGTGGGATTAGGGTGGGATTAGGGTGGGAATGGGTGGGATTAGGGTGGGAATGGGTGGGATTAGGGTGGGAATGGGTGGGATTAGGGTGGGATTAGGGTGGGAATGGGGTGGGATTAGGGTGGGATTAGGGTGGGAGTGGGGTGGGATTAGGGTGGGATTAGGGTGGGATTAGGGTGGGATTAGGGTGGGATTAGGGTGGGAGTGGAGTGGGATTAGGAATGGGGTGGGAATGGGGTGGGATTGGGAATGGGGTGGGATTAGGGTGGGATTAGGGTGGGAGTGGGGTGAGAGTAGGGTGGGATTAGAGTGGGAATGAGGTGGGAGTGGGAGTGGGGTGGGATTAGGGTGGGAGTAGAGTGGGATTGAGGTGGGATTTTGCATGGTGTGGGATTGGGAGTGGGATTGGGATGAGGAACAAGATGGGGATGGGATGGGCCAGGCCATGGCGGGCTGTCCCCTCACCCCTGTCCCTGTCCCCCTGGTCCCCTCACCCCTGTCCTTGTCCCCCTGGTCCCCTCACTCCTGTCCCCCTGCTCCCCTCACCCCTGTCCCTGTCCCCTCACCCCTGTCCCCCTGGTCCCCCCACCCCTGTCCCTGTCCCCTCACCCCTGTCCCTGTCCCCTCACTCCTGTCCCCCTGGTCCCCCCACCCCTGTCCCTGCTCCCCCCACCCCTGTCCCTGTCCCCCTGGTCCCCTCACTCCTGCCCTTGTCCCCCTGGTCCCCTCACCCCTGTCCCCCTGGTCCCCTCACCCCTGTCCTCGTCCCCCCACCCCTGTCCTTGTCCCCCCACCCCTGTCCCTGTCCCCCTGCTCCCCCCACCCCTGTCCCTGTCCCCCTGGTCCCCCCCACCCCTGTCCCTGTCCCCCCACCCCTGTCCCTGTCCCCCTGGCCCCCCACCCCTGTCCCTGTCCCCCTGGTCCCCCCACCCCTATCCTTGTCCCCCTGGTCCCCTCACTCCTGTCCCTGTCCCCCTGGTCCCCCCACCCCTGTCCCCCTGCTCCCCTCACCCCTATCCCCCTGGTCCCCCCACCCCTGTCCCTGTCCCCCTGCTCCCCTCACCCCTGTCCCCCTGGTCCCCTCACCCCTGTCCCTGCCCCCTCACCCCTGTCCCTGTCCCCCTGGTCCCCCTCACCCCTGTCCTTGACCCCTCACCCCTGTCCTTGACCCCTCACCCCTGTCCCCCTGCTCCCCCCACCCCTGTCCTCCTGGTCCCCCCACCCCTGTCCCCCTGGTCCCCTCACCCCTGTCCCTGTCCCCCTGCTCCCCCCACCCCTGTCCCTGTCCCCCTGCTCCCCCCACCCCTGTCCCTGTCCCCTTGGTCCCCTCCTGTCTTTGTCCCCTCATCCCTGTCCCTGTCCCCCCACTCCTGTCCCTGTCCCTGTCCCCTCACCCCTGTCCCTGTCCCCTCACTCCTGTCCCTGTCCCCTCACCCCTGTCCCCCTGGTCCCCCTGGTCCCCTCACTCCTGTCCCTGTCCCCCCACCCCTGTCCCCCTGGTCCCCCCACCCCTGTCCCCCTGTCCCCCCCAGGCTGGGTGCCGAGGAGCCCCCCGAGGAGACCCGGGTCCACCTGGGCAACGCCATCATGTCCTTCTACGCCGCCCTCATCGACCTGCTGGGGCGCTGCGCCCCCGAGATGCACGTGAGGAGGGAGGGGGGACACCCATGGGGGGGTGAGGGTGACACCCATGGGTGGGGGGGAGGTCCCCAAACTGGGGTGACCCCCTGTGTTGTGTCCCCTTGTCCCAGTTGATCCAGGCAGGGAAGGGGGAGGCGCTGAGGATCCGGGCCATCCTGCGCTCACTGGTGCCACTGGAGGATCTGGTGGGGGTCATCAGCCTCCCCCTCCAGATCCCCACCCTGGGCAAAGGTGGGACTGGAAGGGACTGGGAGGGACTGGGAGGGACTGGGATGGGGTGGGAGGGACTGGGATGGGGTGGGAGGGACTGGGGTGGGACTGGGATGGGAGTTGGATGGGACTCAAGGGACTGGGGTGGGGTCATCAGCCTCCCCCTCCAGATCCCCACCCTGGGCAAAGGTGGGACTGGGGTGGGACTGGGAGGGACTGGGATGGGACTGGGATAGGGTGGGAGGGACTGGGATAGGGTGGGAGGGACTGGGATGGGGTGGGAGGGACTGGGGTGGGACTGGGATGGGGCTGGAGGGACTGGGATGGGACTGGGATGGGATTGGAGGGACTGGGATGGGGTGGGATGGGACTGGGATGGGGCAGGAGGGACTGGGATGGGGCAGGAGGGACTGGGATGGGAGTGGGAGGGACTGGGGTGGGGCTGGGATGGGACTGGGATGGGACTGGGATGGGGCTGGGATGGGGTGGGAGGGACTGGGATGGGGCTGGGATGGGACTGGAGGGACTGGGATGGGACTGGGATGGGGTGGGAGGGACTGGGATGGGGCTGGAGGGACTGGGGTGGGGCTGGGATGGGGTGGGAGGGACTGGGATGGGGCTGGAGGGACTGGGGTGGGGCTGGGATGGGACTGGGATGGGGCGGGAGGGACTGGGATGGGACTCAAGGGACTGGGATGGGACTGGGGTGGGACTGGGATGGAGTGGGAGGGACTGGGGTGGGGCTGGGATGGGACTGGAGGGACTGGGATGGGACTGGAGGGACTGGGATGGGGCGGGAGGGACTGGGGTGGGGCTGGGATGGGGTGGGATGGGACTGGGATGGGACTGGGATAGGGCGGGAGGGACTGGGGGGACTGGGATGGGACTGGGATGGGACTGGGATAGGGCGGGAGGGACTGGGGGGACTGGGATGGGACTGGGGGGACTGGGATGGGACTGGGATGGGGTGGGAGGTGCCCAGTGGGGTGAGAGGGGCTGGGATGGGGGGGTACTGGGATGGGGGGGTACTGGGATGGGGGGGGTGTGGGATCCCCAGTCACACTGAGGGGGGGGGGGTCACCCCCCATGTCTGGGGCCACACACCCAGGTCCCCAGCCAGTGTGGGGGGTTTTGGGGTGTCCCCCCCCAGCCAGTGTGGTGGGTTTTGGGGTGGGGGGGGGGGTTTGGGTGTGTGTGGGGGGTTTTGGGGTGTGTGTGGTGGGCTTTGGGGTGTGTGGTGGGTTTTGGGGTGTCCCCCCCCCCAGCACTGTGTGTGGGGGGTTTTGGGGTGTGTGTGGGGGGTTTTGGGGTGTGTGGTGGGTTTTGGGGTGTGTGGGGGGGTTTGGGCAGTGTGGGGGGTTTTGGGGTGTGTGTGGTGGGTTTTGGGGTGTGTGTGGGGGGTTTTGGGGTGTGTGGTGGGTTTTGGGGTGTGTGGGGGGGTTTGGGCAGTGTGGGGGGTTTTGGGGTGTGTGTGGTGGGTTTTGGGGTGTGTGTGGGGTTTTGGGGTGTGTGGGGGGTTTTGGGGTGTGTGTGGGGGGTTTTGGGGTGTGTGGGGGGTTTTGGGGTGTGTCCCCCCCCCCAGTCAATGTGGTGGGTTTTGGGGTGTGTCCCCCCCCAGCACTGTGTGTGGTGGGTTTTGGGGTGTGTGTGGGGGGGTTTGGGGTGTGTGTGGTGGGTTTTGGGGTGTGTGTGGGGGGTTTTGGGGTGCGTGTGGTGGGTTTTGGGGTGTGTCCTCCCCCCCCCAGCCAATGTGGGGGGTTTTGGGGTGTGTGTGGCGGGTTTTGGGGTGTGCCCCCACCCCAGCCAATGTGGGGGGTTTTGGGGTGTGTGTGGTGGGTTTTGGGGTGTGTGTGGTGGGTTTTGGGGTGTGTGGGGGGTTTTGAGGTGTGTGTGGGGGGTTTTGAGGTGTGTGTGGGGGGTTTTGGGGTGTGTCCCCCCCCAGCCAATGTGGCGGGTTTTGGGGTGTGTGGGGGGGGTTTTGGGGTGTGTCCTCCCCCCCCCAGCCAATGTGACAGGTTTTGGGGTGTGTGTGGTGGGTTTTGGGGTGTGTGGGGGGTTTTGGGGTGTGTGTGGCGGGTTTTGGGGTGTGTGTGGGGGGTTTTGGGGGGTGTGTGGCGGGTTTTGGGGTGTGTGTGGTGGGTTTTGGGGTGTGTGTGGGGGGGTTGGGTTGTGTGTGGTGGGTTTTGGGGTGTGTGTGGGGGGTTTTGGGGTGTGTGCGGTGGGTTTTGGGGTGTGTGGTGGGTTTTGGGGTGTGTCCCCCCCACCCCAGCCACTGTGACAGGTTTTGGGGTGTGTGCGGTGGGTTTTGGGGTGTGTCCCCCCCCAGCCACTGTGACAGGTTTTGGGGTGTCCCCCCCGCAGATGGCAGCGTGCTGGAGCCGCGCTTGGCCGCCAGCTTCGTGCCCGAGCACAAGGCGCCCATGGTGCTGTTCCTGGACCGCGTGTACGGGGTGGAGAGCCAGGACCTGCTGCTGCGCGTGCTCGAGGTCGGCTTCCTGCCCGACATGCGCGCGGCCGCCTCGCTCGACACGGTGAGAGCGCGCCCCCGCGCGGCCGCGCGCGGCCCTGCGCCTCCCCGCGTGTTCCAACGCGTCCCAACGCGTCCTTGTGCGCCCCCGCGCGGCCGCACGCGGTTCTGCACGTCCCCGCGTGTTCCTACGCGTCCCAACGCGTCCTTGCGCGCCCCCGCGCGGTCGTACGCGGTTCTGCGCCTCCCCGCGTGTTCCTACGCGTCCCAACGCGTCCCTGCGCGCCCCCGCGCGGCCGCACGCGGTTCTGCGCCTCCCCGCGTGTTCCCACGCGTCCCTGCGCGCCCTCTCGCGTCCCAACGCGTCCCAACGCGTCCCAACGCGTCCCTGCGCGTCCCCAGGCGTTCCTAAGTGTTCCTACGCGTCCCCACGTGTCCTTGCGCGCCCCCTCGCATCTCCACGCGTCCCTACGTGTCCCCACGCGTCCCCACACGTCCCCACACGTCCCAACACGTTGCAACACGTCCCCACGCGTCCCCGCGCGTCCCTGCGTGTCCCCGTGTGTCCTCTCACGTCCCTACGTGTCCCCACACACCCTGACACACCCTTCAACACGCCCCAACATACCCTGACTGGGTCCCCCAGTCCTGCCCCAGGGGGTAATTTGAGGCCCCTCCAATCCTACCCCATGGGGTAATTTGGTGTCCCCCAATCCTACCCCATGGGGTAATTTGGGGCCCCCCAATCCTACCCCATGGGGTAATTTGGAGTCCCCCCTTTCCCCCCCCCCCCAATCCTGCCCCAGGGGGCAATTTGGAGTCCCCCAGTCCTACCCCATGGGGTAATTTGGGGTCCCCCCTGCCCCCCAGGCCACGTTCAGCACGACGGAGATGGCGCTGGCGCTGAACCGGTATCTGTGCCTGGCGGTGCTGCCGCTGATCACCAAGTGCGCCCCCCTCTTCGGCGGCACCGAGCACCGCGCCAGCATGGTGGACTCCATGCTCCACACCATCTACCGGCTCTCGCGGGGCCGCTCCCTCACCAAGGCCCAGCGCGACGCCATCGAGGAGTGTCTGATGGCGCTGTGCCGGTGGGGACCCCGGAACTGACACCCCGCACCCCAAAACCTCTGTAATCCCCCCAAATCCACCCAAAACCCGCACCCACCACCCCCAAAACTGCATCCCACACCTCAAAACTGACACCCCCCACCCCAAAACCTGCATCCCGCACCCCGAAACTGACACCCCACACCCCAAAAGTGCATCCCCCACCCCAAAATCCCCCCAAAACTGCAACCCCCACCCCAAAACCTGCATCCCCCACCTCT
Source organism: Caprimulgus europaeus (assembly GCA_907165065.1). The sequence continues at coordinate 29,463 of CAJRAV010000006.1, forward strand.
CGCGGGGCCGCTCCCTCACCAAGGCCCAGCGCGACGCCATCGAGGAGTGCCTGATGGCGCTGTGCCGGTGGGGACCCCGGAACTGACACCCCCACCCCAAAACTGCATCCTGCACCCCAAAACTGCAGCCAGCACCCTGAAACTGCAACCCCCACCCCAAAACCTGCATCCCGCACCCCAAAATCCCCCCAAAACTGCAACCCCGCACCCCAAAACTGCATCCCCTCACCAAGGCCCAGCGCGACGCCATCGAGGAGTGTCTGATGGCGCTGTGCCGGTGGGGACCCCGGAACTGCAGCCCCCACCCCAAAACTGCAACCCCCACCCCGGAACTGACACCCCGCACCCCAAAACCTGCATCCTGCACCCCAAAATCCCCCCAAAACTGCATCCTGCACCCCAAAATCTCTGTAATCCCCCCAAAATCCCCCCAAAACCTGCACCCCGCACCCCGAAACTGCATCCTGCACCCCAAAATCCCCCCAAAACTGCACTCCCTCACCAAGGCCCAGCGCGACGCCATCGAGGAGTGTCTGATGGCGCTGTGCCGGTGGGGACCCCGGAACTGCAGCCAGCACCCCAAAACCTGTGTCACACACCCCAAAACCTGCATCCTGCACCCCAAAACTGCATCCCGCACCCCGAAATCCCCCCGAAACTGCAACCCCCACCCTGAAACTGACACCCCCACCCCAAAACCTGCATCCTGCACCCCAAAACTGCAGCCAGCACCCCAAAACCTGTGTCCCACACCCCAAAATCCCCCCAAAACTGCAGCCAGCACCCCAAAACCTGCATCCTGCACCCCAAAATCCCCCCAAAACTGCAGCCCGCACCCTGAAACTGCATCCTGCACCCCAAAACCTGCAACCCCCACGCTGAAACTGACAGCCACCACCCCAAAACCTGCATCCCGCACCCCAAAATCCCCCCAAAACTGCAACCCCCAACCCAAAACTGCAACCACCACCCCGAAACCTGCAACCCCCACCCCAAAATCTCTGTAATCCCCCCAAATCCCCCCAAAACTGCAACCCCCAACCCAAAACTGCATCCTGCACCCCAAAACCTGCATCCCGCACCCCAAAATCTCTGTAATCCCCCCAAAATCCCCACCCCGAAACTGCATCCCCTCACCAAGGCCCAGCGCGACGCCACCGAGGAGTGTCTGATGGCGCTGTGCCGGTGGGGACCCCAAAACTGACACCCGCACCCCAAAACCTGCATCCTGCACCCCAAAACCTGCATCCTGCACCCCAAAATCCCCCCAAAACTGCAACCCCCACCCCAAAATCTGCATCCCCCACCCCAAAATCTCTGTAATCCCCCCAAATCCACCCAAAACCTGCATCCCGCACCCCAAAACTGACACCCCACACCCCAAAAGTGCATCCCGCACCCCAAAACTGCACCCACCACCCCAAAACTGCATCCTGCACCCCGAAACTGACACCCCGCACCCCAAAACTGCAACCCCCACACCTAAATCTCTGTAAACCCCCAAAATCCCACCAAAACTGACACCCACCACCCCAAAACCTGCAACCCCCACCCCAAAACCTGCATCCCCCACCCTGAAACTGCATCCTGCACCCCGAAATTGCAACCCCCACCCCAAAACTGCAACCCCCACCCCAAAACCTGTGTCCCCCACCCCCAAACCTGCATCCTGCACCCCAAAATCTCTGTAATACCCCAAAATCCCCCCAAACCTGCAACCCCCAAAATCCCTGCATACCCCCCCATATACCCCCCTCATATACCCCCCCCCACATACCCCCCCATATACCCCCCACATACCCCCCCCATATACCCCCCATATACCCTCCATACCCCCCCATATACCCCCCCATATACCCCCCACATACCCCCCATATCCCCCCCATATCCCCCCCCATACCCCCTCCATATACCCCCCATATACCCCCCATACCCCCATATACCCCCCCATATACCCCCCCATATACCCCCCCATACCCCCATATACCCCCATATACCCCCCATATACCCCCCCATATACCCTCCATACCCCCCCATATACCCCCCTATACCCCCCCATACCCCTCCATACCCCCCCATATACCCCCATATACCCCCCCATACCCCTCCATACCCCCCCATATACCCCCCATAACCCCCCCCTGACCCCCCTGTCCCCCCCCAGCTACATCCGCTCCCCCATACCCCCCCTATATACCCCACATATACCCCCCCATATACCCCCCCATACCCCCCCTATATACCCCCCATATACCCCCCCATATACCCCCCATAGCCCCTTATACCCCCCATATACCCCCCCATACCCCCCCTGACCCCCCCCAGCTACATCCGCCCCCCCATACCCCCCCCATATACCCCCCATATACCCCCCCATACCCCCCCATATACCCCCCCCATAGCCCCTTATACCCCCCATATACCCCCCCATATACCCCCCATAGCCCCTTATACCCCCCATATACCCCCCATACCCCCCCTATACCCCCCATACCCCCCCATATACCCCCCATATACCCCCTATACCCCCCCATAGCCCCTTATACCCCCCCATATACCCCCCATAACCCCCCCACATACCCCCCCATACCCCCCCATATACCCCCCATATACCCCCCATACCCCCCCATATACCCCCCCATAGCCCGTTATACCCCCCCATATACCCCCCCATAGCCCGTTATACCCCCCCCATATACCCCCCCATATACCCCCCCATACCCCCCATATACCCCCCCATATACCCCCCCATAGCTCCATATACCCCCCCATATACCCCCCCATACCCCCCATATACCCCCCCTATACCCCCATATACCCCCCATATACCCCCCCATATACCCCCCCCATATACCCCCCATAGCCCCATATCCCCCCCATATACCCCCCCATAGCCCTTTATACCCCCCATATACCCTCCCATATACCCCCCATAGCCCCTTATACCCCCCCATATACCCCTCCACATATACCCCCCATACCCCCCCCCATATACCCCCCCATACCCCCCCATATACCCCCCTTATACCCCCCCATACCCCCCCTGACCCCCCTGTCCCCCCCCAGCTACATCCGCCCCTCCATGCTCCAGCATCTCCTGCGCCGCTTGGTCTTCGACGTCCCCATCCTCAACGAGTTCGCCAAGATGCCCCTGAAGGTGGGGTGGGGTGGGGTGGGATGGGGTGGGTGAGGGGTAGGGGGGTGTCCCCCCCCCCCCCACACCCCCCCCCCCCCGTGTGTGTGTCCCCCCCTTTCAGCTGCTGACCAATCACTACGAGCGGTGCTGGAAGTACTACTGCCTGCCCAGCGGGTGGCCCAACCATGGGGTCAGCTCCGAGGAGGAGCTGCACCTCACCCGCAAGCTCTTCTGGGGCATCTTCGAGTCCCTGGCCCACAAGGTGAAGGGGGGGGTCAGGGGGGTGGGGTGGGGTCAGGGGGGTGGGGGGTCAGGGGGGTGGGTGGGGAGATGGTGGGGGTGGAGGTGATGGGGATGGAGGTGATGGGGATGGGGAGATGGAGATGGAGATGGAGATGGTGGGGATGGAGATGATGGGGATGGGGATGGAGGGGATGGGGATGATGGGGATGGAGGTGATGGGGATGTGGGGATGGGGATGTGGGGATGGGGATGTGGGGATGGTGGGGATGGAGGTGGTGGAGATGGAGGGGATGGGGAGATGGGGATGGAGGTGATGGGGTGGAGGTGATGGGGATGGAGGGGATGGGGATGGAGATGATGGGGATGTGGGGATGGGGAGATGGAGAGATAGGGATGGAGATGGTGGGGATGGAGGTGATGGGGATGGAGATGATGAGGATGAAGATGGTGTGGGGAGATGGGTACGTGAGGATGGGGAGATGGGGATGGAGTTGATGGGGATGGAGATGGTGTGGGGATACGGGGATGGGGAGATGGGTACGTGAAGATGGGGAGATAGAGATGGTGGGGATGGAGATTATGAGGATGTGGGGATGGGGAGATGGGGATGGAGATGATGGGGATGATGGGGATGGAGATGGGGAGATAGGGATGGAGATGGTGGGGATGGAGATGATTAGGATGATGATGGTGTGGGGGTATGGGAATGGGGATATGGGGATGGGGAGATGGGGACATGAGGATGGAGATGATGGGGATGGAGATGGTGTGGGGATATGGGAATGGGGAGATAGAGATGATGGGGATGGGGATGGTGGGACATGAGGATGGGAACATGAAGGTGGGGACACCAGCAGCTGAGTAGGATGGAGACAACAGAAACACGGGGATGGGAGATGATGGGGACACAAGGATGGGGACACACATTTGGGGACACAGCACTGAGCAGGATGGGGACAGAGTGGGGACAGGAGCTGTTGTCTCCAGCGAGGACCTGGAATGATCCTGGGGGGGATCCATGGTTGGAGGGGGGACACACAGCATTGGGGGGGGCCCTGTGGGGCCAGAGGGTGGCTCTGAGGTCACCTCTGTGTCCCCCAGCAGCGCTTTGATGCCGAGCTCTACAAGTTGGCCATGCCGTGCCTCTGCGCCATCGCCGGCGCCCTCCCGCCCGACTACGTGGACGCCAGCTACTCCTCCAAGACTGAGAAGAAGGCTTCTGTTGATGCTGAGGGCAACTTTGACCCCAAACCTGTTGAGACTCTCAAGTAGGGTCCATCTCACCACCCCACCCCACCCCACTCCCTGTCCCAGCTCCATCCCATCCTGACCCACCTCGTGTCCCCTCCACCAGTGTCATCATCCCCGAGAAGCTCGATGGCTTCATCAACAAGTACGCCGAGTACACCCATGAGAAGTGGGCCTTTGACAAGGTGGGGACCTTCTTGGGTCACCTGGGACCCTCCCAGACCCCACAAGGACCCCTCTTTGCTCCTCTTGATCCTGCCCCACACCCCATTCCTACGTGACCCCACCACAACGTTCTCCTCCCCTTGGTAGATCCAGAACAACTGGTCCTTTGGGGAGGTGGTGGATGAAGAAGCCAAGACCCACCCCATGCTGAGACCCTACAAGACCTTCTCGGAGAAGGTACCCTCTGTGGCCCCTGCTGGGACCTCTCCAGCACCAACTGGACACCCCCAACCTCATTGCCTCGATCTACCAACCCCATCCATCCCCCTCAACCTCATTGAGATCCCTCAACCCCTTCTAGACCCTTTAACCCTCCTTGGCCATGCTGGGGGACACCCAAGGGCACCCCCTGAACCCCACATCTGCCCCTCTTTACCCCCCCCAGGACAAGGAGATCTACAGGTGGCCCATCAAGGAGTCCCTGAAGGCCATGCTGGCCTGGGAGTGGACAGTGGAGAAGGCTCGTGAGGGCGAGGAGGACAAGGCGGAGAAGAAGAAGACTCGAAAGATCTCCCAGTCTGCTCAGGTGGGGCCTGGGTGCCCCTGCAGGGACCCCTGGGGGCCATGGGGTGGTGACCCCTGGGGGTCCGTGGGGTGGTGACCCCTGGGGGTCCGTGGGGTGGTGACCCCTGGGGTCCATGGGGTGGTGACCCAAGGGCCACCTCAATCACCTGGGGGTCCATGAGGTGGTGACCCAAGGGCCACCTCAATCACCTGGGGGTCCGTGGGGTGGTGACCCCTGGGGGGCCATGGGGTGGTGACCCCTGGGGGTCCATGGGGTGGTGACCCAAGGGCCACCTCAATCACCTGGGGGTCCATGGGGTGGTGACCCCTGGGAGTCCATGGGGTGGTGACCCAAGGGCCACCTCAGTCACCTGGGGGTCCATGGGGTGGTGACCCCTGGGGGTCCGTGGGGTGGTGACCCAAGGGCCACCTCAATCACCTGGGGGTCCATGGGGTGGTGACCCCTGGGAGTCCATGGGGTGGTGACCCAAGGGCCACCTCAGTCACCTGGGGGTCCATGGGGTGGTGACCCAAGGGCCACCTCAGTCACCTGGGGGTCCATGGGGTGGTGACCCCTGGGGGTCCATGGGGTGGTGACCAAGGGCCACCTCAATCACCTGGGGGTCCATGGGGTGGTGACCCCTGGGGTCCATGGGCTGGTGACCCAAGGGCCACCTCAGTCACCTGGGGGTCCATGGGGTGGTGACCAAGGGCCACCTCAATCACCTGGGGGTCCATGGGGTGGTGACCCCTGGGGGTCCATGAGGTGGTGACCCAAGGGCCACCTCAATCACCTGGGGGTCCATGGGGTGGTGACCCCTGGGGGTCCGTGGGGTGGTGACCCCTGGGGGTCCATGGGGTGGTGACCCCTGGGGGTCCATGGGGTGGCAAAGGGCCACCTCAATCACCTGGGGGTCCATGGGGTGGTGACCCCTGGGGGTCCATGGGGTGGTCAAGGAGAACCCCAAACCCTTGAGGGTCCCTGAAGTTGCCCCTCCCCATGGTCCCCCCCCCAGGTCACCTACGACCCCAGCCATGGCTACAGCCCCCAGCCCGTGGACCTGTCGGGGGTGACGCTGTCCCGGGAGCTGCAGGTGGGTGTCCCCTCATGTCCCACCCCCATGTCACCCCCCTGCCCCCCCCCCATCTGGGACCCCCACCCACCTGCCCGTGTCACCCCAGGCCATGGCGGAGCAGTTGGCTGAGAACTACCACAACACCTGGGGGCGCAAGAAGAAGCTGGAGCTGGAGGCCAAGGGTGAGGACCACCACGTGCCCCCACCCCCCTGCACCCCACGGACCTGGGCTGGCCCCCCGAGTGGGTGTCCACCCATGGGTGCTGCTCCCACCCCCACCCCACCCATGGGTGCTCCTCATCCCCACCCCACCCATGGGTGCTCCTCTCCTCCTCCATCTCCCGTGGGTTCTGCCCCCGTGGGTGTTCCTCACCCCCTGTCCCACCCATGGGTGCTCCTCTCACCCCCACCCCACCCATGGGTGCTCCTCTCACCCCCTGCCCCACCCATGGGTGCTGCTCCCACCACGGATTGTCCTTCCTCCTGCGTTCTCCATGGGTGCTCCTCTCACCCCCACCCCACCCATGGGTGCTCCTCTCACCCCCACCCCACCCATGGGTGCTCCTCACCCCCTGCCCCACCCATGGGTGCTCCTCTCACCCCCTGCCCCACCCATGGGTGCTCCTCTCACCCCCTGCCCCACCCATGGGTGCTCCTCTCACCCCCACCCCACCTGTGGGTGCTCCTCTCACCCCCTGCCCCACCCATGGGTGCTCCTCTCCTGCTCCATCTCCTATGGGTTCTGCCCCCGTGGGTGTTCCTCACCCCCACCCCACCCGTGGGTGCTCCTCTCACCCCCACCCCACCCATGGGTGCTGCTCCCACCACGGATTGTCCTTCCTCCTGTGTTCTCCATGGGTGCTCCTCTCACCCCCACCCCACCCATGGGTGCTCCTCACCCCCACCCCACCCATGGGTGCTCCTCTCACCCCCTGCCCACCCATGGGTGCTCCTCTCACCCCCACCCCACCCATGGGTGCTCCTCTCACCCCCACCCCACCCATGGGTGCTCCTCTCCTCCTCCATCTCCCGTGGGTTCTGCCCCCATGGGTGTTCCTCACCCCCTGCCCCACCCATGGGTGCTCCTGACCCCCACCCATGGGTGCTCCTGACCCCCACCCCACCCGTGGGTGCCAGGGGGGGGGTCGCACCCCCTGCTCGTCCCCTACGACACGCTGACGGCCAAGGAGAAGGCTCGGGACCGCGAGAAGGCTCAGGAGCTCCTCAAGTTCCTGCAGCTCCAGGGCTACGCCGTCACCAGGTGGGTGGGGGGCACCTGGGGGGGTGGTGGGGGTGGGGATGGGGGTGTGGGACCCCACCACCCTGACCCCCACCCTGACCCCCTGCCCACAGGGGGCTGAAGGACATGGAGCTGGACACGTCCTCCATCGAGAAACGCTTCGCCTACGGCTTCCTGCAGCAGCTGCTCCGGTGGATGGACACCTCCCAGGAGTTCATCGCCCACCTGGGTAGGGACCCCGGGACCCCCAACCCTGGGGGGCTCCCTGGAACCCCCCCACCCCGGGACCCCCCACCCCGGGACCCCCCACCCCGGGACCCCCAACCCTGGGGGGCTCCCAGGCCCCCTGGAACCCCCCAACCCTGGACACCTCCCAGGAGTTCATCGCCCACCTGGGTAGGGACCCCGGGACCCCCAACCCTGGGGGGCCCCCTGGAACCCCCCCACCCCGGGAACCCAACCCTGGGGGGCTCCCTGGAACCCCCCACCCCGGGACCCCCCACCCCGGGACCCCCCACCCCAGGACCCCCAACCCCGGGCAGCTCCCAGGCCCCCTGGAACCCCCCACCCTGGACACCTCCCAGGAGTTCATCGCCCACCTGGGTAGGGACCCCGGGACCCCCAACCCTGGGGGGCTCCCTGGAACCCCCCACCCCGGGACCCCCCACCCCGGGACCCCCAACCCTGGGCACCTCCCAGGAGTTCATCGCCCACCTGGGTATGGACCCCGGGACCCCCAACCCTGGGGGCTCCCTGGACCCCCCCCACCCCGGGAACCCAACCCTGGGGGGCTCCCTGGAACCCCCCCACCCCGGGACCCCCAACCCTGGGAGCTCCCAGGCTCCCTGGAACCCCCCAACCCCGGGACCCCCAACCCCGCGCAGCTCCCAGGCCCCCTGGAACCCCCCAACCCCGGGGAGCTCCCAGGAGTTCATCGCCCACCTGGGTAGGGACCCCGGGACCCCCAACCCTGGGGGGCTCCCTGGAACCCCCCACCCCGGGACCCCCAACCCTGGGGAGCTCCCAGGCCCCCTGGAACCCCCCCACCCCGGGACCCCCAACCCTGGGGAGCTCCCAGGAGTTCATCGCCCACCTGGGTAGGGACCCCGGGACCCCCAACCCTGGGGGGCTCCCTGGAACCCCCCCACCCCGGGACCCCCAACCCCGCGCAGCTCCCAGCCGCCCTGGAACCTCCCAACCCCGCCCAGATCCTCCTCAGAACCCCCTGGTGCTCCCTTGGACCCCTTGAGACCCCCACAAACCTCTCAAGACCCTCTTGAACCTCTTGAGACCCCCACAAACATCTCAAGACCCTCTTGAACCTCTTGAGACCCCCACAAACATCTTGAGACCCCCTCAAACCCCTTGAGACCCCCACAAACATCTTGAGACCCTCTTGGACCCCTTGAGACCCTCTCAAACCTCTTGAGACCCCCACAAACATCTCAAGACCCTCTTGAACCCCTTGAGACCCCCTCAAACCCCTTGAGACCCCCACAAACCTCTTTGGACCCCCCCCTTGAACCTCTCCAGACCCCTTGTTGAACCCCTCAAACCCCATGAGATCCCCTCAAGTGCCCCTGCAGTCCCTGGACCACCGCCCTCCATTGCTGCCCCAGACCCTTTGGCGTTCCTTAGGGACCCCCCAACTGCTTGTCCCCACGTCCCCCCACCGTGTCCCCACCACTGTGTCCCCCCCTGACCCTCTGGTCCCCCCCCCAGAGGCGGTGGTGAGCAGCGGCCGGGTGGAGAAATCCCCCCACGAGCAGGAGATCAAGTTCTTCGCCAAGGTCAGGGGGACCCCAAAGTGGGGTCCCCATGGGGTGTTTGGGGTCTCCATGGGGAGTTGAGGGCCTCCATGGGGTATTTGGGGTCCCCTGTGGGGTGTTTGGGGTCTCCATGGGGTGTTTGATGTCCCTATGGGGTGTTGAGGGTCTCCATGGGGTGTTTGGGGTCCCCATGGGCTGTTTGGGGTCTCCATGAGGTGTTGAGGGTCTCCATGGGGTGTTTGGGGTCTCCATGGGGTGTTGAGGGTCTCCATGGGGTGTTTGGGGTCCCCTTGGGGTGTTTGGGGTCTCCATGGGGTGTTGAAGGCCTCCATGGGGTGTTTGGGGTCTCCATGAAGTGTTGAGGGTCTCCATGGGGTGTTTGGGGTCCCTATGGGGTGTTTGGGGTCTCCATGGGGTATCTGGGGTCCCCTTGGGGTGTTTGACGTCCCTATGGGGTGTTTGGGGGTCTCCATGGGGTGTTTGGGGTCTCCATGGGGTGTTGAGGGTCTCCATGGGGTATTTGGGGTCCCCATGGGGTGTTTGGGGTCTCCATGAGGTGTTGAGGGTCTCCATGGGGTGTTTGGTGTCCCCTGTGGGGTGTTTGGGGTCCCCTTGGGGTGTTTGGGGTCTCCATGGGGTGTTGAGGGTCCCCATGGGGTGTTTGGGGTCTCCATGGGGTGTTTGGGGTCTCCATGGGGTGTTGAGGGCCTCCATGGGGTATTTGGGGTCCCCTTGGGGTGTTGAGGGTCCCCATGGGGTATTTGGGGTCCCCTGTGGGGTGTTCAGGCTCTCTGTGGGGCTGTTGGGTTCTCCTCTAGGTTCTTTGGGGTCTCTGTGGGGTATTTGACGTCCCTATGGGGTGTTTGACGTCCCTATGGGGTGTTTGGGGTCCCTATGGGGTGTTTGGGGTCCCCATGGGGTGTTTAGGGTCTCCATGGGGTGTTTGGGGTCCCCATGGGGTGTTTGGGGTCTCCATGGGGTGTTGAGGGTCCCCATGGGGTGTTTGGGGTCTCCATGGGGTATTTGGGGTCCCCTGTGGGGTGTTCAAGCTCTCTGTGGGGCTGTTGGGTTCTCCTCTAGGTTCTTTGGTGTCCCCATGGGGTGTTTGGGGTCTCCATGGGGTATCTGGGGTCCCCTTGGGGTGTTTGGGGTCTCCATGGAGTATCTGGGGTCCCCATGGGGTGTTTGATGTCCCTATGGGGTGTTTGGGGTCTCCATGGGGTATCTGGGGTCCCCTTGGGGTGTTTGGGGTCCCCATGGGGTGTTTGGGGTCCCCTTGGGGTGTTTGATGTCCCTATGGGGTGTTTGGGGTCTCCATGGGGCTGTTGGGTTCCTCCTGGGCTGTTGGGTTCCTCCTGGGCTGTTGGGTTCTCCTCTAGGTTCTTTGGGGTCCCCATGGGGTGTTTGGGGTCCCCATGGGCTGTTTGACGTCCCTATGGGGTATTTGGGGGTGCTGGTGCGTTCCCTATGGGGCAGGGCCCCCCCTAACCCCCCTGTGTCCCTGTGCCCCCCAGATCCTGCTGCCCCTCATCAACCAGTACTTCCACAACCACTGCCTCTACTTCCTCTCCACCCCGGCCAAGGTGCTGGGCAGCGGCGGCCACGCCTCCAACAAGGAGAAGGAGATGATCACCAGGTGGGGGGCACCCCCCAGCACCCCACAGCACCCCACAGCACCCCACAGCACCCACACCCTGCTGGGGGCACCCCACAGCACCCCACAGCACCTCACATCCTGCTGAGGGGCACCCCCCAGCACCCCACATCCTGCTGGGGGGCACCCCATAGCACCCCACAGCACCCCACAGCACCCCACACCCCACAGCACCCCACATCCTGCTGGGGGGCACCCCACACCCTGCTGGGGGGCACCCCATAGCACCCCACATGCTGCTGGGGGGCACCCCACAGCACCCCACACCCCACACCCTGCTGGGGGCACCCCACAGCACCCCACAGCACCCCACAGCACCCCACAGCACCCACACCCTGCTGAGGGGCACCCCACAGCACCCCACACCCTGCTGAGGGCACCCCACAGCACCCCACAGCACCCCACAGCACCCACATCCTGCTGGGGGGCACCCCACAGCACCCCACACCCTGCTGGGGGGCACCCCACAGCACCCCACAGCACCCCACAGCACCCACATCCTGCTGGGGGGCACCCCACAGCACCCCACACCCTGCTGGGGGCACCCCACAGCACCCCACAGCACCCCACAGCACCCCACAGCACCCCATAGCACCCACACCCTGCTGAGCAGCACCCCACAGCACCCACACCCTGCTGAGGGGCACCCCACAGCACCCACATCCTGCTGGGGGCACCCCACATCCCCCACATCCCCCACATGCTGCTGGGGGCACCCCACAGCACCCACACCCTGCTGGGGGGCACCCCACATCCCCCACACCCCGCTGAGGGGCACCCCACAGCACCCCACAGCACCCACACCCTGCTGAGGGGCACCCCACCCCACAGCACCCCACACCCTGCTGGGGGCACCCCACAGCACCCCACAGCACCCCACAGCACCCCATAGCACCCACACCCTGCTGGGGGGCACCCCACAGCACCCCACAGCACCCCACAGCACCCACATGCTGCTGGGGGGCACCCCACAGCACCCCACAGCACCCACACCCTGCTGGGGGGCACCCCACAGCACCCCACAGCACCCCACATCCTGCTGGGGGCACCCCACAGCACCCCACAGCACCCACATCCTGCTGGGGGGCACCCCACAGCACCCCACAGCACCCACACCCTGCTGAGGGGCACCCCACAGCACCCCACAGCACCCCACAGCACCCACACCCTGCTGAGGGGCACCCCACAGCACCCACAGCACCCCACAGCACCCCACACCCTGCTGGGGGGCACCCCACAGCACCCCACAGCACCCCACAGCACCCCACAGCACCCCAGATCCTGCTGGGGGCACCCCACAGCACCCCACAGCACCCCACAGCACCCACAGCACCCCACATCCTGCTGGGGGGCACCCCACAGCACCCCACAGCACCCCACAGCACCCCATAGCACCCACACCCTGCTGAGGGGCACCCCCCAGCACCCCACAGCACCCCACAGCACCCCACAGCACCCCACAGCACCCACACCCTGCTGGGGGCACCCCATAGCACCCCACAGCACCCACACCCTGCTGGGGGCACCCCACATCCCCCACCCCCCGCTGTGGGGTGACCTCGACCTCCAGACCCCCACCCCCTGGCTGAAGGGACTTGGGGACCCCCCCTGTCCCCTCACTGGGGGTCTTGGGGACCCCCCCCCCCTCCTGACCCCCCCTTTTCCCCCCCAGCCTCTTCTGCAAGCTGGCGGCGCTGGTGCGGCACCGCGTGTCCCTGTTCGGTGAGTGGGGGACACGGGGGTGGCAGGTGACAGGGGGAGGGGGTGGCACCTGGCACACCTTGTCCCCACTGTCCCCACTGTCCCCACTGTCCCCGTTGCTGTCCCCATTGTCCCCATTGCTGTCCCCATTGCTGTCCCTACTGTCCCCACTGTCCCCACTGTCCCCACTGTCCCCATTGTCCCCACGGTCCCCACTGTCCCCATTGTCCCCACTGTCCCCACTGTCCCCATTGTCCCCATTGTCCCCATTGTCCCCATTGCTGTCCCCACGGTCCCCACTGTCCCCACTGTCCCCATTGCTGTCCCCACTGTCCCCACTGTCCCCACTGTCCCCACTGTCCCCACGGTCCCCACTGTCCCCATTGTCCCCACGGTCCCCACTGTCCCCACTGTCCCCATTGCTGTCCCCACTGTCCCCACTGTCCCCATTGCCCCCACTGTCCCCATTGTCCCCATTGCCCCCATTGTCCCCATTGCTTCCCCACGGTCCCCACTGTCCCCATTGTCCCCATTGCTGTCCCCACTGTCCCCACTGTCCCCATTGTCCCCATTGTCCCCATTGCTGTCCCCATTGCTGTCCCCATTCTCCCCATTGTCCCCATTGTCCCCACTGTCCCCACTGTCCCCATTGTCCCCATTGTCCCCACTGTCCCCACTGTCCCCAGGGACGGACGCTCCGGCCGTGGTGAACTGTCTGCACATCCTGGCCCGGTCACTGGACGCCAGGTAAGGACGAGGTCACCTGTGTCACCTGTGTCACCCTGCTCCTGTCACCGTTGTCACCCTGCTTCTGTCACCTGTGTCACCTGTGTCACCTGTGTCACCCTGCTCCCCTCACCTGTGTCACCCTGCTCCTGTCACCTGTGTCACCCTGCTCCCGTCACCGGTGTCACCCTGCTCCCGTCACCTGTGTCACCCTGCTCCTGTCACCATTGTCATCCTGCTCCCGTCCCCTGTGTCACCCTGCTCCTGTCACCTGTGTCACCCTGCTCCTGTCACCTGTGTCACCCTGCTCCTGTCATCAGTGTCACCCTGCTCCTGTCACCTGTGTCACCCTGCTCCTGTCACCGTTGTCACCCTGCTCCTGCCACCGTTGTCACCCTGCTCCTGTCACCTGTGTCACCCTGCTCCCGTCACCATTGTCACCCTGCTCCCGTCACCGTTGTCACCCTGCTCCCGTCACCTGTGTCACCCTGCTCCTGTCACCGTTGTCACCCTGCTCCTGTCACCTGTGTCACCCTGCTCCCGTCACCGTTGTCACCCTGCTCCCGTCACCTGTGTCACCCTGCTCCTGTCACCTGTGTCACTCTGCTCCTGTCACCTGTGTCACCCTGCTCCTGTCACCTGTGTCACTCTGCTCCTGTCACCTGTGTCACCCTGCTCCTGTCACCATTGTCATCCTGCTCCCGTCCCCTGTGTCACCCTGCTCCTGTCACCTGTGTCACCCTGCTCCTGTCACCTGTGTCACCCTGCTCCTGTCATCAGTGTCACCCTGCTCCTGTCACCTGTGTCACCCTGCTCCTGTCACCGTTGTCACCCTGCTCCTGCCACCGTTGTCACCCTGCTCCTGTCACCTGTGTCACCCTGCTCCCGTCACCATTGTCACCCTGCTCCCGTCACCGTTGTCACCCTGCTCCCGTCACCTGTGTCACCCTGCTCCTGTCACCGTTGTCACCCTGCTCCCGTCACCTGTGTCACCCTGCTCCCGTCACCGTTGTCACCCTGCTCCCGTCACCTGTGTCACCCTGCTCCCGTCACCTGTGTCACCCTGCTCCCGTCACCGTTGTCACCCTGCTCCCGTCACCTGTGTCACCCTGCTCCCGTCACCGTTGTCACCCTGCTCCTGTCACCTGTGTCACCCTGCTCCCGTCACCGTTGTCACCCTGCTCCTGTCACCTGTGTCACCCTGCTCCTGTCACCTGTGTCACCCTGCTCCCGTCACCGTTGTCACCCTGCTCCTGTCACCTGTGTCACCCTGCTCCTGTCACCGTTGTCACCCTGCTGCTGTCACCTGTGTCACCCTGCTCCTGTCACCTGTGTCACCTGTGTCACCTGTGTCACCCTGCTCCCGTCACCGTTGTCACCCTGCTCCCGTCACCTGTGTCACCTTGCTCCTGTCACCGTTGTCACCCTGCTCCTGTCACCGTTGTCACCCTGCTCCCGTCACCGTTGTCACCGTGGGGTCCCCATGCCACCATGGTCCTGGCATTGTCCCCATGGGGTCTTGCTGCCACCCTAGTGCTGTCCCCATTGTCCCCAACACCACCCCCATGTCCCCAGGGTGGTGGCCATGCCCATGTCCCTCCCCCCCCACTATCGTGTCCCCGGGGTGGTGGCAGTGCCCATGTCCCCAGGGTGGTGGTGGCAGTGCCCACACCGTGTCCCCCCCCCCCCCATGGTGTCCCCGGGGTGGTGGCAGTGCCCACACCGTGTCCCCCCCATGGTGTCCCCGGGGGGGTGGTGGCAGTGCCCGTGTCCCCGGGGGGGTGGTGGCAGTGGCCATGTCCCTGGGGGAGTGGTGGCGGTGCCCATGTCCCCCCCCCCATGGTGTCCCCGGGGGGGTGGTGGCAGTGCCCGCGCCGTGTCCCCCCCATGGTGTCCCCGGGGGGGTGGTGGCACTGCCCACGCCGTGTCCCCCCCATGGTGTCCCCGGGGGGGTGGTGGCAGTGCCCGTGTCCCCGGGGGGGTGGTGGCAGTGCCTACACCGTGTCCCCCCCATGGTGTCCCCGGGGGGGTGGTGGCAGTGCCCACACCGTGTCCCCCCCATGGTGTCCCCGGGGGGGTGGTGGCACTGCCCACACCGTGTCCCCCCCATGGTGTCCCCGGGGGGGTGGTGGCACTGCCCACACCGTGTCCCCCCCATGGTGTCCCCGGGGGGGTGGTGGCACTGCCCATGTCCCCCCAGGACGGTGATGAAGTCGGGCCCCGAGATCGTCAAGGCCGGGCTGAGGTCGTTCTTCGAGGGCGCCGCCGAGGACATCGAGAAGCTGGGGGAGCACCTGCGGCTGGGGAAGGTGACCCAGAGCCGTCCCCAGGTGAAGGGGGTGGCCCAGAACCTCAGCTACAGCACGGTGGCCCTGCTGCCCGTCCTCACCTCCCTCTTCGAGCACCTGGCCCAGCACCACTTCGGGGACGACGTCATCCGTGAGCTGGCGGGGACGGGGGGACATGGGGGGGACACATTGGGGACAGGGGGACACGCTGGGGACAGGGGGACACGTTGGAGACACATTGGGGACAGGGGGACACGCTGGGGAGAGGGGGACATGGGGGGGACAAGGGGGACATGGGGGGGACAGGGGGGCACTCTGGGGAGAGGGGGACATGTTGGGGACAGGGGGGCACTCTGGGGACACATTGGGGACAGGGGGACATGGGGGGGACATGGGAGCACTCTGGGGTCAGGGGAGATGTTGGGGACATGGAGACAAGGGGACACTTTGGGGTGAGGGGGACATGGGGGGGACAGGGGGACATGGGGGGGACAGGGGGACATGGGGGGGACAGGGGGACACGCTGGGGAGAGGGGGGCACGCTGGGGACAGGGGGGCATGGGGGGGACATGGGGACACTGGGGACAGGGGGGCACGCTGGGGACAGGGGGACATGGCGGGGACAGGGGGACATGGGGGGGACAGGGGGACATGGCGGGGACAGGGGGGACATGGGGGGGACAAGGGAACATGGCGGGGACAGGGGGGCACGCTGGGGACACATTGGGGACAGGGGGACACGCTGGGGACATGTTGGGGACAGGGGTCACTGTGGGGGACATGGGGGGGACAGGGGGGCACGCTGGGGACAGGGGGACATTCTGGGGAGAGGGGGGCACGCTGGGGACAGGGGGGCATGGGGGGGACATGGGGACACTGGGGACAGGGGGGCACGCTGGGGACAGGGGGACATGGCGGGGACAGGGGGACAGGGGGGGGACAGGGGGACATGGCGGGGACAGGGGGGACATGGGGGGGACAAGGGAACATGGCGGGGACAGGGGGGCACGCTGGGGACACATTGGGGACAGGGGGACACGCTGGGGACATGTTGGGGACAGGGGTCACTGTGGGGGACATGGGGGGGACAGGGGGGCACGCTGGGGACAGGGGGACATTCTGGGGAGAGGGGGACACGCTGGGGACAGGGGGGCACTCTGGGGAGAGGGGGACACGTTGGGGACAGGGGGGCACTCTGGGGACAGGGGGACACGCTGGGGACATGTTGGGGACATGTTGGGGACATGGGGACACGCTGGGGACAGGGGAACATGGGGGGGACAAGGGGGCACTCTGGGGTGAGGGGGACATGTTGGGGACAAAGGGACACATTGGGGACATGGAGACAAGGGGACACTTTGGGGAGAGGGGGACAAGGGGACACTTTGGGGTGAGGGGGACATGTTGGGGACAAGGGGGACATGTTTGGGACATGGGGGCACTCTGGGGACAGGGGGACATTCTGGGGAGAGGGGGACGTGTTGGGGACAAGGGGACACTGTGGGGTGAGGGGGACACTGTGGGGACAAGGGGACACTTTGGGGACAAGAGGACATTTTGGGGACATGGGGGCACTCTGGGGTGAGGGGGACATGTTGGGGACAAGGGGACATGTTAGGGACAGGGGGACACTCTGGGGTGAGGGGGACATGTTGGGGACAAGGGGACACTCTGGGGTGAGGGGGACATGTTGGGGACAAGGGGACAAGGGGACACTGTGGGGAGAGGGGGACAAGGGGACACTTTGGGGACAAGAGGACATTTTGGGGAGAGGGGGACATGTTGGGGACACGTTGGGGACATGGGGGCACTCTGGGGACATGGGGACACTCTGGGGACATGGAGACACTCTGGGGACATGGGGGCACTTTGGGGACATGTTGGGGACATGGAGACAAGGGGACACTTTGGGGACAAGGGGACACTTTGGGGACAGGACACCACGTTGGCGATGGGGAGGTGGCAGGGATGGGGGACACCTGGGAGATGGGCAACCATGAAACCACGGGGGGGGACACTTTGGGGACAAAGGTTGGGGACAAGGGGGCCGGTGGGGGGCACTGGGACAGTTTTGGGGTTCAAGGACCCCCATAGGGTGTTGGGGACACCCCAACCCTGATTGTCCCTTGTCCCCACAGTCGATGACGTCCAGGTCTCCTGCTACCGCATCCTGTGCAGCATCTACTCCTTGGGCACCACCAGGAACCCCTACGTGGAGAGGTGGGGGGACAGTTGGGGGTCACAGCCCCCCAAAACCCCTCTGCCCCGAGGGGGGGGGTGCCTGTGGCCTTGGGGTGTCCCTGTCCCCTGGGGTGTCCATGACTGTGGGGTGTCCCTGTCCCCTGGGGTGTCCATGGAGGACACGTGGCTGTGGGTTGGCCCTGGAGAACCTGTTCTTGGGGGTGCCCCATGGATTTGGGGTGCTTATGGGGTGGCTTGTGGGGTGCTCGTGGATTTGGGGTGTCTATGGGTGGTCTCATGGGGTGCCCATGAATTTGGGGTGCCCATGGATTTGGGGTGTCCGTGGGTG
Organism: Caprimulgus europaeus; assembly: GCA_907165065.1. Next base: position 47,803 of record CAJRAV010000006.1, read on the forward strand.
GCCGTAGGTCACCGTGGGGTGCCGTGGAGTGCTGTGGGGGACAGTGGGGTGCCGTGGGGTGGCTGTAGGTTACTGTGGGGCGCCGTGGGGTGCTGTGGGGCGCTGTGGGGTGCTGTGGGGCGCCGTGGGGTGACCCCTGTCCCTGTCCCTGTCCCCGCAGGCAGCGCCCGGCGCTGTGGGGTGCCATGGGGCACTGTGGGGTGCCGTGGGTGGCTGTAGGTCACCGTGGGGCGCTGTGGGGTGCTGGGGGGTGCCGTGGGGCTCCATGGGGTGCCATGGGTGGCTGTAGGTCACTGTGGGGTGCTGTGGGGTGACCCCTGTCCCTGTCCCCGCAGGCAGCGCCCGGCGCTGGGGGAGTGCCATGGGGTGGCTGTGGGGTGCCATGGGGTGCCATGGGGCACAGTGGGGCGCCGTGGGGTGACCCTGTCCCTGTCCCTGTCCCCGCAGGCAGCGCCCCGCGCTGGGGGGTGCCATGGGGTGCCGTGGGGTGGCTGTGGGGCGCCGTGGGGTGACCCTGTCCCTGTCCCCGCAGGCAGCGCCCCGCGCTGGGGGAGTGCCTGGCCCGCCTGGCCGCCGCCATGCCGGTGGCTTTCCTGGAGCCGCATCTCAACGACTTCAACCCCTGCTCCGTCTACAGCACCAAGTCCCCCCGGGAGCGGGCCAGTGCGTGTCCCCTCGTGTCCCCACGTGTCCCCAAGTGTCACCAAGTGTCACCTCGTGTCCCCTCGTGTCACCTCATGTCCCCTCGTGTCCCCTCATGTCACCTCTGTCACCTCATGTCCCCTCATGTGTCCCCTCATGTCCCCTCATGTGTCCCCAAGTGTCCCCTCGTGTCACCTCATGTCCCCAAGTGTCCCCAAGTGTCCCCAAGTGTCACCTCCTGTGTCCCCACATGTCCCCTTGTGTCCCCTCGTGTCACCTCGTGTCCCCACATGTCCCCACGTGTCCCCTCATGTATCCCCTCACGTGTCCCATCATGTCCCCTCTTGTCCCCCTCATGTCCCCTTGTGTGTCCCCTCATGTGTCCCCTCGTGTATCCCCACGTGTCCCCTCATGTCCCCTCGTGTCCTTGTGTGTCCCCTCATGTCCCCTCGTGTATCCCCACGTGTCACCTCATGTCCCACCATCCCTTCACCATGGGGTGTCCCCATCACCGTGGTCCCCCCCCTACCCAGTGCCATCCCCTCATGTCCCCTTGTGTGTCCCCTGGTGTCCCCACAGTCCTGGGTCTCCCCAGCCGGGGGGAGGAGATGTGTCCGGACATCCCCGACCTGCAGCGGCTGATGAAGGACATTGGGGGGCTGGCGGAGTCGGGGGCCCCTTACACCGAGATGCCCCACGTCCCCTCGTGTCCCCTCATGTGTCCCCACGTGTGTCCCCTCGTGTGTCCCCTCGTGTGTCCCCTCATGTATCCCCTCACGTGTCCCATCGTGTCCCCTCTCTCCTCTCATGTCCCCTCATCTCCCCTTGTGTGTCCCCTCATGTCCTCGTGTGTCCCCTCATGTCCCCTTGTGTGTCCCCACATGTCCCCACGTGTCCCCTCGTGTATCCCCTCACGTGTCCCATCGTGTCCCCTCTTCTCCCCCTCATGTCCCCTCATGTCCCCTCGTGTGTCCCCACGTGTTCCACCATCCCTTCACCATGAGGTGTCCCCCTCCACCGAGTGCCATCCCCTCATGTCCCCTTGTGTGTCCCCTGGTGTCCCCACAGTCCTGGGTCTCCCCAGCCGGGTGGAGGAGATGTGTCCGGACATCCCCGACCTGGAGCGGCTGATGAAGGACATTGGGGGGCTGGCGGAGTCGGGGGCCCCTTACACCGAGATGCCCCACGTCCCCTCTGTCCCCCTGTGTCCCCTCGTGTCCCCTCGTGTGTCCCCACGTGTGTCCCCACATGTCCCCTCGTGTCCCCTCGTGTGTCACCTCATGTCCCACCATCCCTTCACCATGGGGTGTCCCCATCACCGTGGTCCCCCCCCACCCAGTGCCATCCCCTCGTGTCCCCTCATGTGTCCCCTCATGTCCCCATGTGTCCCCTCATGTCCCCACGTGTGTCCCCACGTGTCACCTCATGTCCCACCATCCCTTCACCATGGGGTGTCCCCATCACCGTGGTCCCCCCCCACCCAGTGCCATCCCCTCGTGTCCCCTCGTGTGTCCCCTCACGTGTCCCATTGTGTCCCCTCTTGTCCCCCTCATGTCCCCTCGTGTCCCCTCGTGTATCCCCACGTGTCCCCACGTGTCCCCTCGTGTATCCCCTCACGTGTCCCATCGTGTCCCCACATGTCACCTCATGTCCCACCATTCCTTCACCATGGGGTGTCCCCATCACTGTGGTCCCCCCCACCCAGTGCCATCCCTTCGTGTCCCCTCGTGTGTCCCCTCACGTGTCCCATTGTGTCCCCTCTTGTCCCCGTCATGTCCCCTCATGTCCCCATGCGTCCCCTCATGTCCTCTTGTCCCCCTCATGTCCCCTCGTGTATCCCCTCGTCTCCCCTCGTGTGTCTCCTCATGTCCTCGTGTATCCCCACATGTCCCCTCGTGTCCCACCATCCCTTCACCATGGGGTGTCCCCATCACCGTGGTCCCCCCCCACCCAGTGCCATCCCCTCGTGTCCCCTCGTGTGTCCCCTCACGTGTCCCATCGTGTCCCCTCTTGTCCCCCTCATGTCCCCTCATGTCCCCATGTGTCCCCTCATGTCCCCACGTGTGTCCCTTCATGTCCCCTCATGTGTCCCCACGTGTCACCCCATGTCCCCACGTGTCCCCACGTGTCCCCACGTGTCCCCTTGTGTGTCCCCTCATGTCCCCTCGTGTCCCCTCATGTCCCCACGTGTGTCCCTTCATGTCCCCTCACGTGTCCCCACGTGTCACCCCATGTCCCCATGTGTCCCCACGTGTCCCCACGTGTCCCCTTGTGTGTCCCCTCGTGTCCCCTCGTGTATCCCCACGTGTCACCTCATGTCCTCCTGTGTCCCCTCACGTGTCCCATCGTGTCCCCTCTTGTCCCCCTCATGTCCCCTCATGTCCCCTCGTGTATCCCCACGTGTCACCTCATGTCCCACCATCCCTTCACCATGGGGTGTCCCCATCACCGTGGTCCCCCCCCTACCCAGTGCCATCACCGTGGTCCCCCCCCCCTACCCATTGCCATTCCCTCGTGTCCCCTCATGTCCCCACGTGTCCCCTCGTGTATCCCCTCACGTGTCCCATCGTGTCCCCTCTCTCCCCTCATGTCCCCTCATGTCCCCTCGTGTATCCCCACGTGTTCCACCATCCCTTCACCATGAGGTGTCCCCCCCCACCCAGTGCCATCCCCTCATGTCCCCTTGTGTCCCCACGTGTGTCCCCTTGTGTCCCCTCGTGTCCCCTCATGTATCCCCTCACGTGTCACCTCGTGTCCCACCATCCCTTCACCATGGGGTGTTCCCATCACCGTGGTCCCCCCCCTACCCAGTGCCACCCCTGTGGTCCCCCCTCACCCAGTGCCATCCCCTCGTGTCCCCTTGTGTCCCCACGCGTCCCCTCATGTATCCCCTCACGTGTCCCATCGTGTCCCCTCTTCTCCCCCTCATGTCCCCTCATGTCCCCTCGTGTATCCCCTCATGTGTCCCATTGTGTCCCCTCTTCTCCCCCTCATGTCCCCTCATGTCCCCTCGTGTATCCCCACGTGTCCCCTCATGTCCCCACGTGTCCCCTCGTGTGTCCCCTCGTGTCCCCTCGTGTATCCCCACGTGTCCCCTCATGTCCCACCATCCCTTCACCATGGGGTGTCCCCATCACCGTGGTCCCCCCCCCACCCAGTGCCATCACCATGATTCCCCCCCCACCCAGTGCCATCACCATGGTCCCCTACCCAGTGCCACCCCCTGGTGTCCCCACAGTCCTGGGTCTCCCCAGCCGGGTGGAGGAGATGTGTCCGGACATCCCTGACCTGCAGCGGCTGATGAAGGACATTGGGGGGCTGGCGGAGTCGGGGGCCCCTTACACCGAGATGCCCCACGTCCCCTCATGTCCCCTCATGTGTCCCCTTGTGTCTCCCCTCATGTCCTCGTGTGTCCCCTCGTGTCGCCTCGTGTCCCACCATTCCTTCACCATGGGGTGTCCCCATCACCGTGGTCCCCCCCCCACCCAGTGCCATCCCCTCCTGTGTCCCCTCGTGTGTCCCCTCATGTCCTCGTGTGTCCCCTCGTGTATCCCCACGTGTCCCCTCATGTGTCCCCTCATGTCCCCTCGTGTGTCCCCACGTGTTCCCTCGTGTATCCCCACGTGTCACCTCGTGTCCCACCATCCCTTCACCATGGGGTGTCCCCATCACCGTGGTCCCCCCCCTACCCAGTGCCATCACCATGGTCCCCCCCCACCCAGTGCCACCCCCTTGGTCCCCCACCCAGTGCCACCTCCGTGTCCCCACAGTCCTGGGTCTCCCCAGCCGGGTGGAGGAGATGTGTCCGGACATCCCCGACCTGGAGCGGCTGATGAAGGACATTGGGGGGCTGGCGGAGTCGGGGGCCCGTTACACCGAGATGCCCCACGTCATCGAGGTCACCCTGCCCATGCTCTGCAACTACCTGCCCCGCTGGTGGGAACGTGGCCCTGACACCCTGCCCCAAGGACCCTGGGCCACCGCTGTCACCAGCCAACACCTCAACGCCCTCCTGGGCAACATCCTCCGCATCGTGGTCAACAACCTGGGCATCGACGAGGCCTCCTGGATGAAGCGCCTGGCAGGTGGGCAGGGGGTGGTGGCCATGGGCAGGGGGCTGGTGGCCATGGGCAGGGGGCTGGTGGCCATGGGCAGGGTCTTGAGGTGATGCTGGTGGCCATGAGTGGTCCCAGGGAGGTGCTGGTGGCTGTGAGTGGTCCCACAGATGATTCTGGTGGTCATGAGTGGTCCCGGGGAGGTGCTGGTGGCCATGGGCAGGGTCTTGAGATGATGCTGGTGGCCATGAGTGGTCCCAGGGAGGTGCTGGTGGCCATGGGCAGGGGGGTGGTGGCCATGGGCAGGGGGCTGGTGGCCATGGGCAGGGGGGCTGGTGGCCATGGGCAGGGGGGTGGTGGCCATGGGCAGGGTCTTGAGATGATTCTGGTGGCCTTGAGTGGTCCCAGGGAGGTGCAGGTGGCCATGAGTGGTCCCAGGGAGGTGCTGGTGGCCATGAGTGGTCCTGGGGAGGTGCAGGTGGCCATGAGTGGTCCCAGGGAGGTGCTGGTGGCCATGAGTGGTCCCGGGGAGGTGCAGGTGGCCACTGGTAGTCCCGGGGAGGTGCTGGTGGCCATGAGTGGTCCCAGGGAGGTGCAGGTGGCCATGAGTGGTCCCAGGGAGGTGCAGGTGGCCATGGGCAGGGGGGCTGGTGGCCATGGGCAGGGGGCTGGTGGCCATGGGCAGGGTCTTGAGGTGATGCTGGTGGCCATAAGTGGTCCCAGGGAGGTGCAGGTGTCCCCAGGAGCATCCCCCCGCTGCAGCCCCCGTGTCCCCTGTCCCCGCAGTCTTTGCCCAGCCCATCGTCAGCAAGGCCAAGCCGGAGCTGCTGCGCTCCCACTTCATCCCCACCATGGAGAAGCTGAAGAAGAGGGCGGGGAAGGTGGTGGCCGAGGAGGAGCAGCTGCGGATGGAGGCCAAGGCGGAGGGGGAGGACGCGGAGCTGCTGATCCGGGACGAGTTCTCGGTCCTCTGCCGCGACCTCTACGCGCTCTACCCGCTGCTCATCCGCTACGTGGACAACAGCCGGTGAGGGACGGGGGACAGGGGACAGGGCCACGGGGAGCCACTGGTGGTGGCCATGGGGAGACACTGGTGGTGGCCATGGGGAACCACTGATGGTGGCCATGGGGAGCCACTGGTGGTGGCCATGGGGAGCCCCTGGTGGGGACCATGGGGAGCCACTGGTGGTGACCCACTGGTGGTGGCCATGGGGATCCACTGGTGGTGAACCACTGATGGTGGCCATGGGGAACCACTGGTGGTGGCCACGGGGACGTGAGGGTGCTGAGGGGCATCTCTCTTGGGGACCATGGTCCACCCATGGTGGAGTCAAGGAGAAGGTGTGGGGTAAAGATGGAGGGGGGATATGGACCTCATCCACTGGTGGTGGCCATGGGGAGCCACTGGTGGTGGCCATGGGGAGCCAGTGGTGGTGGCCATGGGGAACCACTGGTGGTGGCCATGGGGAGCCACTGGTGGTGGCTATGGAGAGCCACTGGTGGTGGCCATGGGGAGCCACTGGTGGTGGCCATGGGGAACCACTGATGGTGGCCATGGGGAACCACTGATGGTGACCCTGGGGAGTCACTGATGGTGGCCATGGGGAACCACTGGTGGTGGCCATGGGGAACCACTGATGGTGACCCTGGGGAGCCACTGATGGTGGCCATGGGGAGCCACTGGTGGTGGCCATGGGGAGCCACTGGTGGTGACCCACTGATGGTGGCCATGGGGAGCCACTGGTGGTGGCCATGGGGACCCACTGGTGGTGGCCATGGGGAGCCACTGGTGGTGACCCACTGATGGTGGCCATGGGGAGCCACTGGTGGTGGCCATGGGGACCCACTGATGGTGACCCTGGGGAGCCACTGATGGTGGCCATGGGGAGCCACTGATAGTGACCCTGGGGAGCCACTGATGGTGGCCATGGGGAACCACTGGTGGTGGCCATGGGGAACCACTGATGGTGACCCTGGGGAGCCACTGATGGTGGCCATGGTGACCCACTGGTGGTGGCATGGGGAGCCACTGGTGGTGGCTATGGGGAGCCACTGATGGTGGCCCTGGTGACCCACTGATGGTGGCCATGGGGAGCCACTGGTGGTGGCCATGGGGACCCACTGATGGTGACCCACTGGTGGTGGCCATGGGGAACCACTGATGGTGACCCTGGTGACCCACTGATGGTGGCTATGGGGAGCCACTGATGGTGACCCACTGGTGGGGGCCATGGGGATCCACTGATGGTGGCCATGGTGACCCACTGATGGTGGCCATGGGACCAACAGGGCCAAGTGGCTGACAGAACCCAACGAGGACGCGGAGGAGCTGTTCCGCATGGTGGGGGAGGTCTTCATCTACTGGTCCAAGTCCCACGTGAGTGGGGGGCACTGGGGATGTGGGTGGGGGGGGGTGGATCTGGGTTGGTCCCAAGTTGGGGGGGGTCACTCAGCCTCATGTCCACCTCTCCCTGGCAGAACTTCAAGCGTGAGGAGCAGAACTTTGTGGTGCAGAACGAGATCAACAACATGTCCTTCCTCACGGCCGACAGCAAGAGCAAGATGGCCAAGGTGGGGCCAGGGGACCTCACCCACCCACCCCAGCTGCACCCCAACCTCCTGCCTGGCACCCTCTGTCCTCCCAACCTTCCTGGTGCCCCCAAAACCCCACCTGATACCCTAAAACTGGGACCTCCAACTCTCCTCAACCCAACATCTCCATCCTTCCCAACCTCTCTGGTGACCCCAACCCACCTGGTGCTCCTAAATCACCCCCAAACCCACCTGGTGCCCCCAAATCTACCCAACCCCAAGTATCTCCATCCCTCCCAACCCACCTGGTGCCCTCAAATCACCCCCAAACCCACCTGATGACCCCAAATCCACCCAACCCCAGGCACCTCCATCCCTCCCAACCCACCTGGTGCCCTCAAATCACCCCAAAACCCACCTGGTGCCCCCAAACCCACCCAACCCCAGGCATCTCCATCCCTCCCAACCCACCTGGTGCCCCCAAACCCACCTGATACCCCAAAACTGGGACCTCCAACTCTCCTCAACCCAACATCTCCATCCTTCCCAACCTCTCTGGTGACCCCAACCCACCTGGTGCTCCTAAATCACCCCCAAACCCACCTGGTGCCCCCAAATCTACCCAACCCCAAGTATCTCCATCCCTCCCAACCCACCTGGACCCTCAAACCACCCCCAAACCCACCTGGTGCCCCCAAACCCACCCAACCCCAAGTATCTCCATCCCTCCCAACCCACCTGGTGCCCCCAACACCCCAAAACCCACCTGATACCCCAAAACTTGGACCTCTAACTCCCCTCAACCCAACATCTCCATCCCTCCCAACCTCCCTGTTGCCCCCCACACCCCAAAATCCCACCTGGTGACCCCAAAACCCAACCAACTCCAGGTATCTCCATCCCTCCCAACCCACCTGGACCCTCAAACCACCCCCAGACCCACCTGGAACCTCCAACTCCCCCCAAACCTGGACATGTTCAACCCTCCTGTCCCACCTGCTGCCCCCCCATCCAGGGGGTCTCCATCCCTCCCAGGCCCCCCAGACCCCACAGTGTCCACCCCCAGGGTGGTGGGGACGGGGACCTAACGTTGTCTCTTCTCTCCTTGTCCTTGGCTGCGGGTGCTGGCACCTAGTCCGGAGATGGCCAGGTTAGCGGGGCCACACCACGTGGAGAGGGGACCCCAGGGACCCTGACCCCCACCCTGGGGTCCTGCTCCTCAGGGCCACCATGGCTGGGACCTCCAGGGCCACTTCTGGGTCCTGCTCCTCAGGGCCACCATGGTTGGGACCCTCCAGGACCCCACCAGGGTCCTGCTCTGTGGGGCCACCATGGTTGGGACCCCCAGGACCCCACCAGGGTCCTGCTCTGTGGGGCCACCATGGTTGGGACCCCCAAGACCCCACCAGGGTCCTGCTCTGTGGGGCCACCATGGTTGGGACCCTCAAGACCCCACCAGGGTCCTGCTCCTCAGGGCCACCATGGCTGGGACCTCCAGGGCCACTTCTGGGTCCTGCTCTGTGGGGCCACCATGGTTGGGACCCCCAAGACCCCACCAGGGTCCTGCTCTGTGGGGCCACCATGGTTGGGACCCTCCAGATACCTCCAGGGTCCTGCTCTGTGGGGCCACCATGGTTGGGACCCCCAAGACCCCACCAGGGTCCTGCTCTGTGGGGCCACCATGGTTGGGACCCTCAAGATGCCTCCAGGGTCCTGCTCTGTGGGGCCACCATGGTTGGGACCCCCAAGACCCCACCAGGGTCCTGCTCTGTGGGGCCACCATGGTTGGGACCCCCAAGACCCCACCAGGGTCCTGCTCTGTGGGGCCACCATGGTTGGGACCCCCAAGACCCCACCAGGGTCCTGCTCTGTGGGGCCACCATGGTTGGGACCCCCAAGACCCCACCAGGGTCCTGCTCTGTGGGGCCACCATGGTTGGGACCCCCAAGACCCCACCAGGGTCCTGCTCTGTGGGGCCACCATGGTTGGGACCCCCAAGACCCCACCAGGGTCCTGCTCTGTGGGGCCACCATGGTTGGGACCCTCCAGATGCCTCCAGGGTCCTGCTCTGTGGGGCCACCATGGTTGGGACTCCCAAGACCCCACCAGGGTCCTGCTCTGTGGGGCCACCATGGCTGGGACCCCCAAGACCCCACCAGGGTCCTGCTCCTCAGGGCCACCATGGTTGGGACCCCCAGGACCACTTCTGGGTCCTGCTCTGTGGGGCCACCATGGCTGGGACCTCCAGGACCCCACCAGGGTCCTGCTCTGTGGGGCCACCATGGCTGGGACCTCCAGGACCCCACCAGGGTCCTGCTCTGTGGGGCCACCATGGTTGGGACCCCCAAGACCCCACCAGGGTCCTGCTCTGTGGGGCCACCATGGTTGGGACCCTCAAGACCCCACCAGGGTCCTGCTCTGTGGGGCCACCATGGCTGGGACCCCCAAGACCCCACCAGGGTCCTGCTCTGTGGGGCCACCATGGTTGGGATCCCCAAGACCCCACCAGGGTCCTGCTCTGTGGGGCCACCATGGTTGGGACCCCCAAGACCCCACCAGGGTCCTTTCTGTGGGGCCACCATGGTTGGGACCCCCAATATGCCACCAGGGTCCTTTCTTTGGGGCCACATCTGGGACCTCTGGAGCTGTGTGACACCAGGGTCCTGTCCCAGATGTCCCCAATCCCTCCTGTCCCCCCATCCACATGGAATGGGGGTCCCAACACCGATGTCCCCATCTTCATGGGGGACACTGATGTCCCTTGTGGCATGAGGTTCCTCATGCTGATGTCCCTCATCCTCGTGGCGTGAGGCTCCTATCCTTGACCTCCCCTGTAGCCCTGCCCCCCGGGGTGGTGGCCCTGATGTCCCTGTCCCCTCAGGGAGGTGGCTCAGAGCAGGAGAGGACGAAGAAGAAGCGCCGTGGGGACAGGTACTCCATCCACACCTCCCTCATCGTGGCCACCTTGAAGAAGATGTTGCCCATCGGCCTCAACATGTGCTCGCCCACCGACCAGGAGCTCATCGGCCTGGCCAAGAGCCGCTACGCCCTGGTGGGCGGGGGACAGGGGGCTGGGGACAGCCACTGGGGCTGGGGACAGCCATTGGGGTTGGGGACAGTCACTGGGGCTGGGGACACTCACTGGGGCTGGGGACACTCACTGGGGTTGGTTGGGGACACTCACTGGGGCTGGGGACACTCACTGGGGTTGGGGACAGTCACTGGGGTTGGGGACAGCCACTGGGGCTGGGGACACTCACTGGGGCTGGGGACAGCCACTGGGGCTGGGGACACTCACTGGGGTTGGTTGGGGACAATGGCCATGGTTGGGGACACTCACTGGGGTTGGGGACACTCACTGGGGTTGGGGACAGTCACTGGGGCTGGGGACACTCACTGGGGTTGGGGACACTCACTGGGGTTGGGGACAGCGGGGCTGGGGACACTCACTGGGGCTGGGGACAGCCACTGGGGTTGGGACAGCCACTGGGGCTGGGGACAGTCACTGGGGTTGGGGACAGCCACTGGGGCTGGGGACAGTCACCATGGTTGGGGACACTCACTGGGGTTGGGGACAGTCACTGGGGCTGGGGACAGCCACTGGGGTTGGGGACAGCCACTGGGGCTGGGGACAGTCACTGGGGTTGGGGACACTCACTGGGGTTGGGGACAGTCACTGGGGTTGGTTGGGGACAGCCACTGGGGTTGGGGACACTCACTGGGGTTGGGGACAGTCACTGGGGTTGGGGACAGTCACTGGGGCTGGGGACACTCACTGGGGCTGGGGACAGTCACTGGGGTTGGGGACAGCCACTGGGGCTGGGGACAGCCACTGGGGCTGGGGACAGTCACTGGGGTTGGGGACAGTCACTGGGGTTGGTTGGGGACACTCACTGGGGTTGGGGACAGCGGGGCTGGGGACAGCCACTGGGGCTGGGGACAGCCACTGGGGCTGGGGACACTCACTGGGGTTGGGGACACTCACTGGGGTTGGGGACAGTCACTGGGGTTGGGGACAGCCACTGGGGCTGGGGACACTCACTGGGGCTGGGGACAGCCACTGGGGCTGGGGACACTCACTGGGGTTGGTTGGGGACAATGGCCATGGTTGGGGACACTCACTGGGGTTGGGGACACTCACTGGGGTTGGGGACAGTCACTGGGGCTGGGGACACTCACTGGGGTTGGGGACACTCACTGGGGTTGGGGACAGCGGGGCTGGGGACACTCACTGGGGCTGGGGACAGCCACTGGGGTTGGGACAGCCACTGGGGCTGGGGACAGTCACTGGGGTTGGGGACAGCCACTGGGGCTGGGGACAGTCACCATGGTTGGGGACACTCACTGGGGTTGGGGACAGTCACTGGGGCTGGGGACAGCCACTGGGGTTGGGGACAGCCACTGGGGCTGGGGACAGTCACTGGGGTTGGGGACACTCACTGGGGTTGGGGACAGTCACTGGGGTTGGTTGGGGACAGCCACTGGGGTTGGGGACACTCACTGGGGTTGGGGACAGTCACTGGGGTTGGGGACAGTCACTGGGGCTGGGGACACTCACTGGGGCTGGGGACAGTCACTGGGGTTGGGGACAGCCACTGGGGCTGGGGACAGCCACTGGGGCTGGGGACAGTCACTGGGGTTGGGGACAGTCACTGGGGTTGGGGACACTCACTGGGGTTGGGGACAGCGGGGCTGGGGACAGCCACTGGGGCTGGGGACAGCCACTGGGGCTGGGGACACTCACTGGGGTTGGGGACACTCACTGGGGTTGGGGACAGCCACTGGGGTTGGGGACACTCACTGGGGTTGGGGACAGCCACTGGGGCTGGGGACACTCACTGGGGCTGGGGACAGTCACTGGGGTTGGGGACACTCACTGGGGTTGGGGACACTCACTGGGGCTGGGGACAGCCACTGGGGCTGGGGACAGTCACTGGGGTTGGGGACAGCCACTGGGGTTGGGGACAGCCACTGGGGTTGGGGACAGCGGGGCTGGGGACAGCCACTGGGGCTGGGGACACTCACTGGGGTTGGGGACAGCCACTGGGGTTGGTTGGGGACAATGGCCATGGTTGGGGACAGTCACTGGGGTTGGGGACACTCACTGGGGCTGGGGACAGCCACTGGGGTTGGGGACAATGGCCATGGTTGGGGACACTCACTGGGGTTGGTTGGGGACAATGGCCATGGTTGGGGACAGTCACTGGGGTTGGGGACACTCACTGGGGTTGGGGACAGTCACTGGGGCTGGGGACACTCACTGGGGTTGGGGACAGTCACTGGGGTTGGGGACAGCCACTGGGGTTGGGGACAGTCACTGGGGCTGGGGACACTCACTGGGGCTGGGGACAGTCACTGGGGTTGGGGACAGCCACTGGGGCTGGGGACAGTCGCCATGGTTGGGGACACTCACTGGGGTTGGGGACACTCACTGGGGCTGGTTGGGGACAATGGCCATGGTTGGGGACACTCACTGGGGTTGGGGACACTCACTGGGGTTGGGGACAGCCACTGGGGTTGGTTGGGGACACTGGGGCTGGGAACAGTCACTGGGGTTGGTTGGGGACACTCACTGGGGTTGGGGACAGTCGCCATGGTTGGGGACACTCACTGGGGTTGGGGACAGCCACTGGGGCTGGGGACACTCACTGGGGCTGGTTGGGGACAGCCACTGGGGCTGGTTGGGGACAATGGCCATGGTTGGGGACAACCCCCGACGTGGCCCTGTCTTGTGTCCCCCTTGCAGAAGGACACGGACGAGGAGGTGAGGGAGTTCCTCACCAACAACCTCCACCTGCAGGGCAAGGTGAGGTGGCCTGTCCCCACCGTGTCCCCTCTGTCCCCACCCTGTCCCCTCTGTCCCCTCCGTGTCCCCTCTGTCCCCACAGTGTCCCCTCTGTCCCCACAGTGTCCTCTCTGTCCCCACCGTGTCCCCTCTGTCCCCACCGTGTCCCCTCTCTCCCCACCGTGTCCCCTCTGTCCCCACCCTGTCCCCTCTGTCCCCTCCGTGTCCCCTCTGTCCCCACCGTGTCCCCTCTCTCCCCACCGTGTCCCCTCTGTCCCCACCCTGTCCCCTCTGTCCCCACCGTGTCCCCTCTGTCCCCACCCTGTCCCCTCTGTCCCCACCGTGTCCCCTCTGTCCCCACCCTGTCCCCTCTGTCCCCACTGTGTCCCCTCTGTCCCCACCCTGTCCCCTCTGTCCCCACCGTGTCCCCTCTGTCCCCACCCTGTCCCCTCTGTCCCCACCGTGTCCCCTCTGTCCCCACCGTGTCCCCTCTGTTCCACCCTGTCCCCTCTGTCCCCACTGTGTCCCCTCTGTCCCCACCGTGTCCTCCCCCATGTATCTGTGGGCTCCATGTTCTTGTGGTGCTTGGACCTCATGTCCCCATGTGCCCCACCATGTCCCCACGTGCCCCACCATGTCCCCATGTGCCCCACCATGTCCCCCCATGTCCCCATGGTCATCATGGTGCCTCTATCCTTGTGGTCCCCATGTGCCCACCATGTCCCCATGTGTCCCCATGTGTCCCCATGGTCCTTGTGGTCCCCATGTCCCCATGGTCATCATGGTGCCAGTCTCCATGGTCCCCATGTGCCCCACCATGTCCCCCTATGTCCCCATGGTCATCACGATGCCTGTATCCTTGTGGTCCCCATGTGCCCCACCATGTCCCCATGTCCCCCCATGTCCCCATGTGTCCCCATGTCCCCATGGTCATCACAATGCCTGTATCTCCATGGTCCCCATGTGCCCCACGATGTCCCCATGTGCCCACCATGTCCCCCCATGTGTCCTCATGGTCCTTGTGGTCCCCGTGTCCCCATAGTCATCATGGTGCCTCTATCCTTGTGGTCCCCATGTGCCCACCATGTCCCCATGTGCCCCACCATGTCCCCCCATGTCCCCATGGTCATCATGGTGCCTCTATCCTTGTGGTCCCCATGTGCCCACCATGTCCCCATGTGTCCCCATGTGTCCCCATGGTCCTTGTGGTCCCCATGTCCCCATGGTCATCATGGTGCCTCTATCCTTGTGGTCCCCATGTGCCCCACCATGTCCCCATGTGCCCCACCATGTCCCCATGTGCCCACCATGTCCCCATGTCCCCATGTGTCCCCATGTCCCCATGGTCATCACAATGCCTGTATCCTTGTGGTCCCCATGTGCCCCACCATGTCCCCATGTGTCCCCATGGTCATCATGGTGCCTCTATCCTTGTGGTCCCCATGTGCCCACCATGTCCCCATGTGTCCCCATGTCCCCATGGTCATCACAGTGCCTGTATCTCCATGGTCCTCATGTGCCCACCATGTCCCCATGTGCCCACCATGTCCCCATGTGCCCATGGTCACCATGGTGCCTCTATCCTCGTGGTCCCCACGTGCCCCACAATGTCCCCCCGTGTCCCCATGGTCATCACAATGCCTCTATCTCCATGGTCCCCATGTGCCCCACCATGTCCCCATGTCCCCATGTGTCCCCATGTCCCCATGGTCATCACAATGCCTGTACCTCCATGGTCCCCATGTGCCCACCATGTCCCCCCATGGTCCCCATGTCCCCATGGTCATCATGGTGCCTCTATCCTTGTGGTCCCCACGTGCCCACCATGTCCCCATGTGCCCCATGATGTCCCCCCGTGTCCCCATGGTCACCATGGTGCCTCTGTCCTCGTGGTCCCCACGTGCCCCACGATGTCCCCCCATGTCCCCATGGTCATCATGGTGCCTCTGTCCTTGTGGTCCCCACGTGCCCCACGATGTCCCCCCATGTCCCCATGGTCATCACAATGCCTGTATCTCCATGGTCCCCACGATGTCCCCCCATGTCCCCATGTGTCCCCCCGTGTCCCCATGTGTCCCACCATGTCCCACCATGTCCCCATGGTCATCACAATGCCTGTATCTCCATGGTCCCCACGATGTCCCCACGTGTCCCCACGTGCCCCACGGTGTCCCCCCGTGTCCCCAGTGCGAGAACAGCTCCTCGGTGCGGTGGCAGATGGCCTTGTACCGCCAGATGGCCGGGAAGGCCGAGGACAGCGACAGCCCCGAGAAGATCGTCCGGAGGGTGCAGGAGGTGTCGGCCGTGCTCTACCACCTGGAGCAGGTGGGGGGTCCTGGGGGGTCCTGGGGGGGTCCTGGGGGTCCTGGGGTGTCCTGGGGGTCCCTGGGGTGCAGGAGGTGGTGGCCAAGCTCTACCACCTGGAGCAGGTGGGGGGTCCTGGGGGTCCTGGGGGTCCTGGGGGTCCTGGGGGGTCCTGGGGTGCAGGAGGTGTCGGCCGTGCTCTACCACCTGGAGCAGGTGGGGGTCCTGGGGTGTCCTGGGGGGTCCTGGGGGGTCCCTGGGGGGTCCTGGGGGGTCCTGGGGGTCCTGGGGTGCAGGAGGTGTCGGCCGTGCTCTACCACCTGGAGCAGGTGGGGGGTCCTGGGGGTGCTGGGGGGTCCTCGGGGTCCTGGGGGGTCCTGGGGGGTCTGGGGGTCCCTGGGGTGCAGGAGGTGTCGGCCGTGCTCTACCACCTGGAGCAGGTGGGGGGTCCTGGGGGGTCCTGGGGTGTCCTGGGGGTCCTGGGGGGGTCCTGGGGGGTCCTGGGGGTCCTGGGGGGGTCCTGGGGGGTCTGGGGGTCCCTGGGGTGCAGGAGGTGTCGGCCGTGCTCTACCACCTGGAGCAGGTGGGGGGTCCTGGGGGTCCTGGGGGGTCCTGGGTGTCCTGGGGGGCCTGGGGGGGTCCTGGGGGGTCCTGGGGGTCCCTGGGGGTCCTGGGGGGGTCCCTGGGGGGTCCTGGGGGGTCCTGGGGGGTCCTGGGGGTCCCTGGGGGTCCTGGGGGGTCCTGGGGGGTCCTGGGGGTCCTTGGGGTGTCCTGAGGGGTCCTGGGGGTCCCTGGGGGGTCCTGGGGGGTCCTGGGGTGTCCTGAGGGGTCCTGGGGGTCCCTGGGGGGTCCTGGGGGTCCTGGGGGTCCTGGGGGGTCCTGGGGGGTCCTGGGCGTCCCTGGGGTGTCCTGGGGGGTCCTGGGGTGTCCTGGGGGGTCCTGGGTGGTCTGGGGGTCCCTGGGGTCCCTGGGGTCCCAGGGGTGCTGGTGGGTGCTGTGGGTGCTGATGGGTGCCAGTGGGTGCTGGTGGGTGCCGGTGGGTGCTGGTGGGTGCCGGTGGGTGCTGTGTGTGCTCTGGGGGGGCTCCCTGGGGTCCGTGGGGTGCCGGTGGGTGCTGTGGGTGCCGGTGGGTGCTGGTGGGTGCTGTGGGTGCCGGTGGGTGCTGGTGGGTGCCGGTGGGTGCTCTGGGGGGGCTCCCTGGGCTCCCTGGGGTCCCAGGGGTGCTGGTGGGTGCTGATGGGTGCCGGTGGGTGCTGTGTGTGCTCTGGGGGGGCTCCCTGGGGTCCGTGGGGTGCCGGTGGGTGCTGTGGGTGCCGGTGGGTGCTGGTGGGTGCTGTGGGTGCCGGTGGGTGCTGGTGGGTGCCGGTGGGTGCTCTGGGGGGGCTCCCTGGGCTCCCTGGGGTCCCAGGGGTGCTGGTGGGTGCTGATGGGTGCCGGTGGGTGCTGTGTGTGCTCTGGGGGGGCTCCCTGGGGTCCCTGGGGGTGCTGGTGGGTGCCGGTGGGTGCCGGTGGGTGCTGTGGGTGCCAGTGGGTGCTGTGGGTGCTCTGGGGGAGCTCCCTGGGGTCCCTGGGGTGCCGGTGGGTGTTGTGTGTGCTCTGGGGGGGCTCCCTGGGGTTTTATGGGGTGCCTGGGGTGCCGGTGGGTGCTGGTGGGTGCTGCTGGGTGCTGTGGGTGCCGGTGGGTGCCGGTGGGTGCCAGTGGGTGCTGATGGGTGCCGGTGGGTGCCGGTGGGTGCCGGTGGGTGCTGTGGGTGCTGTGGGTGCCGGTGGGTGCCGGTGGGTGCTGTGTGTGCTCTGGGGGGGCTCCCTGGGGTCCCTGGGGTGCTGGTGGGTGCCAGTGGGTGCTGTGGGTGCCGGTGGGTGCCGGTGGGTGCTGTGGGTGCCGGTGGGTGCCGGTGGGTGCTGGTGGGTGCCGGTGGGTGCTCTGGGGGGGCTCCCTGGGGTCCCTGGGGTGCCGGTGGGTGCTGGAGGGTGCCGGTGGGTGCCGGTGGGTGCTGTGTGTGCTCTGGGGGGGCTCCCTGGGGGGTCTGGGGGTCCCTGGGGTGCAGGAGGTGTTGGCCAAGCTCTTCCATCTCAAGAAGGTTGGGGGTCCTGGGTGTTCTTGGGTGGTCTGGGGGTCCCTGGGGTGCTCTGGGGGGGCTCCCTGGGGTCCCTGGGGTCCCAGGGGTGCCGGTGGGTGCTGTGGGTGCCGGTGGGTGCTGGTGGGTCCCAGGGGTGCCGATGGGTGCCGGTGGGTGCTGGTGGGTGCTGATGGGTGCTGGTGGGTGCCGGTGGGTGCTGATGGGTGCTGGTGGGTGCTGGTGGGTGCTGTGTGTGCTCTGGGGGGGCTCGCTGGGGTCCCTGGGGTGCTGGTGGGTGCTGATGGGTGCTGATGGGTGCCGGTGGGTGTTGTGTGTGCTCTGGGGGGGCTCCCTGGGGTTTTATGGGGTGCCTGGGGTGCCAGTGGGTGCTGATGGGTGCTGGTAGGTGCCGGTGGGTGCTGTGGGTGCCGGTGGGTGCCGGTGGGTGCCGGTGGGTGCTGATGGGTGCCGGTGGGTGCCGATGGGTGCTGATGGGTGCTGTGGGTGCTGATGGGTACTGGTGGGTGCTGTGGGTGCCGGTGGGTGCCGGTGGGTGCCGGTGGGTGCCGGTGGGTGCTGTGGGTGCCGGTGGGTGCTGATGGGTGCTGTGGGTGCCGGTGGGTGCTGTGGGTGCCGGTGGGTGCTGATGGGTACTGGTGGGTGCTGTGGGTGCCGGTGGGTGCCGGTGGGTGCCGGTGGGTGCTGCTGGGTGCCGGTGGGTGCTGTGGGTGCCGGTGGGTGCCGGTGGGTGCCGGTGGGTGCTGCTGGGTGCCGGTGGGTGCCGGTGGGTGCTGCTGGGTGCCGGTGGGTGCTGGTGGGTGCCGGTGGGTGCCGGTGGGTGCTGGTGGGTGCTGGTGGGTGCTGATGGGTGCTGTGGGTGCTGCTGGGTGCTGATGGGTGCTGATGGGTGCTGTGGGTGCTGGTGGGTGCCGGTGGGTGCTGTGGGTGCCGGTGGGTGCCGGTGGGTGCTGATGGGTGCTGATGGGTGCTGTGGGTGCTGCTGGGTGCTGATGGGTGCTGATGGGTGCTGTGGGTGCTGGTGGGTGCCGGTGGGTGCTGTGGGTGCCGGTGGGTGCCGGTGGGTGCCGGTGGGTGCTGATGGGTGCTGATGGGTGCTGTGGGTGCTGGTGGGTGCTGGTGGGTGCTGATGGGTGCTGATGGGTGCCGGTGGGTCCCAGGGGTGCCGGTGGGTGCCGGTGGGTGCCGGTGGGTGCTGTGGGTGCCGGTGGGTGCCAGTGGGTGCCGGTGGGTGCTGAGGTGCCGGTGGG
Source organism: Caprimulgus europaeus (assembly GCA_907165065.1). Next base: position 66,449 of record CAJRAV010000006.1, read on the forward strand.
TCCCAGGGGTTCCGGTGGGTGCTGATGGGTGCTGGTGGGTGCTGTGGGTGCTGGTGGGTTCTGTGTGTCCTCTGGGGGGGCTCCCTGGGGTCCCTGGGGTGCCGGTGGGTGCTGGTGGGTGCTGGTGGGTGCTGATGGGTGCTGATGGGTGCTGTGGGTGCTGGTGGGTGCTGGTGGGTGCTGTGGGTGCCGGTGGGTGCCGGTGGGTGCCGGTGGGTGCTGTGGGTGCTGGTGGGTGCTGTGGGTGCTGTGGGTGCTGTGGGTGCCGGTGGGTGCTGATGGGTGCTGGTGGGTGCTCTGGGGGGGCTCCCTGGGGTCCCTGGTGTCCCTGGGGTGCCGGTGGGTGCTGGTGGGTGCCGGTGGGTGCTGGTGGGTGCCGGTGGGTGCTCTGGGGGGGCTCCCTGGGGTCCCTGGGGTGCAGGAGGTGTTGGCCAAGCTCTTCCATCTCAAGAAGGTTGGGGGTCCTGGGTGTTCTTGGGTGGTCTGGGGGTCCCTGGGGTGCTCTGGGGGGGCTCCCTGGGGTCCCTGGGGTGCCGGTGGGTGCTGTGGGTGCCGGTGGGTGCTGAGGTGCCCCCACCCCAGACCGAGCACCCCTACAAGTCCAAGAAGGCCGTGTGGCACAAGCTCCTCTCCAAGCAGCGGCGCCGCGCCGTGGTCGCCTGCTTCCGCATGACCCCGCTCTACAACCTGCCCAGGTGGGCACTGGGGGCACTGGGGGCACTGGGAGGGCACTGGGAGGGGACTGGGAGTGACTGGGAGGGGACTGGGAGCACTGGGAGGGGACTGGGAGTGACTGGGAGCAACTGGGAGGGGACTGGGAGCAACTGGGAGGGGACTGGGAGCACTGGTGGGACTCTGGGGGCAACTGGGAGGGGACTGGGGGCAACTGGGAGGGGACTGGGAGTGACTGGGAGGGGACTGGGAGCACTGGGAGGGGACTGGGAGGGGACTGGGAGCAACTGGGAGGGGACTGGGAGCACTGGGAGGGCACTGGGGGCAACTGGGAGGGGACTGGGAGCACTGGGAGGGCACTGGGAGCACTGGGAGGGGACTGGGAGGGCACTGGGGGCACTGGGAGGGGACAGGGAGCAACTGGGAGGGGACTGGCAGCACTGGTGGGACTCTGGGGGCAACTGGGAGGGGACTGGGAGCGACTGGGAGGGGACTGGGGGCAACTGGGAGGGGACTGAGGGCGACTGGGAGGGCACTGGGAGGGCACTGGGAGCACTGGGAGGGCACTGGGAAGGCACTGGGAGCACTGGTGGGGCTCTGGGGGCAACTGGGAGGGGACTGGGAGCACTGGGAGGGGACTGGGAGCAGCTGGGAGGGGACTGGGAGTGACTGGGAGGGGACTGGGAGCAGCTGGGAGGGGACTGGGAGTGACTGGGAGGGGACTGGGAGCAGCTGGGAGGGGACTGGGGGCAACTGGGAGGGGACTGGGAGCACTGGTGGGACTCTGAGGGCAACTGGGAGGGGACTGAGAGCAACTGGGAGGGGACTGGGGGCAACTGGGAGGGCACTGGGAGCACTGGGAGGGCACTGGGGGCACTGGGAGGGCACTGGGAGCACTGGGAGGGGACTGGGGGCACTGGGAGGGCACTGGGAGGGGACTGGGAGGGGACTGGGGGCAACTGGGAGGGGACTGGGAGTGACTGGTGGGAATCTGGGGGCAACTGGGAGGGGACTGGGAGCACTGGTGGGACTCTGGGGGCAACTGGGAGGGGACTGGGAGCACTGGTGGGACTCTGGGGGCAACTGGGAGGGGACTGGGAGCACTGGTGGGATTCTGGGGGCAACTGGGAGGGGACTGGGAGCACTGGTGGGACTCTGGGGGCAACTGGGAAGCTCTGAAGGCCACCAAGAAACCTTCTGGGGGTAACTGGGAGTAACTGGGGGGATCACTAGGGGTAACTGGGAGTAACTGGGAGTAACTGGGAATACCCAAGGGAAACCCAGAACCCTTCTGGGGGTAACTGGGAGTAACTGGGAGTAACTGGGAGTAACTGGTGGTAACTGGGGGGGTCACTAGGGGTGACTGGGAGTGACTGGGGGTAACTGGGAGTGACTGGGAGTAACTGGGGGTAACTGGGGGTAACTGGGAGTAACTAGTGGTAACTGGGGGGGTCACTAGGGGTAACTGGGGGTAACTGGGGTAACTAACTGGGGTAACTGGGGTAACTAGGGGTAACTGGGAGTGACTGGGGGTAACTGGGAGTGACTGGGGGTAACTGGGGGTAACTAACTGGGGGTAACTGGGGTAACTAACTGGGGGTAACTGGGAGTAACTGGGGGTAACAGGGAGTAACTAGTGGTAACTGAGGGGATCACTAGGGGTAACGGGGGGTAACTGGGGGTAACTAACTGGGGGTAACTGGGGTAACTGGGGGTAACTGGGAGTAACTAGTGGTAACTGGGAGTTACTGGGGGTAACTGGGGGGGTCACTAGGGGTAACTGGGAGTAACTGGGGTTAACTGGGGTTAACTGGGGGTACCTGGGAGTAACTAATGGTAACTGGGAGTAACTAGTGGTAACTGGGGGGATCACTAGGGGTAACTGGGGGTAACTAACTGGGGGTAACTGGGGGTAACTGGGAGTAACTAGTGGTAACTGGGGGGGTCACTAGGGGTAACTGGGGGGATCACTAGGGGTAACTGGGAGTAACTGGGAGTAACTAGTGGTAACTGGGGGGATCACTAGGGGTAACTGGGAGTGACTGGGAGTAACTAGTGGTAACTGGGGGGATCACTAGGGGTAACTGGGAGTAACTGGGGATAACTGGGGGGGTCACTAGGGGTAACTGGGAGTAACTGGGGGTAACTGGGAGTAACTAGTGGTAACTGGGAGTAACTAGTGGTAACTGGGGGGATCACTAGGGGTAACTGGGAGTAACTGGGAGTTACTGGGAATACCCAAGGGAAACCCAGAACCCTTCTGGGGGTAACTGGGGGTAACTGGGGGTAACTGGGAGTAACTAGTGGTAACTGGGGGGATCACTAGGGGTAACTGGGGGTAACTGGGGGGATCACTAGGGGTAACTGGGGGTAACTGGGAGTAACTGGGAATACCCAAATGAAACCCAGTTACCTTCTGGGGGTAACTGGGGTTAACTGGGGTTAACTGGGGGTAACTGGGGGTAACTGGGAGTAACTGGGAATACCCAAGGGGAACCCAGAACCCTTCTGGGGGTAACTGAGAGTGACTGGGGGTAACTGGGAGTAACTGGGGGGATCACTAGGGGTAACTGGGAGTAACTGGGAGTAACTGGGAATACCCAAGGGAAACCCAGAACCCTTCTGGGGGTAATTGGGGGTAACTGGGGGGATCACTAGCGGTTACTGGGAGTAACTGGGAATACCCAAGGGGAACCCAGTTACCTTCTAGGGGTAATTGGGGGTAACTGGGAGTAACTAACTGGGGGTAACTGGGGGTAACTGGGAGTAACTGGGAGTAACTGGGAATACCCAAGGTAACCCCAGAACCCTTCTGGGGGTAACTGGGGGTAACTGGGAGTAACTGGGAGTAACTGGGAATACCCAAGGGAACCCCAGAACCCTTCTGGGGGTAACTGGGGGTAACTGGGGGTAACTAACTGGGGGTAACTGGGGTAACTGGGGGTAACTGGGGGTAACTAACTGGGGGTAACTGGGGGGATCACTGGGGGTAACTGGGGTAACTAACTGGGGGTAACTGGGGGGATCACTAGGGGTAACTGGGGGTAACTGGGGGTAACTAACTGGGGGTAACTGGGGGTAACTGGGGGGATCACTAGGGGTAACTGGGGGTAACTGGGGTTAACTAACTGGGGGTAACTGGGGGTAACTGGGGGGATCACTAGGGGTAACTGGGAGTAACTGGGAGTAACTGGGAATACCCAAGGGAACCCCAGAACCCTTCTGGGGGTAACTGGGGGTAACTGGAGGTAACTGGGGGTAACTGGGGGTAACTGGGGGTAACTAACTGGGGGTAACTGGGAGTAACTAGTGGTAACTGAGGGGATCACTAGGGGTAACTGGGGGTAACTGGGGGTAACTAACTGGGGGTAACTGGGGGTAACTGGGGGTAACTGGGAGTAACTAGTGGTAACTGGGAGTTACTGGGGGTAACTGGGGGGGTCACTAGGGGTAACTGGGAGTAACTAGTGGTAACTGGGAGTAACTAGTGGTAACTGGGGGGGGTCACTAGGGGTAACTGGGAGTAACTGGGAGTTACTGGGAATACCCAAGGGAACCCCAGAACCCTTCTGGGGGTAACTGGGGGTAACTGGGAGTAACTGGGAGTAACTGGGAATACCCAAGGGAACCCCAGAACTCTTCTGGGGGTAACTGGGGGTAACTGGGGTAACTAACTGGGGGTAACTGGGAGTTACTGGGCAGGCACCGTGCCTGTAACATGTTCCTGGAGGCCTACAAGCTCTCCTGGCTGCTGCCCGAGGAGCACCCCTTCGAGGACCGCATGATCGACGACCTCTCGGTGAGCCCCAGCATTTTGGGGGGCTGGGGGACACTTTGGGGGACCCCTCCCCACTCCCCTGACTGACCCTGGGGTGGTGGCTGAGGTAGAAGTCAGGGGAGGAAGAGGAGGAGGAGGAGGAAGAGCAGGATAAGAAGCCGGATCCTCTGCACCAGCTCATCCTGCACTTCAGCCGGACGGCGCTGACCGAGAGGAGGTGGGGAGGGGGCACCCCAGGGTGGGGGGCACCCAGGCTCCTGGGACCCCCCAGGGTGAGGGTGGGGGGCACCCAGACTCCTGTGACCCCTCAAGGTGAGGGTGGGGGGCACCTGGGTCCCCTCAGGGTGAGGGTGGGGGGCACCTGGGTCCCCTCAGGGTGAGGGTGGTGGGCACCTGGGACCCCTCAGGGTGAGGGTGGGGGGTATCAGACCCCTGGGACCCACCAAAATTGAGGGTGGCAGCACCTGGGACCCCCCCAGGGTGAGGGTGGGGGGCACCCAGACTCCTTGAAACCCCAAGGTTGGGGTTTTCAGACTCCTGGGACCCCCCAAAATTGAGGGTGGGGGCACCTGGGTCCCCCCAGGGTGCGGGTGGGGGGCACCCAGGCTCCTGGGACCCCCAGGGTGAGGGGTATCAGACCCCTGGGACCCCTCAGGGTGAGGGTGGTGGGCACCTGGGTCCCCTCAGGGTGAGGGTGGGGGGCACCCAGACCCCTGGGACCCCTATGGTGGGGGGTATCAGAGTCCTGGGACCCCCCAAAATTGAGGGTGGGGGCACCTGGGTCCCCCCAGGGTGAGGGTGGGGGTCACCCAGACCCCTGGGACCTCCAGGGTGGGGGGTGTCAGACCCCTGGGACACCCAAAATTGAGGGTGGGGGGCACCTGGGTCCGCTCAGGGTGAGGGTGGGGGGCACCCAGACTCCTGGGACCCCCAGGGTGAGGGTGGGGGGTATCAGACTCCTGGGTCTCCTCAGGGTGAGGGTGGGGGGCATCAGACCCCTGGGACCCCCAGGGTGAGGGGTATCAGACCCCTGGGACCCCCAGGGTGGGGGGTATCAGACCCCTGGGACCCCCAAAATTGAGGGTGGGGGCACCTGGGTCCCCTCAGGGTGAGGGTGGGGGGCACCCAGACTCCTGGGACCCCCAGGGTGAGGGTGGGGGGCACCCAGACCCCTGGGACCCCTATGGTGGGGGGTATCAGACTCCTGGGACCCACCAAAATTGAGGGTGGGGGCACCCAGACCCCTGGGACCCCCCAGGGTGAGGGTGGGGGGCACCCAGACCCCTGGGACCCCCAGGGTGAGGGTGGGGGGTATCAGACTCCTGGGACCCCCAGGGTGAGGGTGGGGGGCACCTGGGTCCCCCCAGGGTGAGGGTGGGGGTCACTCAGACTCCTGGGACCCCCAGGGTGAGGGTGGGGGGCACCCAGACTCCTGGGACCCTCCAAGGTGAGGGTGGGGGGTATCAGACCCCTGGGACCCCCCAGGGTGAGGGTGGGGGGTATCACACCCCTGGGACCCCCCAGAGTGAGGGTGGGGGGAACCCAGACCCCTGGGACCCCCAGGGTGAGGGTGGAGTCACCCAGACTCCTGGGACCCCCCAGGGTGAGGGTGGGGGGCACTCAAACCCCTGGGACCCTCAGGGTGAGGGTGGGGGGCACCCAGACCCCTGGGACCCCTATGGTGGGGGGTATCAGACTCCTGGGACCCCCAGGGTGAGGGTGGGGGGCACCCAGACTCCTGGGACCCCCTGGGTGAGGGTGGGGGGCATCCAGACCCCTGGGACCCCCCAGGGTGAGGGTGGGGGGCACCCAGAGTCCTGGGACCCCTCAGGGTGAGGGTGGGGGGCACCTGGGTCCCCTCAGGATGAGGGTGGGGGGTATCAGACTCCTGGGACCCCCCAGGGTGTGGGTGGGGGGCACCCAGACTCCTGGGACCCCCCAAAATTGAGGGTGGGGGCACCTGGGTCCCCTCAGGATGAGGGTGGGGGGTATCAGACCCCTGGGACCCCTCAGGGTGAGGGTGGGGGGCACCCAGACTCCTGGGACCCCTATGGTGGGGGGTATCAGAGTCCTGGGACCCCCCAGGGTGAGGGTGGGGGGCACCCAGGCTCCTGGGACCCCCAGAGTGAGGGTGGGGGGCACCCAGGCTCCTGGGACCCCCAGGGTGAGGGTGGGGGGCACCCAGACCCCTGGGACCCCCAGGGTGGGGGGTATCAGACTCCTGGGACCCCTCAGGGTGAGGGTGGGGGGCACCCAGACCCCTGGGACCCCCAGAGTGAGGGTGGGGGGCACCCAGACCCCTGGGACCCCCCAAAATTGAGGGTGGGGGCACCTGGGTCCCCTCAGGATGAGGGTGGGGGGTATCAGACCCCTGGGACCCCTCAGGGTGAGGGTGGGGGGCACCCAGACCCCTGGGACCCCCCAAAATTGAGGGTGGGGGTCCCAGTGCCCCCCTTTGATCGTGCCCCCCCCCACAGCAAGTTGGAGAAGGACCATTTGTACATGGCGTACGCGGGCATCATGGCCAAGGTGGGTCCCCATGTCCCCCCCATGTGTCCCCATGTCCCCCCCCATGTGTCCCCCTCCCCTGTACCCCCCCCTCTGTGTGTCCCCCACCCTCCTTTCCCCCCCCCCCCGCCCCCCAAAACCTCCCACCTTGGGGGTCCCAACCCCACACTGGGACTTGTCCCTTCTTGTTGGGGCTGGGTGGGGGGGGGGGGGTGTGCAGGTTTGGGGTGTCCCTAAGGATTTTGGGGACCCCCTGGATGGTGCTGGGTGGGGTGGGGTCCTAATGTGACCCAAATTTGGGGTGTCCCCCCCCCAACTTAGAGCTGCCACATTGAGGAAGGAGAAGAAGAGGAGAAGAAGGAGGAGGAGAATGAGGAAGAAGAAGCTGAAGATTCATTTGAGGTTGGTTTTGGGGGGGCATCTTGACCCCCCACCCTTGACTTTTTGGGGTCCCCTCATACCTATGGGACCCCCCCACCCATGGGACCCCCCCCCTGACCCACCAGGAGAAGGAGATGGAGAAGCAGAAGCTGTTGTACCAACAAGCCCGGCTGCACACGCGAGGAGCAGCGGAGATGGTGCTGCAGATGATCAGCGCCTGCAAAGGTGCCACCTCCTTGGGGACATCCTTGGGGACATCCCTTGGGGACATTGGGGTGGGTGAGGGTCGGGGGGGGGTCCTCAGGTGACCCCCCACTGCCCCAGCACCCAGTGGGATGGAGGTGACGTGGGTGACCTTGGCAGGGGAACGGGGGGAGATGGTGTCCTCCACCCTCAAGTTGGGCATCTCCATCCTCAACGGGGGCAACGCTGAGGTGCAGCAGGTAGGAGGGTGGCCCTGTCCCCGTGTCCCTCTGTCCCCCTGTCCCCATGTCCCCATGTCCCCGTGTCCCTTTGTCCCCATGTCCCTGTGTCCCTCTGTCCCCTTGTCCCCGTGTCCCCATGTCCCTGTGTCCCTCTGTCTCTGTGTCCCCTGTGTCCCCATGTCCCTGTGTCCCCCTGTCTCTGTATCCCCTCTGTCCCCATGTCCCTGTGTCCCTCTGTCCCTGTGTCCCCTGTGTCCCCATGTCCCCCTGTCCCCATGTCCCCATGTCCCTCTGTCCCCTTGTCCCCTGTGTCCCTGTCCCCCCTGTGTCCCTCTGTCCCCATGTCCCTGTGTCCATGTGTCCCCTGTGTCCCTCTGTCCCCGTGTCCCCATGTCCCTGTGTCCCCTGTGTCCCTCTGTCTGCTTGTCCCCCTGGCCATGTGTCCCTCTGTCCCCATGTCCCTGTGTCCCTGTGTCCAAATGTCCGTGTCCCGTGTCCCTCTGTCCCCCTGGCCATGTGTCCCCTGTGTCCCTGTGTCCCCATGTCCCTCTGTCCCCTGTGTCCCTCTGTCCCCTGTGTCCCCTGTGTCCCCTGTGTCCCTGTGTCCCCATGTCCCCATGTCCCTGTGTCCCTGTGTCCCTGTGTCCCCTGTGTCCCCTGTGTCCCTGTGTCCCCATGTCCCCATGTCCCCGTGTCCCTGTGTCCAAATGTCCCTGTGTCCCTCTGTCCCCCTGGCCATGTGTCCCCTGTGTCCCCTGTGTCCCCTGTGTCCCCTGTGTCCCCGTGTCCCCTGTGTCCCCATGTCCCCATGTCCCTGTGTCCCTCTGTCCCTGTGTCCCTCTGTCCCCATGTCCCCGTGTCCCCGTGTCCCTGTGTCCCCGTGTCCCCATGTCCCCCTGTCCCCATGTCCCCCTGGCCCCGTGTCCCTGTGTCCCCATGTCCCCATGTCCCTGTGTCCCTGTGTCCCCGTGTCCCTGTGTCCCCATGTCCCCGTGTCCCCATGTCCCCCTGTCCCCATGTCCCCCTGGCCATGTGTCCCCATGTCCCTGTGTCCTCATGTCCCCCTGGCCCCGTGTCCCTGTGTCCCCATGTCCCCATGTCCCTGTGTCCCTGTGTCCCCGTGTCCCTCTGTCCCCTTGTCCCCATGTCCCTGTGTCCCCATGTCCCTGTGTCCCCTTGTCCCCATGTCCCTGTGTCCCTGTGTCCCCATGTCCCCGTGTCCCCATGTCCCTGCATCCCCCTGTCCCTCTGTCCCCTTGTCCCCATGTCCCTGTGTCCCCCTGTCTCTGTGTCCCTGTGTCCCTCTGTCCCCTTGTCCCCCGGCCATGTGTCCCCTGTGTCCCTCTGTCCCCTTGTCCCCCGGCCATGTGTCCCCTGTGTCCCTCTGTCCCCTGTGTCCCTCTGTCCCCTTGTCCCCCTGGCCATGTGTCCCCTGTGTCCCCCTGTCCCCCTATCCCCCTGTCCCCATGTCCCCATGCCCCTATGTCCCTGTGTCCCTGTGTCCCTGTGTCCCCAGTTCCATGTATCCCCCTGTCCCCTATGTCCCCATGTCCCTCTGTCCCCATGTCCCCATGTCCCTGCATCCCCCGTCTCTGTGTCCCTGTGTCCATGTGTCCCTGTGTCCCTCTGTCCCCTTGTCCCTGTGTCCCCTGTGTCCCCGTGTCCCCTGTGTCCCTATGTCCCTGTGTCCCCAATTCCATGTGTCCCCGTGTCCCCATGTCCCTGTGTCCCTCTGTCCCCTTGTCCCCGTGTCCCCGTGTCCCCTTGTCCCCCTGTCCATGTGTCCCTGTGTCCCCGTGTCCCTGTGTCCCCGTGTCCCCGTGTCCCTGTGTCCCCATGGCCCTGTGTCCCCGTGTCCCCAATTCCATGTGTCCCCATGTCCCTATGTCCCCGTGTCCCCATGTCCCTGTGTCCCCGTGTCCCTATGTCCCCGTGTCCCCATGTCCCCATGTCCCCATGCCCCTATGTCCCCCTGTCCCCATGTCCCCTGTCCCCTGTCCATGTGTCCCCATGTCCCCATGTCCCCATGGACACTCACCTGTGCCTCCACCCACCCATCTACACTCGTGTCTGTGCCATCACCCCCGGCACCTCCCTGTCCCCACACCGGTGGCCCTGTCCCCACTCCAGTGGCCGTGTCCCCACACTGGTGGCCCTGTCCCCACGCCGGTGGCCCTGTCCCCACTCCAGTGGCCCTGTCCCCATCCTGGTAGCCCTGTCCCCACACTGGTGGCCGTGTCCCCACACTGGTGGCCCTGTCCCCACACTGGTGGCCGTGTCCCCACGCCGGTGGCCCTGTCCCCACTCCGGTGGCCCTGTCCCCACACTGGTGGCCGTGTCCCCATGCTGGTGGCCCTGTCCCCACACCAGTGGCCCTGTCCCCACCCTGGTGGCCGTGTCCCCACTCCGGTGGCCCTGTCCCCACGCTGGTGGCCCTGTCCCCTCCCTGGTGGCCGTGTCCATCTGTCCCCATGTCCCCCCCAGAAAATGCTGGACTACCTGAAGGAGAAGCGGGAGGTCGGGTTCTTCCAGAGCGTCCAGGCCCTGATGCAGACCTGCAGGTGACACCGGGGTTGGGGTCCCACCACGGGCATTGGGGTCCCCCTGGGGGCTTTGGGGTCCCACCACGACCATTGGGGTCCCCCTGGGGGATTTGGGGTCCTCTCATGGTCACTGAGGTCCCTCATGGGCATTGGGGTCCCACCACAACCATTGGGGTCCCCCCCATGGTCACTGTGGTTCCTCATGGGCATTGGGGTTCCACCATGAGCATTGGGGTCCCCCTGTGGGATTTGGGGTCCTCTCATGGTCATTGGGGTCCCACCACGACCATTGGGGTCCCCCTGGGGGCTTTAGGGTCCTCTCATGGGCACTGGGGTCCCACCACGAGCATTGGGGTCCCCCTGGGGGCTTTGGGGTCCTCTCATGGGAATCCAGGACCCTCATGGGCATTGGGGTCCCACCATGATGGTTGGTGCCCCCCCCTCCATGGTCACTGTGGTTCCTCATGGTCATTGGGGTGCCACCATGACCATTGGGGTCCCCCTGGGGGATTTGGGGTCCTCTCATGGGCACTGGGGTCCCACCACGAGCATTGGGGTCCCCCTGGGGGCTTTGGGGTCCTCTCATGGGAATCCAGGACCCTCATGGGCATTGGGGTCCCACCATGATGGTTGGTGCCCCCCCCCTATGATGGTTGGTGCCCCCCCCATGGTCACTGAGGTCCCCCATGGTCATTGGGGTCCCACCACGACCATTGGGGTCCCCCCCCTTGGTCACTGAGGTCCCCCATGGGCATTGGGGTCCCACCACGACCATTGGGGTCCCCCCCCTTGGTCACTGGGGTCCCTCATGGGCATTGGGGTCCCACCATGATGGTTGGTGCCCCCCCCCATGGTCACTGGGGTCCCTCATGGTCATTGGGGTCCCACCACGACCATTGGGGTCCCCCCATGGTCACTGTGGTCCCTCATGGTCATTGGGGTCCCACCACGAGCATTGGGGTCCCCCTGGGGGATTTGGGGTCCTCTCATGGGAATCCAGGACCCTCATGGGCATTGGGGTCCCACCACGACCATTGGGGTCCCCCCCCTTGTTCACTGAGGTCCCCCATGGACATTGGGGTCCCACCACGACTATTGGGGTCCCCCCCTTGGTCATCAAGGACCCTCCATGGGTGCCCCAGAGGTTCAGAGCTTTGGGGGTGGTGGGTCCTCAAGACCTTCAGGACCCCCGGGGTGGGGTGGGGGGGTGAGAATTGGGTCCATTGAGTGGGGGGGGGGGGTGGGGGGAGTCTGGGAAGGGTTTTGGGGTCCCCCCCATGACCCCCCCACCCCGTGTTGTCCCCACAGTGTCCTGGACCTCAACGCCTTCGAGCGGCAGAACAAGGCCGAGGGGCTGGGGATGGTGACAGAGGAGGGGACCAGTGAGTGGGGGGGACCCCCCCCCGCCCCCCCCCCAGGAGACACCCCCCGACCCCCCCCAGGAGACACCCCCCGACCCCCCCCAATTGCCCCATGGGATGGATGGAGTGGGGGGGGTGGGGAGGGGGGGGGGAGTTTGGGGCAGGGGGTCCCCATCCTGTGCCCCCCCCCAGCCTGCTGCTGCCCCCCCCCCCCCCCCCCCACTGCCCCTGAGCTGTCACTGACTGAGACCCCAATGCCCCCCCCAAACACTAATGCCCCCCCCCCGTCACTAATGCCCCCCCCCGGGTCACTAATGCCCCCCCCAACACTAATGCCCCCCCCCCGGGTCACTAATGCCCCCCCCAAACACTAATGCCCCCCCCCATGTCCCTAATGCCCCCCCAAACACTAATGCCCCCTCTGTGTCCCTAATGCCCCCCCCAAACCACTAATGACCCCCCCGTGGGTCATTAATGCCCCCCCCAGGTATCTAATGCCCCCCCCAACCCCTAATACCCCTTTCGCCTCCTTAATGCCCCCCCCGTGTCCCTAATGCCCCCCCCAAACACTAATGCCCCCCCCGTGTCACTAATGCCCCCCCAAACACTAATGCCCCCCCCGTGTCACTAATGCCCCCCCAAACACTAATGCCCCCCCCGTGTCACTAATGCCCCCTCTGTGTCCCTAATGCCCCTCCGTAGCAATAATGACCCCCCCCGGGAGTCATTAATGCCCCCCCCAAATCCTTAATGCCCCCCCCGCATCCCTAATGCCCCCCCCAAATCACTAATGACCCCCCCCGTGGGTCATTAATGCCCCCTCCAACTCTAATAGCCCCCCCCCGTGTCCCTAATGCCCCCCCTCAAACACTAATGACCCCCCCGTGGGTCATTAATGCCCCCCCCGGGTATCTAATGCCCCCCCCAAACCCCTAATACCCCCTTTGCCTCCTTAATGCCCCCCCCTCCGTGTCCCTAATGCCCCCCCCCAAACACTAATGCCCCCCCCCCGTGTCACTAATGCCCCCCCCGTGTCCCTAATGCCCCCCCCAGGTATCTAATGCCCCCCCCCAACCCCTAATACCCCCTTCACCTCCTTAATGCCCCCCCCAGGTATCTAATGCCCCCCCCAGGTATCTAATGCTCCCCCCCAAAGCCCTAATACCCCCTTTGCCTCCTTAATACCCCCCCCGTATCCCTAATGCCCCCCCCGTATCCCTAATCCCCCCCCCCCAGGTATCTAATGCCCCCCCCCCGTCCCTAATGCCCCCCCCCGTGTCCCTAATGCCCCCCCCCCCCTCATCCCTAATGCCCCCCCAAATCACTAATGACCCCCCCGTGGGTCATTAATGCCCCCCCCAGGTATCTAATGCCCCCCCCCAACCCCTAATCCCCCCCCCTTGCCCCCCCCCCCGCTCACCTCCTCTCTCCCTTCTCTCCCCGGCGGCTCCTGACAGTCATCAGCCGGGAGAACGGTAAATATGGGGGGGCCATATAGGGGCTATAGGGCAGGGGGGGCCATATAGGGGCTATAGGGCAGGGGGGCCATATAGGGGCTATAGGGCAGGGGGGGCATGTAGGGGCTATAGGGCAGGGGGGTCATATAGGGGCTATAGGGCAGGGGGGGCATATAGGGGCTATAGGGCAGGGGGGGCTATAGGGGCTATAGGGCAGGGGGGCCATATAGGGGCTATAGGGCAGGGGGGGCATATAGGGGCTATAGGGCAGGGGGGGCATGTAGGGGCTATAGGGCAGGGGGGTCATATAGGAGCTATAGGGCAGGGGGGTCATATAGGGGCTATAGGGCAGGGGGGGCATATAGGGGCTATAGGGCAGGGGGGGGCATGTAGGGGCTATAGGGCAGGGGGTCATATAGGGAATATAGGGCAGGGGGGTCATATAGGGGCTATAGGGTGCTGTTCTGGGGGTCTGTGGGGTCTATAGGATCTATAGGGGTCTATAGAGTCTATGGGGTCTATAGGGTGCTGTTATGGGGTCTATAGGATCTATAGGGTCTATAGGGTCTATAGGATCTATAGGGTCTATAGGATCTATGGGGTCTATAGGGTGGTGTTCTGGGTCTATAGGGTCTATAGGGTCTGTAGGGTCTGTAGGATCTATGGGGTCTATGGGGTGCTGTTATGGGGTCTATAGGGTCTATAGGGTGGTGTTATGGGGGTCTATGGGGTCTATAGGGTCTGTAGGATCTATAGGGGTCTATGGGGTCTATAGGGTGCTGTTCTGGGGGTCTATAGGGTCTATGGGGTCTATAGGATCTATGGGGTCTATAGGGTCTGTAGGGTCTGTAGGATCTATGGGGTCTATGGGGTCTATAGGGTCTATAGGGTCTATGGGGTCTATGGGGTCTATAGGGTCTATGGGGTCTATGGGGTCTATAGGGTCTATAGGGTCTATGGGGTCTATGGGGTCTGTAGGGTCTGTAGGATCTATGGGGTCTATGGGGTCTATAGGGTCTATGGGGTCTATGGGGTTTATAGGGTCTATGGGGTCTATAGGATCTATGGGGTCTATAGGATCTATAGGGTCTATGGGGTCTATAGGGTCTATAGGGTCTATGGGGTCTATGGGGTCTATAGGATCTATAGGGTCTATGGGGTCTATGGGGTCTATAGGGTCTGTAGGATCTATAGGGTCTATGGGGTCTATAGGGTGCTGTTCTGGGGTCTATAGGGTCTATGGGGTCTATAGGATCTATAGGGTGCTGTTCTGGGGGTCTATGGGGTCTATGGGGTCTATGGGGTCTATAGGGTCTATAGGGTCTATGGGGTCTATGGGGTCTATGGGGTCTATAGGGTCTATGGGGTCTATGGGGTCTATAGGGTCTATAGGGTCTATGGGGTCTATAGGGTCTATAGGGTCTATGGGGTCTATGGGGTCTATAGGGTCTATAGGATCTATAGGGTCTATGGGGTCTATAGGGTCTATGGGGTCTATGGGGTCTATGGGGTCTATAGGGTCTATAGGGTCTATGGGGTCTATAGGGTGCTGTTATGGGGTCTATAGGTTCTATAGGGTCTATAGGGTCTATAGGGTCTATGGGGTCTATAGGGGTCTATAGGGTCTATGGGGTCTATAGGGAGCTGTTATGGGGTCTATAGGGTCTATGGGGTCTATAGGGAGCTGTTATGGGGTCTAT
>CAJRAV010000006.1:81373-231749 GCA_907165065.1 Caprimulgus europaeus
TTTTGAGGGATTTGGGGGGGTTTGGGGAGGATCTGGGGGAGATTTTGAAGGATTGGGGGGGATTTGGGGGGAATTTTGAGGGATTTGGGGGGGATTTTGGGGGGATTTTGAGGGATTTGGGGAGGATTTTGAGGGATTTGGGGGGATTTTGAAGGATTTTGAGGGATTTGGGGGGGATCTGTGGGAGATTTGGGGGGTTTTGGGGGGATTCTGAGGGCTCTGGGGGGGTGTTTTCTGCCTCCCCTACGTGCTGGGCGGCTGCTGGAGCTCCGGGAAGAGCTGCTGGACCGGCTGCTCCTCAAACTGGTGCGAGGCCTCGTTCTGCCCAGGGGAGAGGGGAGGGAAACAGGGAAAAGGTGAGGAAAGCAGCTGGAAAAGTGGGAAAAAAGCAGGGAAAAGGCAGGAAAATTGGGAAAGAAAATGGGGGAAAAGTGGAAAAAGCAGGGAAGAAAGCAGGAAGTGGGAAAAAGAGGGAAAAAAGCAGGAGAGGGGGGGGAAAAAGGCAGGAAAAGGAGAAAAAGCAGGAAAAATGAGGAAAAGTGAGGAGAGAAGCAGGGTAAAAAGCAGGAGGAATGTTAAAAAAGTGGGGGGAAGTGGGAAAAGTGGGGAAAAGAGCAGGAAAAGTGGGGGGAAAGCAGGAAAAGTGGGAATTAAAGCAGGAAGAGTTGGAAAGAAAGAAGGAAGAGTGGGAATTGAAGCAGGAAGAGTGGGAAAAAGGCAGGAAAAGTGGGAATTAAAGCAGGAAGAGTGGGAATAAAGGCAGGAAAAGTGGGAAAAAGGCAGGAAAAGTGGGAATTAAAGCAGGAAAAGTGGGAATAAAGGCAGGAAAAGTGGGAATAAAGGCAGGAAAAGTGGGAATTGAAGCAGGAAGAGTGGGAAAGAAAGAAGGAAGAGTGAGAATTGAAGCAGGAAGAGTGGGAATAAAGGCAGAAAAAGTGGGAATAAAGGCAGGAAAAGTGGGAGAGAGGCAGGAAGAGCGGGGAAAGGCGGGAGGAGGAGGAGGAGGAGGAGGAGGAGGAGGAGGAGGAGGAGGAGGAGGAGGAGGAGGAGAGGAAGGGCGGGCGCTCACCTCCCGGTACAGGTGCACGGAGGGGTCGCTGCCGCTGAGCAGAAAAACCGTCTGGGTCTTGTCCCCAACACAGACCCTGCGGGGGTCAGGGGGGTCAGAGGGGGGGTCAGGGGGGCCAGAGGGGTCAGGGGGTCACATGGGGGGTCCGGGGGGGGTCACTCACTCGGCGTGGCAGAGCTGGAAGGGGGTGAACTGCAGCTCCAGGTTGAGGCAGCTCTCTAAGGGGGAGGGATGGGGGGACGGGACAGAGAGGGGGGTGAGGGGCTGTGGGGACCCCTGACCCCCCCCCCAGAGGGGGAATAGAGACCCTGGGGGAGGTCACAGCCCCTGGGGGGGGGGGTCACAGCCCCCTGGGGGGGGCACTCACGTGCCACAGAGTCCAGGTCGTACTCGGAGCCGGGTTCGTAGTCGCAGTAAATGTTGAGGAAGGGGCTGGGTTTGTCCCCCGAGTCCTGGGGGGGGGGCACACACACGGGGGGGGAGGGGTGGGTGGGAGGGGGTGGTGACCCTCCCCAGGACCCCCCAGGACCCTTCCCCACCCCCCCAGACTCACCTTGATGAAGGTGATGCCGACGACGAGGCCGCGCTGGGGGGGGGATTTGGGGAAGGAGTCGATGGAGACGATCTCGGCGTCGACTGGGGCGGGGGGGGGGGTCAGGGTGAGACCCCCAAACACCTCTCGACCCCCCCCAGACACTGACCTTTGACCTCTGACCCCCTCTGTGATCCTTGACCCCAAAAATGGGCTCAGCCCCTCCATGTCCTCACACCCCTGACCCCCCAAAGACCCCCCAAACCCCCTCCCCATGACCCCAACCCCCTTCCCCACGACCTCTAACCCCAAAGCCCCTCCCCGTGACCCCTGACCCTTTGTAGCCCCCGCCACGAGCCCCATATTCCCTCCCCACAACCTTTGACCCCCCATAATCCTGCCCCATGACCCCCATAACCCCTCACTCATGACCCCTGTCCCCCAAGCCCCCTTCCCACATCCCCCTTAGCTCCTCCCCATGACCTCTGACCCCTCGTAGCCCCTCCCCATGACCCCTGCCCCCCCCAGCCGCCTCCCCGGCCCCCACCGGGGATGTAGGTGAACTGCAGTTCCCTGGCGACGGGCCGTAGCCGCTGCTTCAGATCGTGATACCGGAAATAAATCACTTTCCCTTTCAACGCGGCCGCCAACAACCCGCCGGGGCCTTCTCCTCCCGCCAGCGCCGCCAACCCGTACACGTTACTTTGTGAAGCCAAACGGTTAAAACTGTCCTCTACCAGCGGGCACACACCCGCCATGGCGGCACCGGGAACCGGCACCGGCAGCAGGCAGCGCCGCGGACAGCCGCACGCCGCCGCCTCCTGGGGGCCTTCCGCGGCCCGGCGCGCTGATAATGACGTCAGCGCTGCGACGCCTTTAGCGTGAGCACGCCCCTAGGGGCACGGCCCACATAACTCCGCCCCTCAGGGGCGTGGCCTCAGAGCAGCTGTGTGGCTCCGCCCACATGGGCGTGGCCATAGGGAAGGGGCGTGGTAGCAGCGGGGAGTCCGCTCAGGGGGCGTGGCCTCATGAAGAGGGCGTGGCCTTAGGGGGTAACAGGGCACAATAGGGACACCCCCCCCACCCCAAGGAGGATGGATTTGGGGGTAAAAAAGGGGGGTTTGGGGGTGGGAAGAAAGGGGGAGTTTGGGGGGATAAAAAGGGGAATTTTGGCGGGGTTTAGGGGGAGAAAGGGGGGGGTTGGGGGGAAGAAAAGGGGGTAAAAAAAGGGGGGGGTTTGGGGGGAGAAAAAAGGGAGGGGGTTTGGGGGGAGAAAAAAAGGAGGGGGTTTGGGGGGAGAAAAAAAGGGAGGGGGTTTGGGGGGAGAAAAAGGGGGGGTTTGGGGGGTTATGGGGGTCCACAGCCCCCCAGGACGCAGCGGCTCATGCAACGTTTTATTTGCCTTTGCGAAGATGCGCTACAGCCCCCGCCGCCACGCTGACGCATGCGCCTGCCTTCCTCCTCCTCCTCCTCCTCAGGGAGGGGGGGACACATACATACACCCCCCCCAGACCCCCCAGGGGGAGGGGGACACCCCCAGAATGAGGGGAAGGGCGAGAGGGAAGCGCTTAAAATGTATATATATTACACCATTAAATATCTCTAGAGGGGTCATGTACAAGGGGGGGGGCTCTGGAAATGGGGGACAGCTGCAGAAAATGGGGAGGGGGGAGGAAATGGGGGGGTCAGGAAAAATGGGGTGGGGGTCCCCTAACGTAAGTCCTCCTCCTCGCCTTGGATGGTCTTCTTGATCCGGAGCAGCATGGTGGTGAGCCACTGGTCCAAGCGCGAGATGGAGTCGTATTCTTTCACCTGAGGAGAGGAAGAGGAGGAGTGAGGGGGGAGGAAGGCTCAGGGAGGGGGAGAAGAGAAGGGGCTGGGGGCGGGGGGGCTCCTTCTGCCCCGATTTGGGGTGAATTCCTGCGTTGTCAACCCACCGCGTCAGTGTAGGCGTCGACGTTCTGCTCCTCGTGAGCGTCCAGCAGTTTCTGGAGGGAAGAGGAGGGGGGGTGAGGAAGAGGAGACCCCCCAGGAAGGGGAGACCCCCCAGGAAGGGGAGACCCCCCCACACACCCACCCAAGGAGGGGTGACCCCCCGGGAGCTGCTCTGCTCCTCACCTTGACCAGTTTGCACTCCCTGGAGTCGGAAAAGGCCGGGAACATCTCCTCGTATTTCTGCACGGCCAGCTGGAGAGGAGGAGGAGGAGGAGGAGGAGGAGGAGGAGGAGATGGAGAGGAGGAGGAGGAGGAGATGGAGAGGAGGAGGAGGAGGAGGAGGAGGAGGAGATGGAGATGGAGAGGAGGAGGAGGAGGAGGAGGAGATGGAGATGGAGAGGAGGAGGAGATGGAGAGGAGGAGGAGATGGAGAGGAGGAGGAGATGGAGAGGAGGAGGAGATGGAGAGGAGGAGGAGATGGAGAGGAGGAGGAGATGGAGAGGAGGAGGAGATGGAGAGGAGGAGGAGATGGAGAGGAGGAGGAGATGGAGAGGAGGAGGAGATGGAGAGGAGGAGGAGATGGAGAGGAGGAGGAGATGGAGAGGAGGAGGAGATGGAGAGGAGGAGGAGATGGAGAGGAGGAGGAGATGGAGAGGAGGAGGAGATGGAGAGGAGGAGGAGATGGAGAGGAGGAGGAGATGGAGAGGAGGAGGAGATGGAGAGGAGGAGGAGGAGGAGGAGGAGGAGATGGAGAGGAGGAGGAGGAGGAGATGATGGAGAGGAGGAGGAGGAGGAGATGATGGAGAGGAGGAGGAGATGGATGATGGGGAGAAGGAGGAGATGGATGATGGAGAGGAGGAGGAGGAGGAGATGATGGAGGAGGAGATGATGGAGAAGAGGAGGAGATGGATGATGGGGAGAAGGAGGAGATGATGATGGAGAAAAAGAAGGAGAGGAGGAGAAAGAGAAGAAAGAGAAGATGCAAAGGAGAAGAGAAGGAGGAGATGCAAAGGGGGAGAGAAGGAGGAGATGCAAAGGGGGAGAGAAGGAGGAGATGCAAAGGGGGAGAGAAGGAGGAGATGCAAAGGGGGAGAGAAGGAGGAGATGCAAAGGGGGAGAGAAGGAGGAGATGCAAAGGGGAAGGGGAGAAGAAGATGCAAAGGAGAAGGGGAGAAGAAGATGCAAAGGGGGAGAGAAGAGATTACAGTGGAGGAGATGATGGAGGAGAAGACAGCAGAGATGAGATGAGATGAGGAAGCACCCACCCCACCAAGGGAGGAGCTCAGGCGGGTGGGCTGGTGTCGGCAGCTCCCCTGGAGCCACAGCACGTGTCCCAGCATGGCCCCCTGGCCCTTCCCCCCCTCCCCTGGCGGTGTCCCCCCCTGTCCCCACCCAACCTTGGCGTTGAGCATGTCGATGCAGAAGTGGCACAGGGCTGCCTTGAAGAAGTACTCCTTGGCGCTGTACTTGAGCAGGGGGCTGTCCATGGCGCTGGTGCCCACCTGCAGAGACACAGGAGGGAGGGTTGGGGCCACAGGTCCACCAGCCAAGTCCTCCACTGCAGGAGAGGGGCTGTGGTGAGGAGCCTCTCCTGAGAGGGACATCGTGCAGGAGAGAGGAGGACTGGTGGGAGAGGAGGAGGAGATGGAGGAGGAAGAGAGAGATGCAAAGAAGAAGAGAGCAGATGATGGAGGAGAAGAGGAGATGATGGAAGAGAACGTGTCGTGCAAGAGGGAGGAGATGGTGGAGAAGAAAGAGGGGAGGAGATGAGAAGAAAGAGGAGGAGAAGAGGAGATGATGGAGGAGGACTAGAAGAGAAGATGGAGGAGGAGGAGGAGAAGAGGAGATGATGGAGGAGGAGGAGAAGAGGAGATGATGGAGGAGGAGGAGAAGAGGAGATGATGGAGGAGGAGGAGGAGGAGGAGAAGAGGAGATGATGAAGGAGGAGGAGGAGGAGGAGGAGGGGGAGGAGAAGAGGAGATGATGGAGGAGGGGGAGGACATTGAGCAGAGGAGATGATGGAGGAGAAGAGGAGATGATGGAGGAGGAGGACTGGAAGAGGAGATGATGGAGGAGGAGGAGAAGAGATGATGGAAGAGGAGGACATTGAGCAGAGGAGATGATGGAGGAGGAGGAGGACATTGAGCAGAGGAGATGATGGAGGAGGGGGAGGACATTGAGCAGAGGAGATGATGGAGGAGGAGGACGATATTGAGCAGAGGAGATGATGGAGGAGGAGGAGGACACTGAGCAGAGGAGATGATGGAGGAGGAGGACGATATTGAGCAGAGGAGATGATGGAGGAGGAGGAGGACACTGAGCAGAGGAGATGATGGAGGAGGAGGACGATATTGAGCAGAGGAGATGATGGAGGAGGAGGAGGACACTGAGCAGAGGAGATGATGGAGGAGGAGGAGGACACTGAGCAGAGGAGATGATGGAGGAGCAGAGGAGATGATGGAGGAGCAGAGGAGCAGAGGAGATGATGGAGGAGGAAGAGGAGCAGAGGAGATGATGGAGGAGGAGGAGGACATTGAGCAGAGGAGATGATGGAGGAGGACATTGAGCAGAGGAGATGATGGAGGAGCAGAGGAGCAGAGGAGATGATGGAGGAGCAGCACACCACGTGCTGTGTGAGAGGCAGGGGCACACATCACCCCCCACCCAGGGGTGCCCACGGACCTGCTCGTAGATCTCCAGGGCCTTCTGGTACTGCTCCAGCTGGGCCGCGTAGGTGGCCACCTTCAGCAAGCACTTGTTGGCCGAGCTGCGGGACAGGAGAGCCGGGAGTGCCCCGGGCAGCGGGACGGGCCCGTGGCCACGGAGACACCGGCCCAGTGGGGCCCACCGGCACCGGGAACGGGCTGGGCACCCCCCGGGGAGGGTGGGAGAAGGTGGGCACCCAGAGGGGAGGATGGGGAGGGTGGGAGAGGGTGGGCACCCCGTGGGGAGGGTGGGGACCCAGAGGGGAGGGTGGGGAGGGTGGGCACCCCACAGGGAGGATGGGGAGGGTGGGCACCCAGTGGGGAGGACGGGGAGGGTGGGCACCCAGAGGGGAGGATGGGGAGGGGGGGCACCCAGAGGGGAGGATGGGGAGGGTGGGAGAGGGGAGGACGGGGAGGGTGGGCACCCAGAGGGGAGGGTGGGCACCCAGAGGGGAGGACGGGGAGGGTGGGCACCCCGTGGGGAGGGTGGGGAGGGTGGGGAGGGTGGGAGAGGGGAGGATGAGGAGGGTGGGGACCCCGTGGGGAGGACGAGGAGGGTGGGAGAGGGGAGGACGAGGAGGGTGGGCACCCCATGGGGAGGATGGGGACCCCGCAGGGAGGATGAGGAGGGTGGGCACCCCGAGGGGAGGACGAGGAGGGTGGGCACCCCGAGGGGAGGATGAGGAGGGTGGGCACCCAGAGGGGAGGACGAGGAGGGTGGGCACCCAGAGGGGAGGACGAGGAGGGTGAGGAGGGTGGGCACCCAGAGAGGAGGATGAGGAGGGTGGGGAGGGGGGCACCCAGAGGGGAGGATGAGGAGGGTGGGCACCCAGAGGGGAGGATGGGGAGGATGAGGAGGGTGGGCACCCCCTGGGGAGGACGGGGAGGGTGGGCACCCCGTGGGGAGGACGGGGAGGGTGGGGAGGGGGGGGTACCCAGAGGGGAGGATGAGGAGGATGAGGAGGGTGGGGACCCCACAGGGAGGACGAGGAGGGTGGGCACCCAGAGGGGAGGACGGGGACGGGGGGTACCCAGAGGGGAGGACGGGGAGGGGGGGCACCCCGAGGGGAGGACGGGGAGGGGGGGCACCCCGAGGGGAGGATGGGGAGGGGGGGCACCCCGAGGGGAGGGTGGGGAGGGGGGGGAGGGGGGGTACCCAGAGGGGAGGATGAGGAGGGTGGGGACCCACAGGGAGGATGAGGAGGATGAAGATTTGCAGACGTTACCTGTTGGATTCTTCACCTTTGTAGTAATCGGCCGCTTGCTCGTAGTGAGCGATGGCCTGGGGGGGGGGAAGGGAGGGGTGAAATAATCAATATATGCAAATGGAGGATGGAAATAATCAATATATGCAAATAGGGGATGGAAATAATCAATATATGCAAATGGAGGATGGAAATAATCAATATATGCAAATAGGGGTGAAAATAATCAATATATGCAAATAGGGGTAAAAATAATCAATAGATACATATGGGGGGGTAAAAATAATCAATATATACACAAATAGGGGTGAAAATAATCAATATATACAAATAGGGGTGAAAATAATCAATATATACAAATAGGGGGGTGAAAATAATCAATATATGCAAATAGGGGTAAAAATAATCAATAGATACATATGGGGGGGTAAAAATAATCAATATATACACAAATAGGGGTGAAAATAATCAATATATACACAAATAGGGGTGAAAATAATCAATATATGCAAATAGGGGGTAAAAATAATCAATATATACATATGGGGGTAAAAATAATCAATAGATACAAATAGGGGTGAAAATAATCAATATATGCAAATAGGGGTGAAAATAATCAATATATATATATATGGGGGGTGAAAATAATCAATAGATATAGAGAGAGAGGAATAAAAATAATAATTAATGTACATATAGAGCAATAAAAATTAAAAATATAGAGGGATAATGATAAAACCCCCAAATATATAGATAAAACCCCCAAATATATAGAGATAAAACCCCTAAATATAGAGATAAAACCCCTAAAGATTTATAGATAAAAATAAACCCTCTACCTATATACCTAAAAATAAAGAAGTGGAAATAAATGATATAAATGTCACTATAAAAATAAAAAAGCTAAATAGAGACATAAAAATAAAAGATAGAAAGGGATATCTGTAGAAATAAAAGGGATAAATAGAAATATAGAAATAATAACAATTAAATATATTAAAATAAAAACCTAAATAGATATAAAAGCAAAAATTATAGAAAATAAAATTATAAGGATGAATAAATAAAAGTGTGACCATAAATAAATAAAAATGTGACAATAAATAAAAAAGTGACAATAATTAAATAAAAAAGTGACAATAATTAAATAAAAAAGTGACCATAAATAAATAAAAAAGTGACCATAATTAAATAAAAATGTGACCATAAATAAATAAAAATGTGACCATAAATAAATAAAAATGTGACCATAAATAAATAAAAATGTGACCATAAATAAATAAAAATGTGACCATAAATAAATAAAAATACCACTATAGAAAAATAAATAAAAATAGTTTAAAATACAGAAATAAAAAGATAAAAATATCTAAATAAATAGAAATATACCAATATAAATAATAAATGAGAAATACAACTCCAAAGCCAAGTGCCAAGGGAAGGAGCCGCAGTGCTGGGGGGGTCGCAGCCGCCCACGCGGTTTGGTGGCCATCACCTGGGCTGGGGGCCATCACCTGGGCTGGGGGCCATCTGCTCAGGGGGGGTGGCCATCACCTGGGCTGGGGGCCATCTGCTCAGGGGGGGTGGCCATCACCTGGGCCCGTGGCCATCACCTGGGCTGGGGGCCATCACCTGGGCCCGTGGCCATCACCTGGGCCCGTGGCCATCACCTGGGCTGGGGGCCACCTGCTCATGGGGGGTGGCCATCACCTGGGCCCGTGGCCATCACCTGGGCTGGGGGCCACCTGCTCAGGGGGGGTGGCCATCACCTGGGCCCGTGGCCATCACCTGGGCTGGGGGCCATCACCTGGGCTGGGGGCCACCTGCTCAGGGGGGGTGGCCATCACCTGGGCTGGGGGCCACCTGCTCATGGGGGGGTGGCCATCACCTGGGCTGGGGGCCACCTGCTCATGGGGGGTGGCCATCACCTGGGCTGGGGGCCATCTGCTCAGGGGGGGTGGCCATCACCTGGGCTGGGGGCCATCTGCCCACGGGGGGTGGCCATCACCTGGGCTGGGGGCCATCACCTGGGCCGGGGGCCATCTGCTCGCTGGCCGGGGTGGCCACTGGCGGCATTGCTGATGGAAATGGCGTTTTTCCTGGTTTTTGGCCCGTTTTGGGGGCGGGGGGGGCGGTGGCTGGGCACCTGCCAAGGGCTGGGGGGTGGCAGGAGAGGAGGGGGCTGGGTTGGGATGAGCCCAGAGAGCAGATTTGAGGGGAAATCCCACAGATTTGAGAGGGAAAATCCCACAGATTTGAGGCCAAAACCCCCAGATTTGAGGCCAAAACCCCCCAGATTCGAGGGCCAAAAACCCCCAGATTCGAGGGCCAAAAACCCCCAGATTCGAGGGCCAAAAACCCCCAGATTCGAGGG
This sequence comes from Caprimulgus europaeus, assembly GCA_907165065.1. The sequence continues at coordinate 91,194 of CAJRAV010000006.1, forward strand.
CCAAAAACCCCCAGATTCGAGGGCCAAAAACCCCAGATCTGAGGCCAAAAACCCCCAGATCTGAGGCCAAAACCCCCAGATTTGAGGCCAAAACCCCCAGATTTGAGGCCAAAAACCCCAGATTTGAGGCCAAAAACCCCAGATTTGAGGCCAAAAACCCCAGATTTGAGGCCAAAAACCCCAGATTTGAGGGCCAAAGCCCCCAGATCTGAGGCCAAAACCCCCCAGATTCGAGGGCCAAACCCCCCAGATTGGAGGCCAAAAGCCCCAGATTGGAGGCCAAACCCCCAGATTCGAGGCCAAAAGCCCCCAGATTCGAGGCCAAAAGCCCCCAGATTCGAGGCCAAAAGCCCCCAGATCTGAGGCCAAAGCCCCCAGATCTGAGGCCAAAAACCCCGATTTGAGACCAAATCCCCCAGATTTGAGACCAAACCCCCCAGATCTGAGGCCAAAGCCCCAGATTCGAGGCCAAAGCCCCAGATTCGAGGCCAAAAGCCCCCAGATTCGAGGCCAAAAGCCCCCAGATTCGAGGCCAAAAGCCCCCAGATCTGAGGCCAAAGCCCCCAGATCTGAGGCCAAAAACCCCGATTTGAGACCAAATCCCCCAGATTTGAGACCAAACCCCCCAGATCTGAGGCCAAAGCCCCAGATTCGAGGCCAAAGCCCCCTTATTTGAGGCCAAACCCCCCAGATTCGAGGCCAAACCCCCCAAATTCGAGGCCAAAACCCCAAATTCGAGGCCAAAACCCCAAATCTGAGGCCAAAACCCCCAGATCGGAGGCCAAACCCCCCAGATCGGAGGCCAAACCCCCCAGATTCAAGGCCAAACCCCCCAGATTCAAGGCCAAACCCCCCAGATTCAAGGCCAAACCCCCCAGATTCAAGGCCAAAGCCCCCAGATTCGAGGCCAAAGCCCCCAGATTCGAGGCCAAAACCCCCAGATTCGAGGCCAAAGCCCCCAAATTCGAGGCCAAACCCCCCAGGTTTGAGGCCAAAGCCCCCAGATTCGAGGCCAAAGCCCCCAGGTTTGAGGCCAAAGCCCCCAGGTTTGAGGCCAAAGCCCCCAGGTTTGAGGCCAAAGCCCCCAGATTCGAGGCCAAAACCCCCAGATTCGAGGCCAAAACCCCCAGATTCGAGGCCAAAGCCCCCAAATTCGAGGCCAAAGCCCCCAGATTCGAGGCCAAACCCCCCAGATTCGAGGCCAAACCCCACGTTAACGGTCCCAGCAGCCCCTCAGGGAAGAGCGAGCACGGGGCAGGACGCGGCTCCGGGTTATTCCCAGCACAGAACGATCAAAACCAGCCCCAAATGAACCCAAAATGGAGCAGAATTCCCCATGGATTCACTCAGGATGTGGAAACATCGTTCTCTTTAACACCAACCTGGCTGATTCACCGGGAAAATTCACTAAAATCCAAGAAAACACCAAAAAAAAACCCCCCCTCCCCACGGCGTCGGAACCGGAGCCGCAGGGGGGGGAGGGGCAGCACCGGAGCCTCAGAATTTCTGGGAATCTGGAGAATTTGGCTGCAGCCACTGGTGATTTTTTTCCCTCTGATCAAGCTGTTCCTGCTGCCCCCGCCGCCCACACAAGCCTCAATCTGGAGTTTTTCAGGGTTTTTTTTCCCTTCCCTGCGGCATCGAGGCCGTTCCGAGAGTTTTCCCGGGTTTTTACACAGCACTGACCCCCCCCGAGCTCCAAATCCTGCTTTAATCCCCCAAATCCAACATTTTCCCCTTTTTTCCCCCCCATTTTCTTTCACCTTTTCGATGTCCACCAGCTCTGTCTCGTAGATCTCGGCGATGGAGATGTGGTGCTTGGCGGCGATGGTGAACCGGCCCTGGAAATGGGGTGGAAACCGGGGGATTTGGGATTTAGGGGCGCTCCCAGGGGGATGGCAGCGGGAGAGTGGCTCTGAGGGCAACTGGGGATGCTCCTGGGGCCACCTGGGCTATTCCTGGGCCACCAAAGATGCTCCCAGGGCTACCGGAAACCCGAGAGATGCGCCCTGGGCTACCAAAGGCGCTCCTGGTGGCCACCAGAGACCCAAGAGACACTCCCTGGGCCACTAGAGCTGCTCCCTGGGCCACCAGAGACCCAAGAGACACTCCCTGGGCCACTAGAGCTGCTTCCTGGGCCACCAGAGACCCGAAAGATGCGCCCTGGGCTACCAAAGCCACTCCTGGTGGCCACCAGAGACCCAAGAGACACTCCCTGGGCCACTAGAGCTGCTCCCTGGGCCACCAGAGACCCAAGAGACACTCCCTGGGCCACTAGAGCTGCTTCCTGGGCCACCAGAGACCCGAAAGATGCGCCCTGGGCTACCAAAGCCACTCCTGGTGGCCACCAGAGACCCAAGAGACACTCCCTGGGCCACTAGAGCTGCTCCCTGGGCCACCAGAAACCCGAGAGATGCGCCCTGGGCTACCAAAGGTGCTCCTGGTGGCCACCAGAGACCCAAGAGACACTCCCTGGGCCACCTGAGCTGCTCCCTGGGCCACCAGAGACCCAAGAGATGCACGCTGGGCTATCAAAGGTGCTCCTGGTGGCCATCAGAGACCCAAAAGAGACTCCCTGGGCCACCTGAGCTGCTCCCAGGGCCACCAGAGACCTGAGAGATGCTCCCTGGGCCACCAGAGCCACTCCTGGTGGCCACCAGAGACCCAAGAGACACTCCCTGGGCCACCTGAGCTGCTCCCAGCGCCACCAGAGACCCGAGAGATGCTCCCTGGGCCACCAGAGCCACTCCTGGTGGCTACCAGAGACCCAAAAGACACTCTGAGGGCAACCAGAGCCACTCCTGGGGCCACCAGAGCTGCTCCCAGGGCCACCAGAGACCTGAGAGATGCTCCCTGGGCCACCAAAGCCACTCCTGGTGGCCACCAGAGACCCAAAAGCTGCTATGAGGGCAACAAGAGCCACTCTCTGGGCCACCAGAGCCGCTCCTGGGGCCACCAGAGCCCCGAGAGCCACTCTCAGGGGCCACCAGAGCTCCAAGAGCTCCTCTAAGGGCAACAAGAGCCACTCTCCGGGCCACCAGAGCCACTCTCTGGGCCACCAGAGACCTGAGAGATGCTCCCAGGGCCCCTAGAGCCACTCTCAGGGGCCACCAGAGCCCCAAGAGCCACTCTCTGGGCCACCAGAGCCACTCCTGGGGCCACCAGATCCCCTCCAAGGGCATCAGTGCTGCCCCACAGGCACCCCCAGCGCTCCCCCCCAGGCACTGGCCCCCGGCTCACACCAGTTTCCCCCAGTGAGCCCCAGTGAGCCCCATCCACCCTCCCCAGAGCCCAGCCTGACGGGGGCGAGGGCGCAGCCAGGCGGGTCGGAGCCTTCGGCCCCATCCTCCTCCCCGGGGAGCAGGGGGGGCAGCAGGGAGCAGGGGGGGCAGCGGGGGGCGCTCACCATGTCCGTGTAGATCTCGATGGCCCGGATCAAGCAGTTGATGGCCTCTGGGGAGAGACAGAACAGGCTGGAAATGGGGCTTTGCTGGGTTCTACTGGGAGCTCGTGGGGGTTTAATGGGAGGGTGCTCATCGTTGAGCTGAGTCCTGGGAGTGGGATCCGTCCCCTGACACCCCCAGAGCGGGAGGGGAGGGAAAAGGAGATCCCAGAGCTGCTCTGTCCCGAGCTGGGAGGGGTCAGGGAGGTGTTTGTTTCCCAGAACAAGAGGGTTTTGTTTGGGATGCAGATCCCAAAAGATCTGGGATATGGAATCCAACGTGCTCAGGATGGGGAGCCCAAAACACCTGGGATGTGGAGCACAAGGCACTGGGGACACAGACCCCAAAACACCTGGGATGTGGAGCACAAGGTACTGGGGACACAGAGCCCAAAACACCTGGGATGTGGAGCACAAAGCACTGGGGACACAGACCCCAAAACATCGGGGACACAGACCCCAAAACACCTGGGATGTGGAGCACAAGGCACTGGGGACACAGACCCCAAAACACCGGGGACACAGACCCCAAAACATCTGGGGCATAGACCCCAAAACATCGGGGACACAGACCCCAAAACATCCGGGATGTGGAGCACAAGGCACTGGGGACACAGAGCCCAAAACATCAGGGACACAGACCCCAAAACACCGGGGACACAGACCTCAAAACACCTGGGATGTGGAGCACAAGGCACTGTGGCACAGACCCCAAAACATTGGGGATGTGGAGCACAAGGCACTGGGGACACAGACCCCAAAACATTGGGGACACAGACCCCAAAACACATGGGATGTGGAGCTCAAAGCACTCAGGACACAGACCCCAATGTGCCTGGGACACAGACCCCAAACCACCCGGGCCACGGGGCCCAAACCACCCGGGCTACGGGGCCCTCGGCAGCCGGTGACACGGGGCGCAGGCCCGTGCGGGGCAGCCGCGGTGTTCCGGGAGGAGCCGCCCCCCGTCCCCATCCCCGCTCGGCCGCCGCCCGGTGCCAGGCTCCGGGAGAGTCCCCTGACCGCCGCTAGGTGGCGCCCTGCCGGGAGCCACCCCCCGGGGACGGCGTCACCGTTCCCAGCGCCGGGGACGGGGAACGGGGGCGGCGAGCGCGGCTGGGTCCCAGACTCGTGCTGAAGCCACCGGGAGGGATCGCGGCGGGAGCGGGGGCGCTGCCAGAGCGGCTGCCAGACCCGTAACCAAGGGGGTTCAGCGAAAAACAGCCACAAAAGTGGGGTTTCACCCCATTTTTCTCCATGGTGAGACTGAGATCAGGCCCCTCTGGTGCCACTGCCTGTGCCAAAGCAGCTGCCAGACCCGTGACCAACGGGGTTCAGTGAAAAATAGCCACAAAAGTGGGGTTTCACCCCGTTTTTCTCAGCAGTGAGATTGAGATCGTGCCCCTCTGGTGCCACTGCCTGTGCCAAAGCAGCTGCCAGACCCTTAAACAACGGGGTTCAGGAAAAACAGCCACAAAAGTGGGGTTTCACCCCATTTTTCTCCATGGTGAGACTGAGATCAGGCCCCTCTGGTGCCACTGCCTGTGCCAAAGCAGCTGCCAGACCCGTGACCAACGGGGTTCAGTGAAAAATAGCCACAAAAGTGGGGTTTTACCCCGTTTTTCTCCATGGTGATATTGAGATCGTGCCCCTCTGGTGCCACTGCCTGTGCCAAATGCAGCTGCCAGACCCTTAAACAACGGGGTTCAGCGAAAAACAGCCACAAAAGTGGGGTTTCACCCCGTTTTTCTCCATGGTGAGACTGAGATCGTGCCCCTCTGGTGCCACTGCCTGCGCCAAATGCAGCTGCCAGACCCTTAACCACGGGGGTTCAGGAAAAATAGCCACAAAAGTGGGGTTTCACCCCGTTTTTCTCCATGGTGAGAGCGGGATCACACCCCCCCAGCGCCGCTGCCTGGGGAACCCCAGGGGTGGAGAGCGGCACGAGGGGCTCAGGGCACACAAATCCCTGGGGGGGACTCAGCAAACCCCAGGGGCCATCGGATTTGTTTCCTCCTCAGGGTGCTCCAATTCCCTGAACCCCACCCCAAAGCGAGTTGGTTACCAGTGAATAACCACCGTGGGGAGCGGGGAGCGGCGGGAACAGCAGGGTTTGGGGTGAAAAGAGAGGAAATTGAGACCACGGGGAGAGATGGGGCGGGGGTGAGGGGTGAGGGGTGACCAGACCCACGGGGTTTCAGCCGCCCTCGTGCCCCCCACCGGGGTGCTGGGGGGGAACCCAGCCCCTCACCCCCCAGCCCCTCACCCCCCACCTCCTCAACCCCAGCCCCTCACCACCCACCTCCTCACCCCCCACCTCCTCACCCCCCAGCCCCTCACCACCCACCTCCTCACCCCCTAGCCCCTCACCCCCCACCTCCTCACCCCCCAGCCCCTCACCGCCCGCCTCCTCGCCCCCCGGCCCCTCGCCACCCACCTCCTCACCCCCCAGCCCCTCACCCCTCACCTCCTCACCCCCCGGCCCCTCACCCCCACCTCCTCACCCCCCGGCCCCTCACTCACCCCCCGGCCCCTCACCCCCAGCCCCTCACCCTGGGGGTCGGCTTTCTTGAAGGCGTTGCCGGCGTCCACGAAGCTGGTGGCGGCGTCGTGCTTGCTCTGGAGCTGGAGGTGCAGCTGCGCCGCCTGGCAGAAGGCGTTCCCGGCGGCTGGGGACAGGGGGGACAGCGGGAACGGGAGATGGGGGGGAAAAGGTGGGGGTGGGCAGGTGAGCCGGGTCTAAATCCGGCTACATTGAGCCAAAATTTGGCCAAAATCCGGCCAAAATCGAGCCAAAATCCGTCTAAATCGAGCCAAAATCTGTCTAAATCGAGCCAAAATCGAGCCAAAATCCGGCTAAAATCGAGCCAAATCAACCCAAAATCCGGCTAAATCGAGCCAAAATCCGGCTAAATCCGACCAAAGCGACCCAAAATCCGGCTAAATCCAGCCAAAGCGACCCAAAATCCGGCTAAATCCAGCCAAATCAACCCAAAATCCGGCTAAATCGAGCCAAAATCCGGCTAAATCCGACCAAAGCGACCCAAAATCCGGCTAAATCCGGCCAAAATCGACCCAAAATCCGGCTAAATCCGGCCAAAATCGACCCAAAATCCGGCTAAATCGACCCAAAATCCGGCTAAATCCGGCCACAGCGACCCAAAATCCGGCTACATCGACCCAAAATCCGGCTAAATCCGGCCACAGCGACCCAAAATCCGGCTAAATCCGGCCAAAATCCGGCTAAATCCAGCCAAAGCGACCCAAAATCCGGCTAAATCCAGCCAAATCAACCCAAAATCCGGCTAAAATCGAGCCAAATCGAGCCTAAATCTGGCTAAATCGAGCCAAAATTCGGCTAAATCCGGCCAAAGCAACCCAAAATCCAGCCAAATTCGGCCAAAGCGACCCAAAATCGACCCCAAAATCCGGCCAAAGCGACCCAAAATCGACCCCAAATCCGGCCAAAGCGACCCAAAATCCGGCCAAATTAAGTGTAGAAGCAGGCTAAAAAAAATAATCAGGCTAAAATCAGCTTAAAAATTAAGCTCAAATCAGCTAAAAATGGGAGCTTCAAGACTGACTCAATAATTCAGCTAAATTCAAGCTTTAACATTTGACCCTTTAAAATTCAGCCCCTCAAAGACTGGCTCAGTTTGAGCTAAATTCAAGCTAAAAATCAGCTTTGAATTAAGCTTAAATTTCAGCTTTCAGATCAACTGAGTAAATAAATCATTCAGCTAAATTTGAGCCTTCAAATCTGCTAAATAATGCAGCTGAAAATTCCAGCTGAGAAATCACCTTAAAATTCCCACTTAAATCCCAACTGAAATCCCAACTTAAGCTGAGACTGAGCCCAAACCAAGCCCAAACCAGCCCAAAATCACGCCCAAACAAGCCCAAAATCAAGCCCAAATCAGCCCCAAACCAAGCTCCAACCAGCCCAAATCAGCCCAAACCAAGCTCCAACCAGCCCAAACCCAGCCCAAAATCAAGCCCAAACCAGCCCAAAACCAAGCCCAAACCAGCCCAAACCAGCCCAAAATCAAGCCCAAACCAGCTAAATTAACCCAAAACCAGGTAAATCAAGCAAAGAGAGGGGTCTGCTCCCCCGTGGAGACGTGAGGACCCCCTGCCCCGGGTGACCCCTCACCCCCTGCCCCCTGCCCCCAGTGACCCCTTGCCCCCCCCGCCCCAGGTGACCCCTTCCCCCCCGCCCTGGGTGACCCCTGGCCCCCGGGTGACCCCCTCCCCCCCAGCCCCGGGTGACCCCTGGCCCCCAGGTGACCCCCAGCCCCGGGTGACACCTCGCCCCCCAGCCCCAGGTGACCCCTCACCCCCCAGCCCCGGGTGACCCCCCGCCCCCCGTGACCCCTCACCCCCCGCCCCGGGTGACCCCCCGGCCCCTGTGACCCCCCGGCCTCGGTGACCCTCACCCCCCGCCCCGGGTGACCCCCCGGCCCCAGGTGACCCCCCGGCCCCCGGCCCCGGGTGACCCCACGCCCCTGTGACCCCTGGCCCCCGGTGACCCTCACCCCCCGCCCCGGGTGAACCCCTGCCCCCCGCCCCGGGTGACCCCACGCCCCTGTGACCCCTGGCCCCCGGGTGACCCCCTGCCCCCCGGTGACCCCTGGCCCCGTACCGCTCCAGTTTTTGGCCATTTTGAACATGTTTGCTGCCCGGGCGTAGATGTCGCACGCCTCCTCTATCCGGGAGGAGCCCCTGGAAGCAGAGAGAAGCGGGTTTGGGGTAAATCCCTGCTAGGAAGCTCCAGAAATGCTCGTTAGCATTAATAATTAACGAGCAGAGGAACCTCCCCCGGCCCAAACGAGCCCCTCGGCCGAGTCCTGGCTCATGGAACCCCTGTGAGACAGCCCAGAGCTGCTGGAGCGGCCTCCAGGCCCTAAAACCAAACTCTTGACCCCAAAAACAGCCTTCCAGTCCCAAAAGCCAACCTTTTAACCCCAAAAAAGCCCTTCCAGTCCCAAAAACCAACCTTTTAACCCCAAAAAACAGCCTTCCAGTCCCAAAAACCAGCCTTTTAACCCCAAAAAAGCCCGTCCAGTCCCAAAAAACACCCTTCCAGTCCCAAAACCCAACCTTTTAACCCCAAAAAAGCCCTTCCAGTCCCAAAACCCAACCTTTTAACCCCAAAAACACCCATCCAGTCCCAAAAACCAGCCTTTTAACCCCAAAAAACACCCTTCCAGTCCCAAAAACCAGCTTTTTAACCCCAAAAAACAACCTTCCAGCCCCAAAAACCAACCTTCCAGCCCCAAAAAACAGCCTCCCAGCCCCAAAAACCAACCCCCTGGCCCCCCAAAACAGCCTCTTGACCCCCAAAACAGCCTCCCGGGCTTGTTACGATGGTGTTTGTGGGTTTTTTTTCCAAGAAGTTTAAGTAGTTTTGCTCACCCTCAAGCTCCTAACACCCCTCAGGGCCCCCCTGCACCCCCTCAGTGCCCCTGCACCCCCCCAGGCCCAAAATCTTCACCCCAAAGCCCCCCAGAAGCTCCCAACACCCCTCAGTGCCCCCCTACACCCCCTCAGGGCACCCCTCAGGGCCCCCCTGCACCCCCTCAGTGGGTCCCCCCCATCGCCAAGCCCCTCCAGGGCCCAGCACCTTCACCCCAAAGCCCCCCAGAAGCCCCTGACACCCCCTCAGGGCCCCCCTGTACCCCCTCAGGGCCCCCCTGCACCCCCTCAGCCCCCCTGTACCCCCTCAGGGCCCCCCCACCACTGTCAGCTGCCCCCCGGGAAGGGCCCAACGCCGGTCGGGACGGTGCCCGCTCACCCGAAGAGGCCGGCGAAGAAGGACTGGGAGCCGCGGACCTTCTTGTCGGCCTCAGCCAGGAGCTGCAGCGCCTCCTTCTCCTTCCCGGCCTGGTCCATGGCGGCGGCCGCCTAACGCCGCGGCGATCGGGCCTCCTCCGACACCAGCCTGTGCCCCCCCTCACGTGATACCGGCGGCGCATCCCATAGGTGGACAGAGGTCACGTGAAAAGCGCCGGGGGTAGCGCGTCCTCCTTGCGTGTGTCTCTCCTCCGGCGCCCCCTGGCGGGTGGAGGGAGTGGGCGCACGCAGGTTGCTGCGGGGGGGCGCGGGGGAGGGCACGGAGGAACCTGCAGCCCCAAAATGGGCCGATTTCGTCTGTTTTGGTCATTGTGACGCGTTCTAGTGAGGCAGGAAGGGGAGAACCCGCGGCCCAGCCTGTGTTAGTGAAGGAGGGGAAGGAACTCGGGCTCCACAGCCCTGCCAGCACCGCGCTCACCGAGGGACAGCGCGCTGACATCACCGCTGCCGCGATGACATCACGGCCGCCGCAATGATATCACGGCGGCCGCAATGACATCACCAAACTACTTAATGGCATCTCAGGGCTGGCGCCGCTTCTCCCTGAACTGAAAGAGTCCTGACGAGGGATGCGCTGAGCGCGGAGGGGACAGAACGGCAGCGGCAGCTCCGCTTAACGAACCTCTGGGTAATTAGCGAGGACCCCGGCTCATTAACGGGGGCGGAGGCTCGGAGCCCAGCCCCCAGCAGGAAGTTTGGAGCGGAGCAGCCCCGGGTTCAGCACTTCCTGGTGAAAGGGACACGCTCCGGCTCCCCGCATCCCGCTGCCGGAGGCGGGAGTGTTCAACGGGGGCTGCTCATTAACGAGCTCCTCGTTAACGAGCCGAGCGCCGGTGCCCGGCGCGCGCTGCCCGTAACGCCGGCAGCGCTCGGGAGCAGGGAAAGAGAAACGCGGCGAGCAGCGGAAAACGGTTTTGGGGTGGAATCCCCTCAAATGCGGCACGTGCTTGTGGCTGGAACGGTGACGTCATCGGCGCGGTGACATCACACGGTGGGACAGAGATGGGGGGGGGGGAGGTTTGGGGGGGAAACCCTCTCCCCCAGCCGCCCCCTCGACGCGGTGACCCCGCACGTGCGGGGTTTCATCGAGGTGACATCGCTGGTGACGTCATCACCGCGTCACCCCGACCCTCCACGCCGGCGGAGAGGAGGTAAGGGAATGGGGCAGGACCCCCCCATTTCTGTGGTGGCATGGGGACAGTGTGGGGACACCATGGTCATGGGGACATCATGGTCATGGGGACACCATGGGGACATGGCCAAGGGGACATCACAGGGACACCATGGGAAACAGCGTGAAGACACAATGGGGACATCATGGGGACACCATGGGGACATCATGGTCATGGGGACATGGCCAAGGGGACATCATGGTCATGGGGACACCATGGGGACATGGCCAAGGGGACATCACAGGGACACCATGGGGATACAGCATAGAGACACGATGGGGACATCATGGGGACACCATGGGGAGATCACAAGGAGGCCATGGGGACACACCATGAGGACACCACATCACCCTGTGTCCCCTCTCCTGTCACCCCCTGTCCCCTTCTACAGACAGCTAAAATATTCACCCCCAAAATTGAATTAATTGGGGGGCCCACCTTGTGTTTCACCCCCAAATCTGAATTAATTGGGTGGCCCACCTCGTGTTTCACCCCCAAATTTGCATTAATTGGGGGGCCCACCTCGTGTTTCACCCCGAAAATTGAATTAATTGGGGGGCCCACCTCGTGATTCACCCCCAAATTTGCATTAATTTTGGGGCCCACCTCGTGATTCACCCCCAAATCTGAATTAATTGGGGGGCCCACCTCATGTTTCACCCCCAAATCTGAATTAATTGGGTGGCCCACCTCGTGATTCACCCCCAAATCTGAATTAATTGGGATTTTCCCCCACCGGCCGCTCGCCGGCGCGTTTGGGAGCCGCCATTTTGATTTTCATGGTCCTTTTTGTTCCCCACTCAACTCTCCAGGCTGGTGCCAAGAGCCACCATGGCCAACACCAACCCCAGGAGAGCGCCTCAGCCTTTACAGAGAAACATCAAGGAGGAGGAGGAGGAGGAAGGTGGGGAGATGAAGGAGGACACAGCGGAGGACCCATCGCTGCCTCTCGTCCCGCAGCCGGTGCAAGGTTCGTACCCTCCCCCAGCAGCCACCACCCTGAGGCTCCAACCCCCAAACTCCACTGAGATCCCAAGAAACGCTGAAATTTCAATGTTTAATCAGGTTTTTGTCTCCACAGAGGAAATCTCGATGGTTTTCAACACCTACAACGTGGCCACCACCACCCTGACACCGCCGCCACCGCCGAAGAGGAAGAAGAGCGGCGGGCAGGAAGGGATGAGCATGGCCTTCTACATCGACCGCCGCAAGTCCAAGGTGTGGAACTACTACACCAAGCTGGGAGATGCCTACGTGGAGTGCAACATCTGTAAGAAGCAGCTTTGCTTCCACAACAGCACCACCACCATGAGGGAGCACCTGGTGAGGAAGCACAGCATGCGCAACACGCTGCTCTCCCAGCTCAAAGACGACCACGCCGCCGAGGCCGCGCAGGAAAGCTCCGCGCAAGAAAACGGCACCAAACGCCCCGGGCAAGCGGCGCCGGAGAGCTGGGTCTATCCCGGCGCGTCCTGCTCGGAGCCTCGCAGCGAGGTGATTGCGGAGTTGATGCTGGAGATGATTTTCCGTGACTTGCAGCCCCTCTCCGTGGTGAAGGATCAAGGTTTTGGGCTCCTCGTTGGGTTCTTGGAGCCGGGTGTCGCTCTCCCGTCGCCGGCGCAGCTCGCCGGGAAGCTCCGGCACAGGTACGCGGTGGTGAAGCAGCACCTGGAGCGTTACTTACAGACGGCTCAGAGCGTCGTGGTGTGTGTGGAGCGTTGGAGTTCCCACCTCGGCTGCACCTACCACACCGTGACGGCCACCTTCATCGACGAGGAGTGGCGCTGGGCGCGGTGCGGCCTGGAGACGCGGCAGGCGGACGGCGACGAGGGGGGTGTCGGGGAGGAGCTGTCCGCCACCCTCTCCCAGTTCGGGTTGTCCGCTAAAGCCGTCTCCTGGGTGATGCACGACCGGGCGGAGACCCGGGGGCCGTTGGAGAAGACACCCGGTTGGAGCAGCCTGTGCTGCGCCGCTCGCACCCTTCAGCTCTGCATCCAAGCGGGGCTGGAGGTGGAGCAGGTCCAAGAAGCTCTGAGCGTCGCCCGGGGCATCGTCAGGTTCTTCCAGCAGGATGCAAAAGCCGCCTGCTCCTTAAACAGCAAGTTGGAGGCCATCAATAAAACCAAGCTGAAACTGGCCATGGACGTGGCCTCTCGTTGGGTCACCACCGTGGAGATGTGTGAGAACCTCCTGGATCTGAAGTGGGCCATCATGTCCGTGCTGGAGGAACACCCCAAGGGCGCGTTGGCCGTCCAGAACTTGGCCGACCACCAGTGGAAGCTCCTGCAGGACCTGGTGCTGGTCATGAGGACGATCAGAATCGCCACGTCGTTCCTTCGCGAGGAGCAGAACGTCTCCATCTCCTCGCTGATGCCTTGTGTCCACGGAATCATGGCCACCATCGGGCAGCAGGCGGGAGAGGCCGGCGCCGTCACCAAGGCGGTCATCGGCGTCATCGGGTCGGAGCTGAGGCAGCGCTGGGGCCTGGCAGAGGAGGGGAAAGTGCTAGAAAACCCCGCGGTGATCGCCTCGTTCCTGGACCCGCGCTTCAAGGAGATGAGGTTCCTCAGCCCCAGCCTGAGGAGCGAGCTGCACCAGCGAGTCAAACACCTCCTGTCGCAGCTTCCCCACCACCAGTCCCCGCCTGCTCCCCAGCTCGGGGTGCCCAACTGGGGTCACAAAGCCGAGGGTGGGGACGTGGGCAGCCAGCTGCCGGCGGCTCACAAGGACAGATGCTCCAGCACCCCGTTGCAGAGCATCTACGACATCCTTCTGGGGAAAGACCCAACAGAAAGCATGCCAGAAATCCACCAGCAGCTGGAGAATTACATCGTGGAGCCTCTCTGCAAGCGCAGCACCAACCCCTTGGACTGGTGGAAGAACAACGAGCATCGCTTCCCGGCCGTGGCGCGGCTGGGCCGGCGGTACCTGGCCATCCCGGCCACCGCCGTGCCGCCCGGCCAGGCCTTCGCCGCCGGGGAGAGCGCCCTGGAGCATCGCCGCGCCGCGCTGGCCCCGGACAGCCTGGACCAGATCCTCTTCTTGCATCAAAACTTTGAGTTTTTAGAGTCACTGAAAAAAGGCAACGAGAGTTGGAGCAGTAACCCGCGCTGACACAGGCTGGGGTTGGTTTTTTTTAACTCAGAAAACCCAAATCTGTGTTTTTAAAACGTGCTACATGCACCAAAATTGTGTTTTTTCACCCCAGAAACCCTTCAGCAAACGTTCTCTGCAGCTTCACCCAGCGCTTTTCCACAGCAGGAAAAAAATGAGGTGGTTGTGACTTTTTATCTGGTCAAACACCCTGGAAATGAGAAAACAAAATATCCCTGAAAATCTGTCAAACACCCTGGAAATGAGAAAACAAAATATCCCTGAAAATCATCAGAAATAGTTTAATTAATATTAGTAATTAGTTGGGTATTGTCTTATCTAAATCAGGAAGGGTGCCAGCACCTAAAGCAAACGCTCTGTCACGAGTGACAGTGACAGCACACGTTAGTAACAGTGCTAATGGCAAAACTAGCATTATTTTTGGGTTTAAATTCAATAAACACCATTAAATCGAGCTTCATTAAATGAAATATCATTAAATTAAATGAATTCATTATTTCTGCTTTTGTGAATTCCTGTATATTTTGGTTTCACGGCTTCGTTCTGGCCACGTGGGATGGTGGTGGTGGAACAAAAGGAACCTTTGGGGTGAAAATCAAACAAGGAAGCCCAGGGGTAACCCTGACGCTGCCCTTCGCTCTCTGGGTGGCTGTGGGACCAGTTTTGGGGTGAAATGGGGTTTTTCCTGATGGAGATATTGCTCTCAGCCTTGCAGGAGGCTCTGAGGCCACCCTAGGGCTGCATTTTGGGGTGAAATGGGGTTTTTCCCTGAGGGAAACGCTGCTCCCAGGGTTGCAGAAGGCTGTGGGACCACCTCAAGGCTCCGTTTTGGGGTGAAATGGGGTTTTCCCTGAGGGAAACATGGCTCCCAGCCGTGCAGAGGGCAGGGTTTTGGGGTGAAATGGGTTTTTCCCTGAGGGAAACGCTGCTCCCAGGGTTGCAGGAGGCTGTGGGACCACCTCAAGGCTCCGTTTTGGGGTGAAATGGGGTTTTTCCTGAGGGAAATGCTGCTCCCAGGGTTGCAGGAAACTCTGGGGGCACCCTAGGATTGGGTTTGGGGGTGAAAATGGGTTTTTCCTGATGGAAATATTGCTCTCAGCCTTGCAGGAGGCTCTATGGCCACCCTAGGGCTGGGTTTTGGGGTGAAATGGGGTTTTTCCTGAGAGAAACGCTGCTCCCAGCCTTGCAGGAGGCTGAAGAGGGCTGCATTTTGGGGTGAAATGGGTTTTTCCCTGAGGGAAACGCTGCTCCCAGGGTTGCAGGAGGCTGTGGGACCACCTCAAGGCTCCGTTTTGGGGTGAAATGGGGTTTTTCCTGAGGGAAATGCTGCTCCCAGGGTTGCAGGAAACTGAGGCCACCCTAGGGCTGGGTTTTGGGGTGAAATGGGTTTTTCCCTGAGGAAAACGCTGCTCCCAGGGTTGCAGAAGGCTGTGGGACCACCTCAAGGCTCCGTTTTGGGGTGAAATGGGGTTTTTCCTGAGGGAAACACTGCACCCAGCTTTGCAGGAAACTCTGGGGGCACCCTAGGATTGGGTTTGGGGGGGAAATGGGGTTTTCCCTGAGGGAAATATTGCTCTCAGCCTTGCAGGAGGCTCTATGGCCACCCTAGGGCTGGGTTTTGGGGTGAAATGGGGTTTTTCCTGAGGGAAACGCTGCTCCCAGGGTTGCAGAAGGCTGTGGGACCACCTCAAGGCTCCGTTTTGGGGTGAAATGGGGTTTTTCCCTGAGGGAAACGCTGCTCCCAGGGTTGCAGGAAACTCTGAGGGCACCCTAGGGCTGGGTTTGGGGGTGAAAATGGGTTTTTCCTGATGGAAATATTGCTCTCAGCCTTGGAGGAGGCTGAAGAGGGCTGCATTTTGGGGTGAAATGGGGTTTTCCCTGAGGGAAACGCTGCTCCCAGGGTTGCAGGAGGCTGTGGGACCACCTCAAGGCTCCGTTTTGGGGTGAAATGGGGTTTTCCCTGAGGGAAATGCTGCTCCCAGCCTTGCAGGAGGCTGAAGAGGGCTGCATTTTGGGGTGAAATGGGGTTTTCCCTGAGGGAAACGCTGCTCCCAGGGTTGCAGGAGGCTGTGGGACCACCTCAAGGCTCCGTTTTGGGGTGAAATGGGGTTTTTCCTGAGGGAAACACTGCACCCAGCTTTGCAGGAAACTCTGAGGGCACCCTAGGGCTGGGTTTGGGGGTGAAATGGGTTTTTCCTGATGGAAATACTGCTCTCAGCCGTGCAGGAGGCTCTGAGGCCACCCTAGGGCTGGGTTTTGGGGTGAAATGGGGTTTTTCCTGAGGGAAACACTGCACCCAGCCTTGCAGGAGGCTGAAGAGGGCTGCATTTTGGGGTGAAATGGGGTTTTCCCTGAGGGAAACGCTGCTCCCAGGGTTGCAGAAGGCTGTGGGACCACCTCAAGGCTCCGTTTTGGGGTGAAATGGGGTTTTTCCTGAGGGAAACACTGCACCCAGCTTTGCAGGAAACTCTGGGGGCACTCTAGGATTGGGTTTGGGGGTGAAATGGGGTTTTCCCTGAGGGAAATACTGCTCTCAGCCTTGGAGGAGGCTGTGGGACCACTTCAAGGCTGTAGTTTGGGGTGAAATGGGGTTTTTCCTGAGGGAAACATGGCTCCCAGCCGTGCAGGAGGCTCTGAGGCCACCCTAGGGCTGGGTTTTGGGGTGAAATGGGTTTTCCCTGATGGAAATATTGCTCTCAGCCTTGCAGGAGGCTCTGAGGCCACCCTAGGGCTGGGTTTTGGGGTGAAATGGGGTTTTTCCTGAGGGAAACATGGCTCCCAGCCATGCAGAAGGCAGGGTTTTGGGGTGGGGGGGTCTCTCCCTGAGGGAGTGCGTAGAGAGGAGGGAGGAGGGGGCCACCCCAGGGCCGGGGCCTGTCCGGGAGGGGAAGATGCGGGGCTCCAGCCGCCGGTGCGCGGCCGCCCGGGAGCGGGAGGTGATGGGGAAGGTGATGGGGAAGGGGTTGAGGGGGGCGGGCGGGGGCGTCTCTCGCTGTCGCCATCGCCTCAGCCCGCGTCTCGCGCTCCCGCCTTTCCCGCCCTCCGTCCCCGGGGCGGCTGCGCGGCGGTCACGTGACGGGAGTGGCGGGAAAAGGCGGGAGTGAGGGGAAAGAGGAGCGGCGCCATTTTGTGTGAGGGAGGGAGAGGATAGACGGGGCCGTGTGGGCTGGGGGAAGCGGAGAGAAAAAGATGTGGGTGTGTGGGGAGTGAGCTTGTGAGGAGGAGGAGGAGGAGGAGGAGGGAGGTGAGAGGAATGGGGGTCAATGTGAGGGAAATGGGGGGTCAGTGTGAGGGAGGAGTGAGGGAAATGGAGGTCTGTGGGGGGGTCAGTGAGGGGAATGGGGGTCAGTGTGAGGGAGGAGTGAGGGAAATGGGGGTCAGTGAGAGAAATGGGGGCCAGTGTGGGGGTAATTAAGGGGAATGGGGGGGAAGAGTTGAAGGAGAGGAGGTTTGAGGGGAATTTGGGGAGGGAGAGTTGAAGGAGAGGAGGTTTGAGGGGATGTGAGGTGGCCACAAGATGGAGGGAGGTGAGTGGAAAGTGTTTTGTGTGAAATAAAGGCTTAAAGAAATGAGGGGATGGTAAAAAGGGGGGGTTTGGGTAGGAAACAGTGGGGCAGAGTGGTGATGGGTGTGGAGGAAGGTTGGGAAAGGGGCTGGAAACGTCAGTTATGGGGCAAAACTCTGAAGAAAGGGTAGGAAAGGGCTCATCTGATTATATAGTTTTAGCTGAGCTTCAAGGAAACAGTGACCAAATGTGCCTTTTTCTTTTTCTTTTCTTTTTTTTCCCAGGCTGGCTTTGGATAAATTATTTATTATATGATTGTTCCCCTGTGAAATGGGAATATCGCTTCATGGCACCTCCCAATAACTGCTGGCTGTAAAACACCAAGAAACCCCGTGTTCAGCGTGAGAAAAGGTCGGGTGCTGCAGCTCATCAGGATCTCATTAAGCTCTGTCTCCAAGTTCTTGATTTTCAGCACCTTTTTGGGTTTATTCCACACTATTTGTGTCCTTTATGTTATGATTCTGAAGAAATTAGTTAATTTTAATGGGATAAATTTTAATCCTGTCCCAGGACGAGCGTTAGGTCGTTGCTGTATCCTTAATTATTATAATGCTTGAATTGTACTGGTGAAAAATCTCTATTATTGTTGTTACAGTCTTGGTCCAGCCACCTGGATCCTACTGAAGTAATTTGGGAGAAGCATGAGGAAAGAAAAAGAAAAAAAAAAATCACTTGGCAGTAAATAAAGTATTTTATTTTAAATCTGAAAGGTGTCACAGCAACTTCTGCTGCTGCAGTCTAGTGGCTAAAGCAGAAATCACCTGTGGGGAGAGGAACAAACCTTGAAGTGTTCACTCTTGGGGTGTTATTACATCAAA
This sequence comes from Caprimulgus europaeus, assembly GCA_907165065.1. The sequence goes on from CAJRAV010000006.1 coordinate 109,158, forward strand.
ATGGGATGTAATTCTCTTATTCATCAGGATATTTTGAGCAAAAACTAAAAATAGCAGCGTTTGGGGGTTTTATTTGTTATGCTGCTATGCCACATTCCTCTCCAGAGTGAATTGATGTCCACGTGGGGATTGTAGTAATTAATTAGCACGCTGTGGGATTGGGCTGATGCTTTATTTTGGGGGGTTTTACCCAACTTTGAGCAGTGGTGGATGGTTGGGAGGTTTGTTTCTGTGTTACAGACCCCAGTGAGTCGTGGCAGCAAAATTCCTCATGGCTTCTCATCCTCCCAGCCACACTCAATGTTTTTGTGCTTTCTGAGGATCACTGATTTAATTGCAAAGTTGTTCTTGTGATAGGTTTAAAAAATAATAATAATTTTTATATTATTCCTGCTTGGAAATCAAATCAAGTGGGTGCTGTTGATGGCAACATCCTCTGAGGGAAGGAGCGTGTCCTGCTGTGTGGATTAGCCAAATTATCAAAATAATTACCAAAATTGCTTTCTGATTAATATTGGTTTGGGGTTTGGTTTTTTTTAGGCACAGCAGATTCTGCTTGATTTTCCCTCAGTGCTGGGCAACCGAGTGAGAAGAAAATAATCGAGAGTGGCTTAAAAGTGCTTGATAAGCTGTAGTGGATAGTGAAATTCCATCTTTTTCTCCCTCTTTTCCCGGCAGCGACTGACAGCTCCCGGCGGATGACGGCGTTGGCCCGAGCTGACGCCGCGGTTTGATCGCGTAAATGCACCAAAAAGGGAAGGCGGGGAGATCCCACCCAGGTACAAACAGAAGGTATTTCCCATTCAAATCCAACCAATCCCGGGGTATAAACAAAGCCCCAAGCCCGGCCTCTCGCCGATTAATTACTCGCACTGGTCAATCACATTGAACCCGCCTAATTAAGCGTCTGGCCCTGCCTACCCCTGCTTGCACCCCGCCAATCGCCAGCGCAGCTTCTTCGCCGGCTCAACCAGTTTGTAACTGGGATGTCGAGGACCCTGGGTTGGGCCGGGCGTTGGGCTGCCCGAGCGCGCCGGTGTGGAGATGGAGTCAGCGCTGCAAAAACCTACCCGAAAACTGGCGAATGGGTGGGTTTTACCCCAGTTTGCCTTGAGAAAAAAGCGCTTTTTAACGGGTAGCTTTTTAATCTTGACGCTGTTAAACACAATTTTCCTTTAGGAAGTGAATAGTTGTGAAAATATCCTTTATAAATTTTTAAAATAAGGGTTAAATCCTTAAATCCAAACCCTGCTCTCCACCTGTGACAGAAAACACCGGACCGACCTGTGACAAATTAACGAGCTGTGACAAATTAATGAGCGTGTGTCTCTCGGGCAGAATCTAAACAACAAATTTTAAGGGAGAAAACTTAAAGTGATGATGTCAGCTGGCTGCTGCTCCCCCCTTTGCTCTGTCAATGATACTTTTGGGGGGTGTTTTTTATCTGGGGTGATGTATTAAAAGTAATTAAAAATAATTGAGTGTGTTTTATTCATTTATTTATCTATAAAAACAACTTTAGCAACCACGGTTTAAGAATTGAGTCCTCAGACGGGCCCAGGGGTGGAGGGGGTGTTGGCCTGGGGATTTCTGGAGCCCTGCTGGGTTGTTTTGTTTTGGTTTTTTAAATTCAATCAATAAAATAATTAATTGTCTTTCAGGGCCCGATCCTGATGCTCAGCGCCCACGGTGTAACGCCGGGGGTTGACCCCTTCACCCCAGACCCCCCCGGAGGTGACGCTGCCGTGTCCAGCAGGTAAGCCCCGTTCTGGGGAGGGGGTTCAAACCCCTTTTCCCCCTGAAAAAACCCAAAACTATCAAAATTTGGGTGGGCTGGGGGCTCAGGTTGGTGCTGGGGGGCGTGGTTTATGCAAATAGAGGTATAGTGTTGGCTAATGTGGGGAATGGAGGCGTGGTTATGCAGATACACAGGCTGGGAGGCGTGGCATATGCAAATGCGGCAGTTGGGGGCGTGGTATTGGTCAATACAGTAAACTGGGGGTGTGGTGTATGCAAATACAGCGACTGGGGGCGTGGTATATGCAAATGCGGGCATGGTGTTGGTCAATACAATGCATTGGGGATGTGATGTATGCAAATATGTGTTGTGGGAGGCGTGGTATATGTAAATATAGGGGTCAGGGGCATGGTGTATGTAAATATATGGTCAGTGTATTTAAATACTGAGGGCAGGGGTGTGTTAAATGTAAATAAAGGCGGTTGGGGGCGTGGTTTATGTAAATATGGGGTGTCGGTGTATGTAAGTACTGGGTCGTGGGCGTGGCGTATGTAAATACAGAGGGTCGGGGGCGTGGTCTATGTAAATACGAGTTGTCGGTGTATTTAAGTACTGGGTCGGGGGCGTGGCGTATGTAAATACAGCTGCTCGGGGGCGTGGCGTATGCAAATACCCGGGAGGTCGCGCTGTGTGTACACCGTCGCTGCGGCAGGGGGCGTGCTGTATGTAAATCCCGCGGCTGGGGGGCGTGGCCAATGCAAATTCCCCCGCCATGGTTTCGGGGGGGGGGCTGTTTGTTTTCACGTTAATTTTCCGCCGCCCTCCCCCACCCCCCCCTCGCCGTTCCCCCGCCGCCCCCCACCCCTCGGTGCCCCCCGGGGAGGATGAGGAGGGTGGGGGGGGGTGGTTCGGTAACCGATCAGGCACCGCGCTGAACCCCTACGCGGTGGGGTCCTGCCTCCGCAGCCCGTGCGGGGATGTCTGGGAGACCCCGCGCCGGCCGCTGCTCAAACATCCCGGTGAGTTTCGTTACAATGCAGCGATTTCGCCTTAAATCGCTTTAACTGCGTTACCTGCTGCGGGGGGGACGGGGGGGAGCTGACCCCTCCCCAAACAGCCCCCCCTCCGCCTCCAACCCCGCTCGCCTTCTTCTCCCCGCATCCCCCCCCCCCTCACACACACACACACACACACACCCCCCTCTTCTCTCCTCACATCCCGACCTCCCCCCACCCCCCGTCCCCGGTAACGCTCCCGCTCACGGCTCCGGTATAGCAATGTTCTGCTCCCCCTCCCCCCAAAAAAAACCACAACCAAAAAAAACCCCCAAAAGGGGATGTCGCCCCCTCGCCCCGCACCCCGTTGGATGTGTGTCCCCCCCCTCACCCGCTCCTCTTCCTCCCGAGGAGGGGGCAGGGGGTTCTCGGTTGGGTTTGGAAGCGGAAGGTTGGCCGTGTCGGGGTTAAAGAGCTCCATCGTTACCGGGAGAGGCAGTTCGGGCCCTGCCGTTACCGGGAGAACCAGCACAGGCCCTCGCCGTTACCGGGAGCGCCGGACCAGGCCCCGCCGTTACCGGGAGAGCCAGCCCGGGTCCTGCCGTTACCGGGAGAGCCAGCGCAGGCCCCCGCCGTTACCGGGAGCGCCAGTCCGGGTCCCGCCGTTACCGGGAGCGCCGGCCCAGGCCCCCGCCGTTACCGGGAGCACCAGCACAGGCCCCCGCCGTTACCGGGAGAGCCAGCCCGGGTCCTGCCGTTACCGGGAGAGCCAGCGCAGGCCCCCGCCGTTAGCGCGAGCGCCGGCCCAGGCCCCGCCGTTAACCAGGAGCGCCAGTCCGGGCCCCGCCGTTACCGCGAGCACCAGTCCAGGCCCCGCCGTTACCGGGAGCGCCAGCCCGGGTCCTGCCGTTCCCGGCACGGGAAAATCTCAAACTGGGGCCCCGGTTTGACGTTAGGAACTGGAATTGATCCCCCGGGCGCCCGGTTGTCGAGGGGAGAACACCCAGCACCGGGACCCAGTGCTGCCGGGCAGGGGAACCCCGGGGCTTTTGGGGTCAGACCGGGGGGGTTTGGGGTCAAACTGGGGGGGGGGGGGCAAACCCGGGGCTTTTGGGGTCAAACTGGGGGGTTTTGGGGTCAAACCGGGGGGGGGGGTCAAACCCGGGGCTTTTGGGGTCAAACCGGGGGGGTTTGGGGTCAAACCCGGGGCTTGTGGGGTCAAACTGGGGGGGGTTGGGGTCAAACTGGGGGGGGGGGGGGGTCAAACCCGGGGCTTTTGGGGTCAAACTGGGGGGGGTCAAACCCGGGGGGTTTGGGGTCAAGCTGCGGGGGGGGGGGGGGGGGTTGGGATCAAACCCGGGGCTTTTGGGGTCAAACCCGGGGGGTTTTGGGGTCAAACTCGGGGGGGGGGGGGGGGGGGTCAAACCAGGGGATTTTGGGGTCAAACAGGTGGTTTTGGGGATCTAACAGGAATGTTTTGATATCAAACAGGTAGTTTTGGGGATCCAGCGGGGGGGTTTTGATATCAAATGGGTGGGTTTTGATATCAAATGGGTGGGTTTTGATATCAAATGGGTGGGTTTTGATATCAAATAGATGTTTTATGGGATCAAGTGGGTACGTTTTGATATCACACGGGTGGGGTTTGATATCAAACAGGTGGGTTTTGATATCAAACAGTGATGTTTTGATATCACACGGGTGGGTTTTGATATCAAACAGGTGGGGTTTGATATCAAATGGATTTTTGGGGATCACACAGGTGGGTTTTGGTATCCAATGGGGAGGTTTTTTATCTCCAGGGGGTGGGGTTTGATATCAAACAGGTGGGTTTGATACCCAGTGGGTGGGTTTTTGGGATCAGACAGGTGGTTTTTGGGATCAGACGGGTGTTTCTGGGATCAGACAGGTGGTTTTTGGGATCAGACGGGTGTTTCTGGGATCAGATGGGTGATTTTGAGATCTGACTGATGTTTCTGGGATCTAACTGATGTTTTTGGGACCAGACAGGTGATTTTGGGATCAGATGGGTGGTTTTGGGGATCAGATGGGTGTTTTCTGGGATCTAACTGATGTTTCTGGGATCAGATGGGTGTTTTCTGGGATCAGACAGGTGGTTTTTGGGATCAGACGGGTGTTTCTGGGATCAGATGGGTGGTTTTTGGGATCAGACAGGTGGTTTCTGGGATCTAACTGATGTTTTTGGGATCAGATGGGTGGTTTTGGGGATCTAACTGATGTTTCTGGGGTCTGATGGGTGATTTTGGGATCAGACAGGTGATTTTGGGATCATACGGGTGGGTTTTGGGATCTAACTGATGTTTTTGGGATCTAACTGATGTTTTTGGATCACAGGGGTGGTTTTTGGGATCAGACAGGTGATTTTGGGATCAGACAGGTGATTTTGGGATCTAACTGATGATTTTGGGATCTAACTGATGTTTTTGGGATCAGACGGGTGATTTTGGGATCTAACTGATGGTTTTAGGATCAGATGGGTGTTTTTGGGATCAGACAGGTGATTTTGGGATCGAATGGGTGGTTTTGGGGATCAGACAGGTGATTTTGGGATCGAACGGGTGGGTTCTGGGATCGAAGGGCTCTGGGCTCCCCGGGCTCTGCCCTGGCTCTCCTTTTGGGCTCAGTTCCCCTCAGTTCGGGGCAGATCCCGGTTCCTGGCGCTGTTCGGGTCCCTGGTGACGTCACGGCGCCGTTTTGGGGCAGTTGCTCTCCTTTTGGGCTCAGTTCCCCTCAGTTTGGGGCAGATCCCAGTTCCTGGCGCTGTTCGGGTCCCTGGTGACGTCACGGCGCCGTTTTGGGGCGGTTTCCCCCTTTCCTGGTGCCGTTGTGTTTCCGTGGGACCCTTCAGGTCGCTGCTGACAGCTCCTGCCCGAGTCGGTTCCTTGTGCTGCTCTCCTGCCATTGCTGTCACCGCCGTTATTAGCGTGGTTAATTATCTTTGTATTAGTTAATTATTATTATTTCTTTGGGAATGAGAGGAGCAAGGTACTACAGGCACCTTTACCTTTATTATTATTATTATTAATAATATTAATTAATTAATTATGGAACGAGAGGGCAAGGTACTGGGGACACCTTTAGCCTTATTATTATTATTATTATTATTATTATTATTATTATTATTATTATTATTATTATTATTATTATTATTAATCATTTATTTCTGGAACGAGGGGGCAAGGTACTGGGGACACCTTTAGCCTCATCATCATTATTATTATTATTAATAATAATAATAATTTCTAGAACAAATGGACAAAGCAGGAGCACCTTTACCCTAATTTTTTATTATTATTTTTTATTATTATTTTATTATTATTTTATTATTTTTTATTATTATTATTATTTTATTATTATTTTTTATTATTATTATTATCTCTTTCTAGAATGAGAATATTAACATAATTATTATTTATGTCTAGAATGAGAGAACAAGATACTAGAGGTGCCTTTACTCTGATTATTATTATTATTAATAATAATAATAATTTCTGGAACAAGAAGACAAGATCCTAGGGCTGCTTTTACTATTATTATTATTAAAATAATAATAATAATTTCTAAAAGGAGAAGACAAGGTGCTAGGGACACCTTTGCCTGGTGATGATGATGGTGATTATTATTATTATTATTTATTATTAATAATATTTATTTCTAGAATGAGAGGGTGAGGTACCAGGGACACCTCTACTCTGATGATGATGATGATGATTATTATTATTTCTTTCTAGAGTGGGAGGACAAGGTACTCAGGACAACTTTACTCTTATTATTTATTACTTTTTTCGAGGGGCACTTTATTATTATTATTATTATTATTATTATTATTATTATTATTATTATTATTATTATTATTATTATTATTATTACTATTAGTTTCTAGAAGGAGAGGACGAGTTTGTGTGAGCTCTGCTTGTCCCTCGCACGTGCGTGTGCACAGCCCGGCTGGGATCCCCTGAGTAAGAGCTGGAGGCCGGGGTAGTGTCCTCTGAGTAACTGGAGTTGGTGTGGGGTAGTATCCTCTGAGTAACTGGAGTTGGGCTGGGGTAGTATCCTCTGAGTAACTGGAGTTGGGCTGGGCAGTGTCCTCTGAGTAACTGGAGTTGGGCTGGGCAGTGTCCTCTGAGTAACTGGAGTTGGGCTGGGCAGTGTCCTCTGAGTAACTGGAGTTGGGCTGGGCAGTGTCCTCTGAGTAACTGGAGTTGGGCTGGGCAGTGTCCTCTGAGTAACTGGAGTTGGGCTGGGCAGTGTCCTCTGAGTAACTGGAGTTGGGCTGGGGCAGTGTCCTCTGAGTAACTGGAGTTGGGCTGGGGTAGTGTCCTCTGAGTAACTGGAGTTGGGCCGGGGTAGTGTCCTCTGAGTAACTGGAGTTGGTGTGGGGTAGTGTCCTCTGAGTAACTGGAGTTGGGCTGGGGTAGTGTCCTCTGAGTAACTGGAGTTGGGCCGGGGTAGGATCCTCTGAGTAACTGGAGTTGGTGTGGGGCAGTGTCCTCTGAGTAACTGGAGTTGGTGTGGGGCAGTGTCCTCTGAGTAACTGGAGTTGGTGTGGGGTAGTGTCCTCTGAGTAACTGGAGTTGGGCTGGGGTAGTGTCCTCTGAGTAACTGGAGTTGGGCCGGGGTAGTATCCTCTGAGTAACTGGAGTTGGGCCGGGGTAGTATCCTCTGAGTAACTGGAGTTGGGCTGGGGTAGTGTCCTCTGAGTAACTGGAGTTGGGCCGGGCAGTGTCCTCTGAAATTGTGTCCAATAATTGGGGGAAATTGGGTCAAGAAATGGGGGAAATTTGGTCCAAAAAATGGAGAAATGGTGTCAAATAATGGGGGAAATGGGGTCGAATAATTGGGGGAAATGGGGTCGAATAATTGGGGAAATGGGGTCGAATAATTGGGGGAAATGGGGTCGAATAAGGGGGGAAATTGTGTCAAAAAGTTGGGGAAATTGTGTCAAAAAGTTGGGGGAAATGGGGTCGAATAATTGGGGGAAATGGGGTCGAATAAGTGGGGGAAATTGGGTCGAATAATGGGGGAAATGGGGTCGAATAAGGGGGGAAATTGTGTCAAAAAGTTGGGGAAATTGTGTCAAAAAGTTGGGGGAAATGGGGTCGAATAATTGGGGAAAATTGGGTCAAATAATTGGGGGAAATTGGGTCAAATAAGTGGGGGAAATTGGGGTCGATTAATTGGGGGAAATGGGGTCGAATAATCGGGGGAAATTGGGTCGAATAATTGGGGAAAATTGGGTCGAATAATTGGGGAAAATTGGGTCGAATAATTGGGGGAAATTGGGTCGAATAAGTGGGGGAAATTGGGTCAAAAAAATGGGGGAAATTGGGTCAAAAAAATGGGGGAAATTGTGTCAAATAAGGGGGAAATTGTGTCAAAAAATGGGGGAAATTGCAGCGAATAATCGGGAAACTCTCGAATAATCGGGGGAAATTGTGTCACGTGATCGGGGGAAATCGCAGCAAATAGTTGAGAAATTCATCAGATAATGGGGAAATCACGTTAAATAATTGGAAAATTGTGTCAAGTGAATGATTGGGGGAAATGGGGTCAAATAATTGGGGGAAATTGGGTCGAATAATTGGGGGAAATTGTGTCAAATAATGGGGGAAATTGTGTCAAATAATGGGGGAAATGGGGTCGAATAAGTGGGGGAAATTGTGTCCAAAAGTTGGGGAAATTGTGTCAAAAAGTTGGGGAAATGGGGTCGAGGAATTGGGGGAAATGGGGTCGAATAATGGGGGGAAATTGTGTCGAATAATGGGGGAAATGGGGTCGAATAATTGGGGGAAATTGTGTCAAAAAGTTGGGGAAATGGGGTTGAATAAGGGGGGGAAATGGGGTCGAATAAGGGGGGGAAATGGGGTCGAATAATTGGGGGAAATGGGGTCGAATAATTGGGGGAAATGGGGTCGAATGAGGGGGAAATTGGGGTCGAATAATTGGGGGAAATTGGGTCGAATAAGTGGGGAAATGGGGTCGATTAGGTGGGGGAAATTGGGTCGAATAAGTGGGGGAAATGGGGTCGAATAAGGGGGAAATGGGGTCGAATAATGGGGGAAATTGGGTCAAAAAAATGGGGGAAATTGGGTCCAAAAAATGGGGGAAATTGGGTCCAAAAAATGGGGGAAATTGTGTCAAATAATTGGGAAATGGGGTCGAATAATTGGGGGAAATGGGGTCGAATAATTGGGGGAAATGGGGTCGAATAATTGGGGGAAATGGGGTCGAATAAGGGGGGGAAATGGGGTCGATTAATCGGGGGAAATTGGGTCGAATAAGGGGGAAAATTGGGTCGAATAAGTGGGAAAATTGGGTCGAATAAGGGGGCAATCCTGGAAAATCCTCCAGCGGGGCATTAAAGCCGCGGCTGTGCCGGAGCCATCGCACGAGCAGGACCCTCCTCTCCCTCCATCAGCGCTTTTTATCTTTAAAACTCAATTTATTTTACTTATTTCTTGTTGATTTGAGCTTATTAGGGTGAAAAATGTGTGAAAAAAGTGTGAAAAAATGGAATTTTCTAACGCCAGCAGCGGGAGCCGACGTCTCTCTCCCATCCCAACGTTTTCCCTTCCAGCCCCAATTCCTCTCCCCCTGCCCCCCACCACCCCTCTTTCTCCAGCACCAAATTCACCTGATTTTGTATCATTTTTCCCCAGGGGGGGTTTGAGCCTCAGCCAGGAAAAGGCCGGGGGGGGTGGAATAGGGGGGAGTTTACATTGAACAGGCGCTGGAGCGCGGCTCTGTGACCATAAGGAGCTGAAACATTCGCTGTGGTGTCCCCAGGGAAAGGTCACCTGCAAAAAGCTTTGGGATTTCCTTGTGTCTCTGCCTCCAAACGCTCTGAAATTTGGGGGTAAATCAGGAAAATTCAGAACTGAGTCTTTTTAATCCGTTGTCACCAAAAGCGGTCGCTACCCAAAGCTTCTCAGCCTGTTTCTGGGGGGAAATGTGACATTTTCAGCCCAGTTTCCTGACAGAGCCGTGGGCATTTGAGCTCCTTTTCCACTTTTCTCTTTATTTTTCTTTTTTTCCTGAAATTTGCTGCTTTAAAAATAAAAAGTCACCATCCCAGAATCACGTTAATTACCCTCATTTTGCCCCTCTGCTGGTGGGGGAAGGAGCAGCAGGACCCGTTCCTCTGCAGATTTCCCTTTTCCCCCCTCAGATTTCCCTTTTCCCCCCTCAGGTTTCCCTTTTCCCCCCTCAGGTTTCCCTTTTCCCCCCTCAGGTTTCCCTTTTCCCCCCTCAGATTTCACTTTTCCCCCCTCAGATTTCCCTTTTTCCCCCTCAGATTTCACCTTTTCCCCCTCACATTTCACCTTTTCCCCCTCACATTTCACTTTTCCCCCCTCAGATTTCCCTTTTCCCCCCTCAGCTTTCCCTTTTCCCCCCTCAGCTTTCCCTTTTCCCCCCTCAGCTTTCCCTTTTCCCCCCTCAGCTTTCCCTTTTCCCCCCTCAGCTTTCCCTTTTCCCCCCTCAGCTTTCACTTTTTTCCCCTCAGCTTTCCCTTTTCCCCCCTCAGCTTTCCCTTTTCCCCCCTCAGCTTTCACTTTTTCCCCCTCAGCTTTCACTTTTTCCCCCTCAGCTTTCACTTTTCCCCCCTCAGGTTTCCCTTTTCCCCCCTCAGCTTTCACTTTTTCCCCCTCAGCTTTCACTTTTTCCCCCTCATAAATAAAAAAAAACACTTTTATGATAAATTGGGAAAAAAAACCCCAAATGGAATCTGTCATTTTGAACCAAAACAGCCCAAATTTGGAGGCCCCCCCCCCCCTCCCCCATCTCCCCAGCTCCACCAGTCGGTGTTTGCCCAGCCCCTCCCCCACCTCCTCCTCTTCTCCCCTCTCCATCTTTATCAAATTCCCCCTTTTTCCCCCCAAAATCCAGCGCTTTCCTTCCCGTTGTATCCCTGCTGCTCCCGCTGCGCTCGGGGGAACGTGAGGCTGGAAATGATTTCCAGCCAAAAAACCCCAAATACCTCTGAGCAGGGGGAGGGGAGGGAGGGGAGGGGGTGAGTCCCCGCTGCTGCTGCGAGGAGAGCGCTTCTCTGACCCCAAAAACGCTTCTCTGACCCCAGAAACGCTTCCCTGACCCCAGAAACGCTTCCCTGACCCCAGAAACGCTTCTCTGACCCCAAAAACGCTTCTCTGACCCCAGAAACGCTTCCCTGACCCCAAAAACGCTTCCCTGACCCCAGAAACGCTTCTCTGACCCCAGAAACGCTTCTCTGACCCCAAAAACGCTTCTCTGACCCCAGAAACGCTTCTCTGACCCCAGAAACGCTTCTCTGACCCCAGAAACGCTTCTCTGACCCCAGAAACGCTTCTCTGACCCCAGAAACGCTTCTCTGACCCCAAAAACGCTTCCCTGACCCCAAAAACGCTTCCCTGACCCCAAAAACGCTTCTCTGACCCCAGAAACGCTTCTCTGACCCCAAAATGGTTCCTTGACCCCCAAAATAGGTTCCTTAACCCCCAAAAACTCTTCTCTGACCCCAGAATGGTTCCTTGACCACAAAAATGGTTCCTTGACCCCCAAAATGGTTCCCTGACCCCAAAACCTCTTCTCTGACCCCAGAATGGTTCCTTGACCACAAAAATGGTTCTTTGACCCCAAAACCAGTTCCTTGGCCCCCAAAACCAGTTCCTTGGCCCCCAAAATGTTTCCCTGACCCCAAAAACTCTTCTCTGACCCCCAGAATGGTTCCTTGACCACAAAAACAGTTCTTTGACCCCCAAAATGGTTCCCTGACCCCAAAAATAGGTTCCTTAACCCCAAAACCTCTTCTCTGACCCCATAAATGGTTCCTTGACCCCAAAAACTCTTCTCTGACCCCATAAATGGTTCCTTGACCCCAAAAACTCTTCTCTGACCCCATAAATGGTTCCTTGACCCCAAAATGGTTCTTTGACCCCAAAACCAGTTCCTTGGCCCCCAAAATGCTTCCCTGGCCCCAAAACCAGTTGATTGACCCCCAAAGCGGTTCCCTGACCCCAGGAACCGCTCGGGGACGGTTTTTCCCCTCTCTCCGCTCGGGGACGGCTGCTGCCGGCGTTAGAAAATGGTTTTTTTTTTTTCTGTATAATTGTAAAAGTGAGGAAATCCCTGAAGGGAGGGGCGGGGCGGGGGGGGCGGGGCCGGGGGGCGGGGCCGGGGGGCGGGGTTTTGTCCTTGTGGGATGGAGAAAATCCTGTTGGAAATGGAACAGAAGCTTGAGGGAGAGGGAGAGAAAGGGAGAGGGAGAGGGAGAAGGGAGAGGGAGAAGGGGGAGGGAGGGGGATAAGGGGGAGGGAGAGGGGTAAGGATAAGGGGAAAGAATAAGGGAGAGGGATAAGGGGGAGGGAGAGGGAGAAGGAGAGGGAGAGGGATAAGGGGGAGGGAGAGGGATAAGGATAAGGGGAAGAATAAGGGAGAGGGATAAGGGGGGGAGAGGGATAAGGGGAGGGATAAGGGGGAGGGAGAGGGATAAGGGGGAGGGAGAGGGATAAGGGGGAGGGAGAGGGATAAGGGGGAGGGAGAGGGATAAGGAGAGGGATAAGGGGGAGGGGGAGGGATAAGGAGAGGGATAAGGAGAGGGATAAGGAGAGGGATAAGGGGGAGGGAGAGGGATAAGGGGGAGGGATAAGGGAGAGGGATAAGGGGGAGGGAGAGGGATGAGGGAGAGGGATAAGGAGAGGGATGAGGGAGAGGGATAAGGAGAGGGATGAGGGAGAGGGATAAGGAGAGGGATGAGGGAGAGGGAGAGGGATAAGGAGAGGGATAAGGGGGAGGGAGAGGGATAAGGAGAGGGATAAGGGGGAGGGAGAGGGATAAGGAGAGGGATGAGGGAGAGGGATAAGGAGAGGGATGAGGGAGAGGGATAAGGAGAGGGATGAGGGAGAGGGATAAGGAGAGGGATAAGGGGGAGGGAGAGGGATAAGGAGAGGGATAAGGAGAGGGATAAGGGGGAGGGAGAGGGATAAGGAGAGGGATGAGGGAGAGGGATAAGGAGAGGGATGAGGGAGAGGGATAAGGAGAGGGATAAGGGGGAGGGAGAGGGATAAGGGGGAGGGATAAGGAGAGGGATAAGGGTTAGGGGTAAGAAATAAGGAGAAGTGCCCCGAATCCGCTGGGAACGTTGAGCACCGGGGCTGAGGGTGGGGCTGTGCGCGGGGGGGGCCGAGCCCCGAAATAACGCTGAGCCGGGTGTTTATCCAGGAGTTTATTTATCCAGGTGTTTATCCAGGTGTTTATCCATCCAGGTGTTTATCCATCCAGGTGTTTATCCATCCAGGTGTTTATCCATCCAGGTGTTTATCCATCCAGGTGTTTATCCATCCAGGAGTTTATTTATCCAGGAGTTTATTTATCCAGGAGTTTATTTATCCAGGAGTTTATTTATCCAGGAGTTTATTTATCCAGGAGTTTATTTATCCAGGTATTGATTTATCCAGATGTTTATCCAGGTATTCGTTTATCCAGGTATTCGTTTATCCAGGTATTCGTTTATCCAGGTATTCGTTTATCCAGGTGTTTATCCAGGTATTCATTTATCCAGGTGTTTATTTATCCAGGTATTTATTTATCCAGGTGTTTATCCAGGTATTGATTTATCCAGGTGTTTGGAGCTCACCATCTCGGGAAGCGAGAGATAAGAACTTGGGGTGCAGGGGGGGCTGCGCATCCCCACGGAACTGGGAGCTGATCCGTGCACCCCACTTCTGAGAAGGGCTCAGTTGTGTTTATAATCAACTTAATTATGCAGAATATGCAAATTTTCAGCCATATGCAAACCAAGGAGCTGGTTTTTGGGGATAAAAACAGCAAAAAAGGCGTCGCTGGCACCCACAGCGCGGGCGTGGGATCAGGGCCGGAGCTCATCCGTGCTCCCCGCTTCTGAGAAGGGCTCAGTCTCATTTAGGGCAGCACCCATTAACTCAGGACTAATTAATTTGGGGAGATGAAGATTCCAGAAGATAAAATTTGCTCTTTTTCTGGGAAATTTTAAGTATTTTTCCCTGTCCTTTAGGATTTGCACAATCAGACGCTGGAGCCGCTCGCGCCGCGCCGCTGGGTTTTATCGCGGGGGGGTTCTGCTCTCACCGCTCTAATTAAAAACCAGCACCTTTCTACTCCTCCTCTTTCCTGATTTCCCCCCAAATTCAAGTTCTCCTCACCTGAGAACAGGTTAAACCAGCACAGGTTGGTTTTGATGTCACCTGGAGCAGCCACACGTGTGCTGCGACGCCACCGGGCGCAGCTTGAGACGTCCCGGGGGGGAAAATCAGCGAGGATGGGGTAAATGGTTAAAAAAAGTGTAAAATCCCATGATTTTGGGCAATGAGGGGTGGTTTTTAGCTGCAAACAGCTCATGTTTTGTGTATTAAGAAAGGGAAAGCGAGTTGTTTTCCCTCGCTGGTTCTTTTCTCTTCCATAAACGCGTCGGAATCGCGGCCACCACCGCGATTTTGGGTGGAAATGTCTGTGGAAAATTAATTTATTGCTTGAAATTCCCAGTAAATGGAGCAGGGGCCACGTGCCCGGCCCAGGATCCCTTCTGGTGCTGGAGAAACATCAGCTGATTCGTTTTCCCCTGATTATTTGTTATTAAAAGTTTAAAAAACCCCAATGTTTTAATGAATTTTGGGTGCTTTGGTGCCGTTTGGTGCCGCTGGGAGATGGGAGGTTCGGCTTTTTCCAGAGGGGTCAGTTCTGCACCCCCCAGATCTGAGGCCAAAACCCCCAGATCTGAGGCCAAAACCCCCAGATCTGAGGCCAAAACCCCCAGATCTGAGGCCAAACCCCCCAGATTTGAGGCCAAACCCCCCAGATTTGAGGCCAGAACCCCAGATTTGAGGCCAAAAACCCCAGATCTGAGGCCAAAACCCCCACATCTGAGCCCTGATTGCGCCCGGCGATCGTTTGCTCTTTCCCTCATTTCCTTGGAGCTGCCCCTTGGGCATCACCCCAAAACTGTCCCAGAGTTTCACCACTTGAAGGGGCTTCTTCTTCTTTTTGTTCTTCTTTTCCTTCTTTTTCTTTTTATTTTTCTTTTCCTTTTCCTTTTCCTTTTTCTTTTTTCCTTAATTTTTCCTTTCCTTTTTCCTTCCTTTTTCCTTCCTTTTTCCTTCCTTTTTCCTTCCTTTTTCCTTCCTTTTTCCTTCCTTTTTCCTTCCTTTTTCCTTCCTTTTTCCTTCCTTTTTCCTTCCTTTTTCCCTCCTTTTTCCTTCCTTTTTCCTTCCTTTTTCCTTCCTTTTTCCTTCCTTTTTCCTTCCTTTTTCCTTCCTTTTTCCTTCCTTTTTCCTTCCTTTTTCCTTCCTTTTTCCTTCCTTTTTCCTTCCTTTTTCCTTCCTTTTTCCTTCCTTTTTCCTTCCTTTTTCCTTCCTTTTTCCTTCCTTTTTCCTTCCTTTTTCCTTCCTTTTTCCTTCCTTTTTCCTTCCTTTTTCCTTCCTTTTTCCTTCCTTTTTCCTTCCTTTTTCCTTCCTTTTTCCTTCCTTTTTCCTTCCTTTTTCCTTCCTTTTTCCTTCCTTTTTCCTTCCTTTCTTTTTCTTTGAGCACGATGGAGGGACAAGCAGCCACGGTGGACGTTGAGCGTGGTGGACGGAGGGCCAAGCAACCAGGATGGAGGGTTGAGCATGGAGGGTTGAGCATGGTGGAAGGTTGATCAGGGTGGAGGGACGAGCGGGTCCCTTGGCTGCTGGTTATGGAGCTCAGCTGATGCCCACACTTTGGCTTCCCCATTGTCTCACCTGTACCTGCTGCTCAGGGAATGATGGTGGAGATGGCTTTGCCACCATCATCTTCTCCAGCAGAGAGTGATATTGGAGGGGTGATGGTGTTACTCCTGATGGCCACGACCTTGCATTGCTCTGGTCCATTGGGTGATCCCTCTTTGGCCTTGGTTGACCACTGTGGGTAGAGCCAACGTTGAGCTGGGCTTCTCTTCTGCAGAGCTGCTCCCTGGGATGGTGGCCCCAGCCCATCCCTTGTGTAGGATCAACCCTTCCCACTCACAGCACCTTCCTGAATGTCCCTCTGCGTGGTGGCCCCTCCTGTTGGGGTGTCCCCTCCTGTTGGGGTGTCCTCTGCTCACCCCATCAGGCAGCAGCAGGGTGTCACCATCATCATCATCATCATCACCACTGGGGATGGGGAGGAAGAGCAGAGGGTGGTGATGGGGAGGAAGGGCAGAGGGTGGTGATGGGGAGGAAGAGCAGAGGGTGGTGATGGGGAGGAAGAGCAGAGGGTGGTGATGGGGAGGAAGAGCACAGGGTGGTGATGGGGAGGAAGAGCAGAGGGTGGTGATGGGGAGGAAGGGCAGAGGGTGGTGATGGGGAGGAAGAAGAGCAGAGGGTGGTGATGGGGAGGAAGAAGAGCAGAGGGTGGTGATGGGGAGGAAGAAGAGCAGAGGGTGGGGATGGGGAGGAAGAGCAGAGGGTGGGGATGGGGAGGAAGGGCAGAGGGTGGTGATGGAGAGGAAGAGCAGAGGGTGGTGATGGGGAGGAGGAAGAGCAGAGGGTGGTGATGGGGAGGAAGAGCAGAGGGTGGTGATGGGGAGGAAGAGCAGAGGGTGGTGATGGGGAGGAAGAGCAGAGGGTGGTGATGGAGAGGAAGAAGAGCAGAGGGTGGTGATGGGGAGGAAGAGCAGAGGGTGGTGATGGGGAGGAGGAAGAGCAGAGGGTGGTGATGGGGAGGAAGAAGAGCAGAGGGTGGGGATGGGGAGGAAGAGCAGAGGGTGGTGATGGGGAGGAAGAAGAGCAGAGGGTGGTGATGGGGAGGAAGAGCAGAGGGTGGTGATGGGGAGGAAGAAGAGCAGAGGGTGGTGATGGGGAGGAAGAGCAGAGGATGGTGATGGGGAGGAAGAGCAGAGGGTGAGGATGGGGAGGAAGAGCAGAGGGTGGTGATGGGGAGGAAGAAGAGCAGAGGGTGGTGATGGGGAGGAAGAGCAGAGGGTGGTGATGGGGAGGAAGAGCAGAGGGTGGTGATGGGGAGGAAGGGCAGAGGGTGGTGATGGGGAGGAAGAAGAGCAGAGGGTGGTGATGGGGAGGAAGAGCAGAGGGTGGGGATGGGGAGGAAGAGCAGAGGGTGGTGATGGGGAGGAAGGGCAGAGGGTGGTGATGGGGAGGAAGGGCAGAGGGTGGTGATGGGGAGGAAGAAGAGCAGAGGGTGGTGGTGGGGAGGAAGGGCAGAGGGTGGTGTCTGGGCTCCAGGGGGGTTCTCCTGGGGGTAACGAGGTGTCTCTGTGCCCTCTGCAGTTGACATGGATGATGAAGACGGCCGGTGCCTGCTAGATGTCATTTGGTAAGCGGCCCCAAACCGGGACACCGCGGCGGTTCCCGCTGTGTGGGGAAGGTGTGGGGGTGGGAGGGAGGTTCCTGCCCCTCCCAGCCCGTCCCCATCACTCACAGAAGCTTCTCCAGCCTTGGGTTGAGTCTCCAAAACTCATCCCTAGAGGTTCTCCAAACCTCCCAACCTCTCCTGAGCTTCGGTGGTGTTGATCCTCCTGCAAAGCTTGGAGAGCTCTGAGCTTCTCCAGGTGACACCAGAGGAGCAGACGTGCTCCGTGCATCCCACACTCGGCTTCTCCCACTTCTGACCCAAAAAACCCCATTTCTGTCACATTTCACCACTAATTCCGATGGTTTTTGGTCGCGCTCCTCGGCCGGCAGCGGCGCCGGGGCTGCTCGTTAGCGCGTCCCCCAAACGAGGTCGTTTTCCAAAGGGAAATGTGCTTGGGAAATTCTCATTTTCACAACAAAATGCACTTTTTCTGGTGAAAATAGAGATTTCCCAATGCACATTTTCTGTGAAAATTAAAATTTCCCAATTCACATTTTCTGGTGAAAATAGAAAATTTCCCAATGCCCATTTTCTGGTGAAAATAGAAATTTCCCAATTCACATTTTCTGGTGAAAATTCAAATTTCCCAATGCACATTTTCTGGTGAAAATTCAAATTTCCCAATGCACATTTTCTGGTGAAAATTAAAATTTCCCAATGCACATTTTCTGGTGAAAATTAAAATTTCCCAGTGCACATTTTCTGGTGAAAATTCAAATTTCCCAATGCCCATTTTCTGGTGAAAATTAAAATTTCCCAGTGCACATTTTCTGGTGAAAATTAAAATTTCCCAATGCACATTTCCTGGTGAAAATTAAAATTTCCCAATGCACATTTTCTGGTGAAAATTCAAATTTTCTGGTGAAAATTAAAATTTCCCAATGCACATTTTCTGGTGAAAATTAAAATTTCCCAATGCACATTTTCTGTGAAAATTAAAATTTCCCAATGCACATTTTCTGGTGAAAATTAAAATTTCCCAATTCACATTTTCTGGTGAAAATAGAAAATTAAAATTTCCCAATTCACATTTTCTGGTGAAAATTCAAATTTCCCAATGCACATTTTCTGGTGAAAATTCAAATTTCCCAATGCACATTTTCTGGTGAAAATTCAAATTTCCCAATGCACATTTTCTGGTGAAAATTAAAATTTCCCAATGCACATTTTCTGGTGAAAATTCAAATTTCCCAATGCACATTTTCTGGTGAAAATTCAAATTTCCCAATGCACATTTTCTGGTGAAAATTAAAATTTCCCAATGCACATTTTCTGGTGAAAATGCAAATTTCCCAATGCACATTTTCTGGTGAAAATTCAAATTTCCCAATGCACATTTTCTGGTGAAAATTCAAATTTTCTGGTGAAAATTAAAATTTCCCAATGCACATTTTCTGGTGAAAATTAAAATTTCCCAATGCACATTTTCTGGTGAAAATTAAAATTTCCCAGTGCACATTTTCTGGTGAAAATTCAAATTTCCCAATGCCCATTTTCTGGTGAAAATTAAAATTTCCCAGTGCACATTTTCTGGTGAAAATTAAAATTTCCCAATGCACATTTCCTGGTGAAAATTAAAATTTCCCAATGCACATTTTCTGGTGAAAATTCAAATTTTCTGGTGAAAATTAAAATTTCCCAATGCACATTTTCTGGTGAAAATTAAAATTTCCCAATGCACATTTTCTGTGAAAATTAAAATTTCCCAATGCACATTTTCTGGTGAAAATTAAAATTTCCCAATTCACATTTTCTGGTGAAAATAGAAAATTAAAATTTCCCAATTCACATTTTCTGGTGAAAATTCAAATTTCCCAATGCACATTTTCTGGTGAAAATTCAAATTTCCCAATGCACATTTTCTGGTGAAAATTAAAATTTCCCAATTCACATTTTCTGGTGAAAATAGAAAATTAAAATTTCCCAATTCACATTTTCTGGTGAAAATTCAAATTTCCCAATGCACATTTTCTGGTGAAAATTAAAATTTCCCAGTGCACATTTTCTGGTGAAAATGCAAATTTCCCAATGCACATTTTCTGGTGAAAATTAAAATTTCCCAGTGCACATTTTCTGGTGAAAATGAACATTTCCCAATGCACATTTTCTGGTGAAAATTAAAATTTCCCAGTGCACATTTTCTGGTGAAAATTAAAATTTCCCAATGCACATTTTCTCATGAAAATTAAAATTTCCCAATGCACATTTTCTGGTGAAAATTAAAATTTCCCAATGCACATTTTCTGGTGAAAATTCAAATTTCCCAATTCACATTTTCTGGTGAAACTGTCAGAAATTGGGGTTTTACAGAATTCAGGGGGGCAGGGGAATGAAGCAGAATGGGTCCCCCCAGAGGACCAACCCCCCCCTCCTCGGGGTGACCTCCACCCCTAACAGAGCCCCGAGGTGTCACTGGCGGCGCCTTGTTAGTGACCGCGCTCGTTAACGCCGTTAATTACCCCTCATCTCTCCCCTCTCTTTGTTTCCTTGCAGCGATCCCCAGGCCCTGAACGATTTTTTACATGGATCCGAAAAGGTGAGCGACGTTTCCTCCCCCTCCCCCCAAAAACTCTCCCCCAAACTCCCCCAAACCCCCTTTTTGCGCTATTATTATTGCTATTATTTTTAATAAACTACAAATTTTTCTCAATAAAACCCCTCCCCCCCCCTCCAAATTCAGGATTTTTTTAGTTTTTAACATTTTTTTTTAATTATTATTATTTTTAAGACCCCAACCAAACCCAACCAGCTGAAATTTTGGGGTATTTTGAGCCCAAAATGGGGTGTCCACCAGCACGAGATGGGGACGGGGAGGGACACAGCACCCAGGGGAGCACTCAGCGCTTTTCAGGGGCTTCCCATCATATTTTTTCCCTTTTTATTTTTAATATTCAATCTAAAAAAAAATAAATCCAATCTTCTTAATTCCAGATTGACAGTGATGATCTCCTGGACAACACAGGAGATGCAGCCAGTGCCTTTTTTGAGGGTGCTGGGGTATGTATTTTTTTTTTTTTAAATTTAATTTATATTTAGGAAATGTCAACTTTAAAACCTTTCTTTTTTTATTATTTTTTTTTTGGTGTATTATTATTATTATTATTATTATTATTATTATTATTATTATTATTATTATTATTATTATTATTATTATTATTATTATTATTATTATTATTATTATTATATTTATTTTTTTTTTAATTTCATAGATTCATTTTTCATCCATTTCCTAGTAAAAAAAACCCAAAACCCAAATTGAAGGCAGGAGGTGGGGGATCATTCCCCAAATTTCAGTGATAGATTCCCCACGCTTTTGGGGGAAAAAAAGCCAATTTTGGGCACGGATCTCAAATCTGCTTCCAACTGGGGACAAAAATTGAGGTGAAAAAGCTCAGGAGCGGCGTAACCGCGCTCTGGCCGTGGAATAATGGGGGAAAACGCTTAAAAATCGTTGGTGAGAGGCAAAATCCTTCGCAATTCCCCCGGGGCCGGGCCCGCGCGGCCGCGGCGAGGGGGCAATTGTGGCAGTAGACCCTCAGCACCCCCTTGTCCCCCCCCCTGCTCCCCCAGCAGCATGGACCCCCCTGCATGGACCACGCCGGGCGTGAGGCCGTGGCTTTGCTCTGTTCCCACTCGTGTTGTCACCAAACTCCTTGATGGTTTTCGTTTTATTTTCATTATTTTTCACTGTTTTGCTTTATTTTTTTTACCAAGACTTTGGGTGAAGCCACCACCATGTTTAGAGCCACCACGTTTAGAGCCACCACCACGTTTAGAGCCACCACCACGTTCAGAGCCACCACCACGTTTAGAGCCACCACCACGTTTAGAGCCACCACCACGTTTAGAGCCACCACCACGTTTAGAGCCACTACCACGTTTAGAGCCACCACGTTTAGAGCCACCACATTTAGAGCCACCACCACGTTTAGAGCCACCACCACGTTTAGAGCCACCACCACGTTTAGAGCCACCACCACGTTCAGAGCCACCACCACGTTTAGAGCCACTACCACGTTTAGAGCCACCACGTTTAGAGCCACCACCACGTTTAGAGCCACCACCACGTTCAGAGCCACCACCACATTTAGAGCCACCACCACGTTTAGAGCCACCACCACGTTTAGAGCCACCACGTTTAGAGCCACCACGTTTAGAGCCACCACCACATTTAGAGCCACCACCACGTTTAGAGCCACCACGTTCAGAGCCACCACCACGTTTAGAGCCACCACATTTAGAGCCACCACCACATTTAGAGCCACCACCACGTTTAGAGCCACCACGTTTAGAGCCACCACCACGTTTAGAGCCACCACATTTAGAGCCACCACGTTTAGAGCCACCACCACGTTTAGAGCCACCACCACATTTAGAGCCACCACCACATTTAGAGCCACCACCACATTTAGAGCCACCACGTTTAGAGCCACCACGTTTAGAGCCACCACCACGTTTAGAGCCACCACCACATTTAGAGCCACCACCACGTTTAGAGCCACCACATTTAGAGCCACCACCACGTTTAGAGCCACCACCACGTTTAGAGCCACCACCACGTTTAGAGCCACCACCACGTTTAGAGCCACCACCACATTTAGAGCCACCACGTTTAGAGCCACCACCACGTTTAGAGCCACCACATTTAGAGCCACCACCACGTTTAGAGCCACCACGTTTAGAGCCACCACCACGTTTAGAGCCACCACATTTAGAGCCACCACCACGTTTAGAGCCACCACCACATTTAGAGCCACCACCACATTTAGAGCCACCACGTTCAGAACCACCACGTTTAGAGCCACCACCACATTTAGAGCCACCACCACATTTAGAGCCACCACGTTTAGAGCCACCACGTTCAGAACCACCACGTTTAGAGCCACCACCACATTTAGAGCCACCACCACGTTTAGAGCCACCACCACGTTTAGAGCCACCACCACGTTTAGAGCCACCACCACATTTAGAGCCACCACGTTTAGAGCCACCACCACATTTAGAGCCACCACATTTAGAGCCACCACGTTTAGAGCCACCACATTTAGAGCCACCACCACGTTTAGAGCCACCACCACGTTTAGAGCCACCACCACATTTAGAGCCACCACGTTTAGAGCCACCACCACATTTAGAGCCACCACCACGTTTAGAGCCACCACCACGTTTAGAGCCACCACCACGTTTAGAGCCACCACATTTAGAGCCACCACCACATTTAGAGCCACCACGTTTAGAGCCACCACCACGTTCAGAGCCACCACCACGTTTAGAGCCACCACCACGTTTAGAGCCACCACGTTTAGAGCCACCACGTTTAGAGCCACCACCACGTTTAGAGCCACCACGTTTAGAGCCACCACGTTTAGAGCCACCACCACATTAAGAGCCACCACCACGTTTAGAGCCACCACCACGTTTAGAGCCACCACATTTAGAGCCACCACCACATTTAGAGCCACCACATTTAGAGCCACCACCACGTTTAGAGCCACCACGTTTAGAGCCACCACCACATTTAGAGCCACCACCACATTTGGAGCCACCACCACATTTGGAGCCACCACGTTTAGAGCCACCACCACGTTTAGAGCCACCACCACGTTCAGAGCCACCACGTTTAGAGCCACCACCACGTTTAGAGCCACCACATTTAGAGCCACCACCACGTTTAGAGCCACCACATCTAGAGCCACCACCACGTTTAGAGCCACCACCACGTTTAGAGCCACCACCACATTTAGAGCCACCACGTTTAGAGCCACCACCACGTTTAGAGCCACCACCACATTTAGAGCCACCACCACGTTTAGAGCCACCACATTTAGAGCCACCACGTTTAGAGCCACCACATTTAGAGCCACCACCACGTTTAGAGCCACCACATTTAGAGCCACCACATTTAGAGCCACCACATTTAGAGCCACCACCACGTTTAGAGCCACCACCACGTTTAGAGCCACCACGTTTAGAGCCACCACCACGTGTAGAGCCACCACGTTTAGAGCCACCACCACGTTTAGAGCCACCACCACGTTTAGAGCCACCACGTTTAGAGCCACCACGTTTAGAGCCACCACGCTTAGAGCCACCACATTTAGAGCCACCACCACGTTTAGAGCCACCACCACGTTTAGAGCCACCACCACGTTTAGAGCCACCACATTTAGAGCCACCACCACGTTTAGAGCCACCACATTTAGAGCCACCACGTTTAGAGCCACCACATTTAGAGCCACCACCACATTTAGAGCCACCACCACATTTAGAGCCACCACCACATTTAGAGCCACCACCACATTTAGAGCCACCACATTTAGAGCCACCACGTTCAGAGCCACCACATTTAGAGCCACCACCACATTTAGAGCCACCACCACGTTTAGAGCCACCACCACATTTAGAGCCACCACCACGTTTAGAGCCACCACATTTAGAGCCACCACCACGTTTAGAGCCACCACCACATTTAGAGCCACCACGTTTAGAGCCACCACATTTAGAGCCACCACCACGTTTAGAGCCACCACCACATTCAGAGCCACCACCACATTCAGAGCCACCACCACGTTTAGAGCCACCACGTTTAGAGCCACCACCACATTCAGAGCCACCACCACGTTTAGAGCCACCACCACATTTAGAGCCACCACCACGTTTAGAGCCACCACCACATTCAGAGCCACCACCACATTCAGAGCCACCACCACGTTTAGAGCCACCACATTTAGAGCCACCACCACGTTCAGAGCCACCACCACGTTTAGAGCCACCACCACGTTTAGAGCCACCACCACGTTTAGAGCCACCACCACATTTAGAGCCACCACCACATTTAGAGCCACCACCACATTCAGAGCCACCACCACGTTTAGAGCCACCACATTTAGAGCCACCACCACGTTCAGAGCCACCACCACGTTTAGAGCCACCACCACATTTAGAGCCACCACCACGTTTAGAGCCACCACCACATTTAGAGCCACCACCACGTTTAGAGCCACCACCACGTTTAGAGCCACCACGTTTAGAGCCACCACCACGTTTAGAGCCACCACATTTAGAGCCACCACGTTTAGAGCCACCACATTTAGAGCCACCACCACGTTTAGAGCCACCACATTTAGAGCCACCACATTTAGAGCCACCACGTTTAGAGCCACCACCACATTAAGAGCCACCACCACGTTTAGAGCCACCACCACGTTTAGAGCCACCACATTTAGAGCCACCACCACATTTAGAGCCACCACATTTAGAGCCACCACCACGTTTAGAGCCACCACGTTTAGAGCCACCACCACATTTAGAGCCACCACCACATTTGGAGCCACCACCACATTTGGAGCCACCACGTTTAGAGCCACCACCACGTTTAGAGCCACCACCACGTTCAGAGCCACCACGTTTAGAGCCACCACCACGTTTAGAGCCACCACCACGTTTAGAGCCACCACATTTAGAGCCACCACCACGTTTAGAGCCACCACCACGTTTAGAGCCACCACCACATTTAGAGCCACCACATTTAGAGCCACCACGTTTAGAGCCACCACATTTAGAGCCACCACCACGTTTAGAGCCACCACCACGTTTAGAGCCACCACATTTAGAGCCACCACGTTTAGAGCCACCACATTTAGAGCCACCACCACGTTTAGAGCCACCACATTTAGAGCCACCACATTTAGAGCCACCACCACGTTTAGAGCCACCACGTTTAGAGCCACCACCACGTTTAGAGCCACCACGTTTAGAGCCACCACCACGTTTAGAGCCACCACCACGTTTAGAGCCACCACGTTTAGAGCCACCACGTTTAGAGCCACCACGCTTAGAGCCACCACATTTAGAGCCACCACCACGTTTAGAGCCACCACCACGTTTAGAGCCACCACCACGTTTAGAGCCACCACATTTAGAGCCACCACCACGTTTAGAGCCACCACATTTAGAGCCACCACATTTAGAGCCACCACATTTAGAGCCACCACCACGTTCAGAGCCACCACGTTTAGACCCACCCCGTTAATTTAGATCTTCATGCCCAAATCCTTTCCCCTCGTTAACGAGCGGAGACGCGGGACGCTTGAGGTCACCGTTGGCCCGGTCCTCTCGGAGACGGCTCGCAAAAGCCGTTGAGAAGTTGACTTGATGTTGACTTGACATTGACTTGAGGTTGACTTGAGGTTGACTTGACGTTGACTTGAGGTTGACTTGAGGTTGACTTGACGTTGACTTGACGTTGACTTGACGTTGACTTGACATTGACTTGAGGTTGACTTGAGGTTGACTTGACGTTGACTTGAGGTTGACTTGAGGTTGACTTGACGTTGACTTGACGTTGACTTGAGGTTGACTTGACGTTGACTTGAGGTTGACTTGACGTTGACTTGAGGTTGACTTTAGGTTGACTTGACATTGACTTGACGTTGACTTGATGTTGACTTGACGTTGACTTGAGGTTGACTTGAGCTCAATGTTTTCTTCTCTCCTCTCCCCTCCCACCAATGATCTCCCAGCTGCACGTCCAAGAGTCGTCCGGCAACCACCTGAGCACCGAGCAGAGCCAGCCCAGCACCAGCGTGGACCTCGATTTTTTAGAAGATGACATCTTGGGGTCACCATCCAGCGGTGGAGCCAACCTGCAGAACTCAGACCAGCCCTGTGACATCCTCCAGCAGAGCCTGCAAGAGGCCAACATCACCGAGCAGACGCTGGAGGCGGAAGCTGAGCTGGACTTGGGTTCTTTCCAGCTTCCCACCCTCCAGCCCGTGGTGCAGGCGGCTTCCGACGGCGCCCCGCAGATCTTCTCCAGCGGCGCCGACCTGATCGGGCTGCAGCAACCCGCTGTGCTGACGCACCAGGCCCTGGTGCAACCCTCGGTAGGAGCAGATGTGGTCAACAAGGCCATCAGCGTTCAACCTTTCCTCCAGCAGGTCGGGTTGGGGAACGTCACCATCCAGCCCATCTCCAACCTGCAGGGTTTGCCCAACGGCAGCCCCAGCGGGACGCTGGGCATCGGCCCCATCCAGGTGGTCGGGCAGCAAGTGATGGCCATCAACCAGTCGGGGCAGCAGATCATTGCCAAGCAGGTCCAGCCCTCCCAGGTGGCCACCATGCCCGTTGGCAGCTACATCACGCAGACGGCGCCCGAGCAGCAGCAGGTCACCCTGGCCTCGACGGGGGTCTCTCCGCAGAGCGCCGGCCTTGTCATCCAGAAGAACTTGCCCACGGTGGCCACCACGACCTTGAACGGGAACTCCATGTTTGGGAGCGTGTCTGGGACTCAAGGTTCCCAACCACTCACTGTCACCTCCAACCTGAGCAGCCCCTTGGTTCAGGCCCAAAACGTCATCATCCACAGGACGCCCACCCCCATCCAGCCCAAACCCGCCGGTGTCCTCCAGCAGAAGCTCTACCAGATCACCCCCAAGCCCTTCGGTTCCAACAACACCACCCTGACCATCCAAAACGAAGCCGCCCTCCAGCAGCAGAAGACCCAGCAGAACCTGACCTTCATGGCCAGCAAACCCGGGCAGAACGTGGTGCTCTCGGGCTTCCCCCAAGGGCTTCCAGCCAACGTCTTCAAGCAGCCGCCGCCGCAGCAGCAAGCCCTCAGCAAGCCCATGAGCGTCCACCTGCTGAACCAGGGCAGCAGCATCGTCATCCCCGCCCAGCACGTCCCCCAGGCCATGCTGCAGGGACAGAACCAGTTCCTTCTCCCCGGGCAACTGGCGGGCGCCTCCACCGTGCAGATCCCCCAACAGCTCTCGGCCTTACAAGCCAACATGGGAGGGCAAATCTTGACCACCTCCCACCCTGGTGGGCAAGCCCACATCATAACTAGCCAAGGACCAGGTGGCCAGTTGATAACCAACCAAGCCTTGCCAGCTCAGATCCTCACCAACCAGAACATCGCCAGCCAACTGAACCTGGGCCAGGTGCTCACCTCGCAGAACGCCCACGGCACCGCTCACATCCTCTCGGCTCCCATCCAGCTCCAGCCCGGCCAGGTGGGGCAGCCCGCTCTCTTCCAGATGCCGGTTTCGCTGGCGGGCAGCTTGACCACCCAGAGCCAACCTTCAGTAGCCGCTTCGCTGGGCCAGACGGGCCAGACGGTGATCCAGGGGGTGACGCTGCCCAACCAGGTGGCCATGCTCAACCCCACCGAGAACCTGGGCCAGGCCGTCAGCATCCAAGCGTCCGCCGCCACCAGCAGCCAAAGCCCCGGCCTGGTCCAACCTCAGCCGGCCTCGGGGGCCAACCTCCTCCCCAGCGCCGAGCAGTCCTCCATCCTCACCGTCCAGACCGCTTCCCAGCCGCCCGCCCCGCTCCAGCTCAACGTGCCGCCGCCGCCGCCACCTCCACCGCCCGCCCAGCAGCCCGTGACCTCCCAGCCCAGCCCCAGTTTGGCTTCCAGCCCCGAGAAGATCATCCTGGGGCCAACAGCGGCCGGAGCCGTCATCAGCCAGGACTCCATGCAGATGTTCCTCCAGCAGGCAAGTACGGCTGCGGCGTTTGCGGTGTCTGGAGGCCGCCGCGGAGCGCGGCGAGCTCCGACCGGCCCCGGCCCCGTGCCGCGCGTCGCCGTAACTCTTGGGGCGTCGTCCTCTGGCCGCAGGGCCGGTCCCTTCCTCGGGAGGTGTTTAAAGTTGCCGGGGTCGCGCGCCCTCGCCTTCCCTTTGGAAGGAGAAGCTGGTGACGGGCCCGTGCAGGTCACCAGAGCCACCACCGTGGCACAGAGGGGTCGGCGTGGACCCGGTGTCCGCCTCGTCCCCGTGCTCCATCTCAGGGCTGAGCTCACCCCGCGCCGTTGACCCTTCCCGGGGGTTTTCCACCTTCGTTAGCTCGAGTTTGACCTTTCCAGTTAATTGGGCGGCTCCAGAGGCAACGACGGCGGCGACACGCGGCGTCTCCTCGCCAGGGCCCCGCTGCGGTGACACGCGGCGTCTCCTCGCCATGGTCCCGCTGAGGGACACGCGGCGTCTCCTCGCCAGGGTCCCGCTGCGGTGACACGCGGCGTCTCCTCACCAGGGTCCCCGCTGCGGTGACACGCGGCGTCACCTCGCCAGGGCCCCGCTGAGGGACACGCGGCGTCTCCTCGCCAGGGCCCCGCTGAGGGCGGCGTCTCCTCGCCTGGGCCCCGCTGAGGGACACGCGGCGTCTCCTCGCCATGGTCCCGCTGCGGTGACACGCGGCGTCTCCTCGCCAGGGCCCCACTGCGGTGACACGCGGCGTCTCCTCGCCAGGGTCACGCTGAGGGACACGCGGCGTCTCCTCGCCTGGGTCCCCACTGAGGGACACGCGGCGTCTCCTCGCCAGGGTCCCTCTGCGGTGACACGCAGCGTCTCCTCGCCAGGGTCCCTCTGCGGTGACACGCGGCGTCTCCTCGCCAGGGCCCCGCTGCGGTGACACGCGGCGTCTCCTCGCCATGGCCCCGCTGAGGGACACGCGGCGTCTCCTCGCCATGGTCCCGCTGAGGGACACGCGGCGTCTCCTCGCCAGGGTCCCGCTGAGGGACACGCGGCGTCTCCTCGCCATGGTCCCGCTGAGGGACACGCGGCGTCTCCTCGCCAGGTCCCCGCTGAGGGACACGCGGCGTCTCCTCGCCAGGGTCCCGCTGAGGGACACGCGGCGTCTCCTCGCCAGGTCCCCGCTGAGGGACACGCGGCGTCTCCTCGCCAGGGTCTCCACTGAGGGACACGCGGCGTCTCCTCGCCATGGTCCCGCTGAGGGACGCGCGGCGTCTCCTCGCCAGGGCCCCGCTGAGGGACACGCGGCGTCTCCTCGCCAGGTCCCCGCTGAGGGACACGCGGCGTCTCCTCGCCAGGGCCCCTCTGAGGGACACGCGGCGTCTCCTCGCCAGGGTCCCGCTGGGGACACGCGGCGTCTCCTCGCCAGGGTCCCGCTGAGGGACACGCGGCGTCTCCTCGCCATGGTCCCCGCTGAGGG
The DNA here is from genome assembly GCA_907165065.1 of Caprimulgus europaeus. Next base: position 138,186 of record CAJRAV010000006.1, read on the forward strand.
ACACGTTGGGCGCCACCCACCCGTGGACCAGCACGAGGGGGTGCAGATGGGCCCAGGGACGTCTCATCGGGCGCTGGGGAAGGGTTGGTGGCGGTTTGGGTGCTGGATTTGCGCTGCTCTGGGTTTTCTTTGTTCCTAAAAGCGGTGATTTCTCGAGGTGGAAACGTGATTTCACCTCATTTCTTCGTGAGCAAAGACCCTGAGTTACCCGAGAAAGGAACGGGAGGAGAGCGGGCGCGCTGCGTCTTCTGCGGTCTTCTTCTTCTTCCTCTTCTCCTTCTTCTTCCTCTTCCTCTTCTTCTCCTTCTTCTTCCTCTTCTTCCTCTTCTTCTTCTCCTCCTTCTTCTTCTTCTTCTTCTCCTTCTTCTTCTTCCTCTTCTTCCTCTTCCTCTTCCTCTTCCTCTTCCTCTTCCTCTTCCTCTTCCTCTTCCTCTTCCTCTTCCTCTTCCTCTTCCTCTTCCTCTTCTTCCTCTTCTTCCTCTTCTTCTTCCTCTTCCTCTTCTTCTTCTTCTTCTTCTTCTTCCTCTTCTTCTTCTTCTTCCTCTTCTTCTTCTTCTTCTTCCTCTTCTTCCTCTTCTTCTTCTTCCTCTTCTTCCTCTTCTTCTTCTTCCTCTTCTTCCTCATTCTTCTTTTTCTTCTTCTTTCTCCTTTTTCCCTCTTCCTCTTCCTCTTCCTCTTCCTCTTCCTCTTTCTCTCTCTTTCTCTTCCTCTCTCTCTTTCTCTTCCTCCTCTTCTTCCTCTTCTTCCTCTTCTTCTTCTTCTTCTTCATTTTCTTTTTCTTCCTCTTTTCCTTCTTCTTTCTCCTTTCTTTATCTTCCTTGGTCTCCAGTCATCTTTTCCTTCATCATCTTTTCCTTCACCTTCCTCATCATCATCACCATCATCATTTCAATAGCAGGAAGCTTTAAAGTCCTCACTGGAACCCGTTTTGGCGTCCCTGGCAGCACAGATCCATCCTGCTCAGAGGTTTGAGCTCGATGTCGGCGTTCCAGCTCCCGAGGTTCCCTCATTAATTAATTAATTAATTAATTAATTAATTAACAGCAGATCTCTGCCCGTGCCGAGCCCTCACCAGGAGCTTGGGGAGCGCAGAGAACCCGTCCGGCCGCCGGGAGAAGCCGGGGCGAGGGCTCGGCGCGCGGTGGCGGTTGCGCCGCCCGGCCCCGTCACCTCGTGTCTCTGTGTCCTCTGGGGCTCAAAGGTCTCTCCCAGCCCAGGGGGTGCTGTGGTTTAACGCAGGTTGGGGTACAGGGGGGGTCATTAACCCTCAAATCGTGACCCTGCGGCGCATCCCCCGCCCGGCACGGGGGGGTTGGTACCAGAACCCCCCTAAATCCACGGCGGCGTTCAGTGGCCTGGCGGCTGCGTTACCCGGCTGCGGTCGGTACCCAGCTGGGTGGTGCCACCTTCTCCTGCAAAGTCCTTCCCCAGCTCCAGAGCTCTTCCTTCTCCCAGCTCCAGAGCTCTTCCTTCTCCCAGCTCCAGAGCTCTTCTCCCAGCTCCAGAGCTCTTCCTTCTCCCAGCCCCAGAGCTCTTCCTTCTCCCAGCTCCAGAGCTCTTCCTTCTCCCAGCTCCAGAGAGCTCTTCCTTCTCCCAGCTCCAGAGCTCTTCCTTCTCCCAGCTCCAGAGAGAGCTTCCTTCTCCCAGCTCCAGAGCTCTTCCTTCTCCCAGCTCCAGAGCTCTTCCTTCTCCCAGCCCCAGAGCTCTTCCTTCTCCCAGCTCCAGAGAGCTCTTCCTTCTCCCAGCTCCAGAGCTCTTCCTTCTCCCAGCTCCAGAGAGAGCTTCCTTCTCCCAGCTCCAGAGCTCTTCCTTCTCCCAGCTCCAGAGCTCTTCCTTCTCCCAGCTCCAGAGCTCTTCCTTCTCCCAGCCCCAGAGCTCTTCCTTCTCCCAGCTCCAGAGCTCTTCCTTCTCCCAGCTCCAGAGCTCTTCCTTCTCCCAGCTCCAGAGAGCTCTTCCTTCTCCCAGCCCCAGAGCTCTTCCTTCTCCCAGCTCCAGAGAGAGCTTCCTTCTCCCAGCTCCAGAGAGAGCTTCCTTCTCCCAGCTCCAGAGAGAGCTTCCTTCTCCCAGCCCCAGAGCTCTTCCTTCTCCCAGCTCCAGAGAGCTCTTCCTTCTCCCAATCTCACTTGGATTTTAAGTGATAATTTAGAGGTTCCAATCAATTCTCAATCAGTTGGATTTTAAGTGATAATTAAGTGATAATTTAGAGGTTCCAATCAATTCTCAATCACTTGGATTTTAAGTGATAATTAAGTGATAATTCAGAGGTTCCAATCATTTCTCACTTGGATTTTAAGTGATCATTTATTGACTCCAATAATTCATCGACCTGCCGCCGCTGCCGGGCCACCGCTCCGGCTCTTTGGGGCTTTTCACCCCAAAACCACAGCTGACAGCCCTGGGGGGGGTGCATGAAATGGGGGGGAGGGGCTGTATCTCCCTCTGTCTGTCTGTCTGTCTGTCCCCGCTCCGAGCCCCGCTCGCTCCCCCGCAGATCCCCACTAACCCCGCAGCCGCTGCCGCCCCCGCGCTCTCCCTTCGCACCCAGAGCTGCTCTCCGGTACCTCCCCGCCCGCTGGTCACCTCAATCCCTTCTTTTCTCCCCAAAATTCTTTATATTTCCATAGAGATTTGTCATTATCCCTTTTTTTTACCCCAAATTCTTTATATTTCCATAGAGATTTGTCATTATCCTTTTTTTTCCCCCCCCCAATTCTTAATATTTCCATAGTTTTGTCATTATCCTTTTTTTTTTACCCCAAATTCTTTGTATTTCCTTAGAGATTTGTAATTTTCCTTTTTTTTTTTACCCCAAATTCTTTGTATTTCCACAGAGATTTGTCATTTTCCTTCCCCCCCCCCAATTCTTAATATTTCCATACAGTTTTGTCATTATCCCCTTTTTTCCCCCAAATTCTTTATATTTCCACAGAGATTTGTCATTATCCTTTTTTTTCCCCCAATTCTTTATATTTCCACAGAGATTTGTAGCTCTCCCTAATTTTTTTTACCCCAAATTCTTTGTATTTCCTTAGAAATTTGTCATTATCCTTTTTTTTTACCCCAAACTCTTTATATTTCCACAGAGATTTGTCATTATCCCCTTTTCCCCCCCAGTTCTTTATATTTCCATAGAGATTTGTCATTTTCCTTTTTTTCCCCCCCCAATTCTTAATATTTCCATAGTTTTGTCATTCTCCCTATTTTTTACCCCCAATTCTTTTTATTTCCACAGAGATTTGTCATTATCCTTTTTCCCCCCCCAATTCTTTATATTTCCATAGAGATTTGTATTCTCCCTATTTTTTTACCCCAAATTTTTTGTATTTCCTTAGAAATTTGTCATTATCCATTTTTTTCCCTCAATTCTTTATATTTCCACAGAGATTTGTCATTATCCCTTTTTTTTACCCCCAAGTCTTTATATTTCCATGGAGATTTGTCATTTTCCTTTTTTTTTACCCCAAATTCTTTATATTTCCACAGAGATTTGTCATTATCCTTTTTGTTTCCCCCCAATTCTTTATATTTCCATGGAGATTTGTAGTTCTCCCTATTTTTTTTTACCCCAAATTCTTTATATTTCCTTAGAAATTTGTCATTATCCATTTTTTTCCCCCCAATTCTTTATATTCCCACAGAGATTTGTCCTTATCCCCTTTTTTTACCCCCAATTCTTTGTATTCCCACAGAGATTTGTCCTTATCCCCTTTCCCCCCAATTCTCTCCATTCCCCCCCAGATGTGTCATCAGAGGACGGGACCTGCCCGAGCGTGGCTCCAGCCAGTTCTGGGGGTGGGGGTCAGGGTGTTTTTGGGGGAGAACACCAGAACAGGCGATGGGTGAACCCCTCCATCGTGCTGTGCCTTTTTATTTCAGTTTACTTTATTTTACACATTTTTTTGGGGGTGAATCTCTCTCCTGAGCTCGCACTAACTTCTGCCTCTTTCCTTCTCTCTTTCAGTTACCCGCAGGGCAGCAGAAGCTCCCTGGAGCCTCCCCGTCCCCTTCGCTACCTCATCCTCCCCTGGGGGACAGCCCGCAGCTCCCCACCGCCCACCTTGCCCAGATCCAATCCCCCCACCCTTCCCGACCCCCCTCCCAACCCCAACCCCTCTCCCGACCCCCGTCCCGGCCCCACTCGCGTCCCCCTTCCCAACCTCAGACCCTTTCCCGACCTCCTTCCGAGCCTCTCTCCCGCTCCTGCACCCCGCAAGCGCCCGTGCCCCCCGGTCTCTACGTCATCCCAAACCAGTTGGCTTCGTCCCCTTTGGGTGGGGGTCAGCACCCTCTGCGCCCACCCTCCCAGCCCCAACCGCCTTTCCAAGCGCCGCCGGCTCAGGAAGCCGCTCCGCCCTCGGCGCAGCTGCAGGTGCAGCTCCCGGCGCCGGCCGAGATCCAGCACGCCCAGTCCCCCCATTTCCAGCTCCAGTTCCCATCCCAGAGCCAGATCAAAGCCCCGACTCCCACCCACGCTCTCCACCTGCCCGCCGAGCAGCAGAGGAGCTTCCCGATGGTCCCCGGCCAGTTCCAAACCCTCCCGGCTATTCCCAGCCCCGCTGCTCAGCAGAAGCCGATTCTGGACAGGTTCCAGCAGGTAAATGAGCGCCGGCGAGGGTTTGGTAACCGGGTGTAGGTCAGGAGGGGAGGAAACGTGGTGAAACGCAGCCAAAAACGCAGCGAAACGTGGCAAAATGTGGCAAAATGTGGCAAAATGTGGCAAAATCACAGCAAAATGTGGCAAAATGCAGCAAAAATGCATAAAAATGTGGCAAAACGCAGCCAAAATGCAGCGAAACGTGGCAAAATGTGGCAAAACGCAGCCAAAACGCAGCGAAACGTGGCAAAACGTGGCAAAATGTGGCAAAACGCAGCAAAATGTGGCAAAATCACAGCAAAATGTGGCAAAATGCAGCAAAAATGCATCAAAATGTGGCAAAACACAGCCAAAATGCAGCAAAACGTGGCAAAGTGCATCAAAAATGCTTCAAAAATGCATCAAAACCGCATCAAAACGTGGCAAAATGTGGCAAAGTGCAGCCAAAATGCAGCAAAACGTGGCAAAATCACAGCAAAATGTAGCAAAATGCAGCAAAACGTGGCAAAACGTGGCAGAAAGCAGCCTCCAGGCTCCCATCGTTGGGATTAGAAGGAAAATGGGAAGCGAAAACGCATCTGGTTCCTCCCTGGAGGAGCCACACGGGTGCTGCTTCCACAGCGCAGCCCCCTGCTGCTTCTTGGGGGGTTTTGGGGGGTTTGAGGGTTTTTGAGGGGTTTTTGGGGGGTTTGAGGGTTTTTTGAGGGTTTTTGGGGGGTTTTTGAGGGGGTTTGAGGGGTTTTGGGGGGTTTATGCCGTGGGTTCCGTCCAGCTCTGCCGCTCGCGGTCGCGTTTCACGTCGAGGCGTCTCCCGAGGAGGAAGGGGTTTGTAAATCACGAGGAGGAGCCGTTTGCGATCCCAGGGATGAAAACCCTGCCCCGTTCTCCCGGGACGAGCGTCAAATCCTGCCCAAACCCCTGGTTTTGAGGAGTTTTGGGGTTGAATTTGGGGCTGGGGGATGTCGATATTCCCGGCGGGATGCTCCGGGATCGGCCCAGCCCTGGTTCGTGGGGGTGGAGGTGGGAGTCAGGGATTTCTGGTGAAATGACCCCAAAAAAACCCCACCAAGCTTCTAAAACTGAACTGCAGTTGTTGATTTTGTGTTCACTGGGGGGAGGAAGAGGAACTGGGGAAGTGGAAAAGAGAAGGAAATCCAGGGAATGGAAAAGGAATGGAAAAGAAGTGGAAAGGGGATGAAAAAGGAATAGAAAGGGAGTGGAAAAGGGAGTGGAAAAGGGAAGGAAAAAGGAATAGAAAGGGAATGGAAAAGGAATGGAAGATGGAAGGAAAAGGGAGTGAAAAGGGAAGGAAGAGGAAATGGAAAAGGGAATGAAAAGGAAGTGAAAAAGGGAAGGAAAAACAAAGGAAAGGGAGTGAAAAGGGGAAGGAAAAGGGAATGGAAAAGGGAATGAAAAGGAAGTGAAAAAGGGAAGGAAAAAGGAAGGAAAAGGGGAATGGAAAAGGGGAATGGAAAGGAAGTGAAAAAGGGAAGGAAAAAGGAAGGAAAAAGGGAATGGAAGATGAAAAGGGAGTGAAGAGGGTAAGGAAAAGGGAATGGAAAAGAGAAGGAAAGGGAGAATGGAAAAGGGAGTGAAAAGGGGAAGGAAAAGGGGAATGGAAAAGGGAAGGAAAAGGGGAATGGAAAAGGGAAGGAAAGGGAGTGAAAAGGGGAAGGAAAAGGGGAATGGAAAAGGGGAGGAAAGGAAGTGAAAAAGGGAAGGAAGAGGGGAATGGAAAAGGGAAGGAAAGGGAGTGAAAAGGGGAAGGAAAAAGGAAGGAAAAGGGAAGGAAAAGGGGAATGGAAAAGGAAGGAAAAGGGGAATGGAAAAGGGAAGGAAAAGGGGAATGGAAAAGGGAAGGAAAAGGGGAATGGAAAAGAGAAGGAAAGGGAGTGAAAAGGGGAAGGAAAAGGGGAAGGAAAAGGAGAATGGAAAAGAGAAGGAAAGGGAGTGAAAAGGGGAATGGAAAAGGGAAGGAAAGGGAGTGAAAAGGGGAATGGAAAAGGGAAGGAGAGTGAAAAGGGCCTGAAGAGGCAGGAGAAGGGCGATCCGTGGTGATGTCACCAGCGCTCCGGCCCTGGCAGTTTGGGCAGTGCTGCCTGGGGAACTTCAGGAACTTCTGGGGCTTTTTAAAATCTCTTTTTTCCATTTCAATCCCGTGCAGGTGCCGCAGGGGATCATCCTGCAGCCGAAGCAGCAGCCGCCCCCCAGCAGCCAGGGCTCCCCCGCGCTCGCCCAGTTCACCAGCGCGTCCTCCTCCGTCCTGGTGAGCGGGCAGGGCCAGGCGGTGACGGTGACGACGGCGCCAGCCCCGGCCCACAGCCACGTGCCCGCCGCCCTCCCGCCTGCCACCGCAGGTTGGTGTCGCTGGCTCCGGCGTCGGGGAGGGAACGGCACGGGAGGGGGTTCCACACTGGGAGTGTCCTGGTGCACAAGTGTCCCGGTGCACAGACACCCTGGTGCACAGACACCCTGGTGCACGGGCATCCTGGTGCACGGGCATCCTGGTGCACGGGCATCCTGGTGCATGAGCATCCTGGGGCACAAGTGTCCCAGAGCACAAGCATCCTGGTGCACAAGCATCATGGTACGTGAGCATCCTGGGGCACAAGTGTCCTGGTGCACAGACACCCTGGTGCATGAGTGTCCTGGTGCACAAGTGTCCCGGTGCACAGACACCCTGGTGCACAGACACCCTGGTGCATGAGCATCCCAGTGCATGAGTGTCCTGGTGCACAAGTGTCCTGGTGCACAAGTGTCCCAGTGCACGGACATCCTGGTGCACGGGCATCCCAGGGCATGAGCATCCCAGGGCATGAGTGTCCTGGTGCACAAGTGTCCTGGTGCACAAGTGTCCCAGTGCACAGACACCCTGGTGCACAGACACCCTGGTGCATGAGCATCCCAGGGCATGAGTGTCCTGGTGCACAGACACCCTGGTGCATGGGCATCCTGGTACACAAGTGTCCTGGTGCACAAGTGTCCCAGTGCACAGACACCCTGGTGCATGAGCATCCCAGTGCACGAGTATCCCAGAGCACAAGCATCCTGGTGCACAAGCATCATGGTACGTGAGCATCCCTGTGCACGAGCATCCTGGTACAGAAGGGTCGTGGTACACGAGCATCCCAGTGCATCAGTGTCCCAGACCACGAGCATCACGGTGCACGAGCATCATGGTGCACAAGCATCCTGGTGCACAAGCATCATGGTGCACAAGCATCCTGGTGCACAAGGATCCTGGTACACAAGCATCCCAGTGCATTAGTGTCCTGGACCACGAGCATCCTGGTGCACAAGGATCCTGGTACATGAGCATCCCAGTGCATCAACGTCCCGGACCACGAGCATCCTGGTGCACAAGGATCCTGGTGCACAAGGACCATGGTACACAAGCATCCTGGTGCACAAGCATCCTGGTACACAAGCATCCTGGTGCACAAGGATCATGGTGCACAAGGATCCTGGTACACAAGCATCCCGGTGCATGAGCATCCTGGTGCACGAGCATCACAGTGCACAAACATCATGGTACACAAGCATCGTGGTATACGAGCATCCTGGTGCACAAGGACCATGGTACACGAGCATCCCAGTGCACGAGCATCCTGGTGCACAAGCATCCCAGTGCACAAGCATCCTGGTGCACGAGCATCCTGGTGCACGAGCATCTTGGTGCACAAACATCCTGGTGCACGAGCATCCTGGTGCACAAGCATCGTGGTGCACGTCGTTCATTATCCAGACTCCAACACAAACACCCCCCTGGTTGGTTTTTTCCAGGTATCTCCACCCCGGTTCCTGCAGAGAATAAAACCTTCTCCAGCGTTTCCACGCCCATTCCTGCCGGGAAAGGAGCGGCCGCCCCGGGCAAGCCGGGAACGCCGCTTGCCATACAGCAGCCGGTTCAGGTGAGGTTCAGCTCTCATGATTTTCCCATTTGATTCCCAAATTTTCCACCTTGAGATTAAACAAATCAGTCACCCCACTTCTCACCTCTGAAAACAACACAAAATTAACTGTTCCCACCAAAAAATTAACCATTCTCAGCAATATTAATGACACTTTTGGGGTAGGGAGCTGCTTTTTTGCTCTTCTTTAGGAGAATCCCCTACTCCCCGCTGGCTGAAGAGGATGTTGGGGCTGTTGATGGAGGTTTCTGGAAGTGCAGACTGGAATGATTTTATTTTCCTGCAGAAATCATTTATCCTGGAGCATTTCCAGCGTGGAAGCCGCCTGCGCCCGGCGTTGCTTCGGCCGTGCCTCGCTGCGTGTGTTTAGCACTGAAATTGGGTGAAATCACTCTGGGATTTGACATAAAAATGGGGTTTTTCCCTTTTTTTTCTGCAGACCAAACCTGGGGTGATAAGTTCTGTCTCCAGCCTGAACCTGGGGAAGGGTCCTCTGCAGATCCAGGTGGTCGGGAAAGGATTATCCCAGCTCGTGCCCTCGGTCCCCGTGCAGAGCCAGCAGCTGGTGAGCTTGTGCCGGGGCTGGGGAAGGGGAAGGGAAGGGGAAGGGGAAGGGGAAGGGGAAGAAAGGGAAAGGGGAAGGGGAAGGGGAAGGGGAAGGGGAAGGGGAAGGGGAAGGGGAAGGGGAAGGGGAAGGGAAAGGGAAAGAAGGGAAAGGGAAAGGGAAAGGGAAGGGGAAAGGGAAAGGGAAAGGGAAAGGGAAAGGGAAAGGGAAAGGGAAAGGGAAAGGGAAAGGGAAAGGGAAAGGGAAAGGGAAAGGGAAAGGGAAAGGGAAAGGGAAAGGGAAAGGGAAAGGGAAAGAGAAAAGGATGGAAAAGGGAAAGGGAAAGGGGAAGGGAAAGAAGGGAAAGAAAGGGAAAGGGAAAGGGAAAGGGAAAGGGAAAGGGAAAGGGAAAGGGAAAGGGAAAGGGAAAGGGGAAGGGGAAGGGGAAGGGGAAGGGAAAGAAAGGGAAAAGGAAAGGGAAAGGGAAAGGGAAAGGGAAAGGGAAAGGGAAAGGGAAAGGGAAAGGGAAAGGGAAAGGAAAAGGGAAAGGGGAAGGGGAAGAAAGGGAAGAGGAAGGGGAAGGGAAAGAAAGGGAAAAGGAAAGAAGGGAAAGAGAAAGGGGAAAGAGAAACAAAGGGAAAGGAGAAGGGAAAGAAGGGATAGGGAAAGGGAAAGGGAAATGGAAGGGGAAGGGGAAAGGGAAAGGGAAAAGGAAAGAAGGAAAAGGGGAAGGGAAAGGAAAGGGAAAGAAGGGAAACAGAAAGGGAAAAGGAAGGAAGGGAAAGGAAAAGAAGGGAAAGGGAAAGGGAAAGAAGGAAAAGGGAAAGGGAAAGAAGGAAAAGGAAAAGGAAAAGGAAAAGGAAAAGGAAAAGGAAAAGGAAAAGGAAAAGGAAAAGGAAAAGTTTTTCCAAGGAATGATCCCCGGGAGACGACGCGGGGCTCCTCGCAGGGACTGGCAACCGCCGGGCTCTGTCAAAATAAATCAGATTTATTTGTGGGGGGTTTTTTTGTGCTTCCCGTTGGTGTGGGAGCTGTAAATGTACCAAAATATAAAGATATCCAGACATAAATATCCCAAAATATAAAGATATCAAGACATAAATATCCCAAAACATAAGTACACCAAAATATAAATACATCAAAATATAAATTGGGTCCATTTCTGTATCTGATATGTATTGTATATATGTATCAAATATCTGTATTTGATATATATACACCAATTTGTATATTAAATATAAGTTAAACATAATTAAATATAAAAATAAACCAAATATAAATTAAATATAAATATAAATAAATGTAAAAATAAACTAAATATAAAGAGAAGCTGGATACAAACAGACCCACACCTGTTCCCCCCAGGTGACCAGGAGCTCTCCTCCCTCCTCAGCGTCCCCAGTGATCCTTTTCCCCCTGTTCTGAACCAATTCCAGCCAGTTTTTCCCCAGAAATTTGAGGTCTCTGCAGATTTCCCTCCCTGGCCTCAATCCCCTCGAGAGAGGAGGAATTTCCTCCCTGGGAGCCACATCCCCTTCTCACCCTTCTCCTTCTTCTCCCCCCAGTACGACAGCAAGCTGGGGCTGAAGAAGGCTCCGACGCTGCAGCCCAGCAAGGAAGCCTGGTGAGTGCCGCGCCGGGGGGCGGATCACGGGGTTGGTAGGGTTGGAAGAGGATCTTGGAGGTCATCCCATCCAACCATCAACCCAACACCACTGTCCCCACCAAACTGTGACCCCAAGGGACGTGTCCACATGGTTGTTCAATGTCTTCAGGGGTGGTGGCTCCACCACCTCCCTGGGCAGCCTGTTCCAGTGCTTGAGCGCTCTTTTGGTCAAGAAACTCTTCCTCATCTCCAACCTGAACCTCCCCTGGTGCAACTTGAGGCTGTTTCTCCTTGACCTGTTGCTTGTTATTTGGGGGAGGAGACCCACCCCCACCTCTCTGCACCCTCCTCCAAGGGATTTGGACAGAGCCACAAGGTCTCCCCTCAGCCTCCTTCTCTCCAGGCTCAACACCCCCAGTTCCCTCAGCTGGGAACTCAGCACCCTTGTGCTCCAGACCCTTCCCCAGCTCCATTCCCTTCTCTGGACACTCTCCATGTCCTTCTTGGGGTGAGGGGCCCATTTTTTTTGGTTTATTTCTTTATTTTTTAACCTTTTTTCCTTGTGACTCTCAGTTTCTCTCCCACACGACACTTCTTACCTCAGCGGTGAAGAGTCCTCAAACAGAACACTGCAGGGAACCCAAATATTTTATTTTTTACCATTTTTTTCTGCCATAAATGAGATTTTTTTTTTTCCCCTGTGACTTTATTTCAAGAACACCCCAGAATTGCCCAGATTGGGAAAAAACTTAAAGCTCATTGAGTCCAACCATGAACCCAACACTGACCCATGTCCCTCAGCACTGTGTCTACACCACTCTTCAACCCCTCCAGGGATGGGGACTCCACCACTGCCCTGGGCAACCCCTTCCAATGCCTCAGAACCCTTTCAGCAAAGAAATTCTCCCCAATTCTTCCTCATTTTCCCTAAGATTTGCAGTTAATTAATAACTTAGAGCATCTAGGAGCTGGTGTGGCACGGGAGGATTGGTGTGAAGATGCTGATGATCCTTTTAGTTGAGAAATGTTCCCCAATTCTTCCCACTTCAGATGATAACTTACAAAATACAGGGACTGTTGGGGCACCAAGAGATGGATATTGAAGTTCTGGGGGGTCTGATGGTGTCAGCATGAGCTCAGTTTGGATCCTCCCATCCTGGTGTGGAATTCCCATGTTCCCAGGAACATTCAGATCTCTTTTCTCCAGGAAATCTCTCCGTGGTGTCTTTCCATCTCCACACGATGCTGTTAACGCTGAAAACGGGGAGTTTCACCCTTCACACCCCCCCTACACCCCCACCTCACCCCTCTCCTCCTTCCTTCCAGTTTCCTGGAGCAGCTGCACAAGCACCAGGGCGCGGTGCTGCATCCCGACTACAAGACGTCGTTCCGCTCCTTCGAGGACGCGCTGCAGCGGCTCCTGCCCTACCACGTCTACCAGGGGGTGCTGCCCTCTGCCCAGGACTACAGGAAAGGTGAGTCCTCCTGGGGGTTGGTGTGAGAACATGGAGATCTGGTAAAAACAGCAGTTCCTGCGGGGTTCCAGCTTCTCCTCGGAGATCAGAGGGGCCGGGCTGAGATCCCGAGCGGTGCCCGGCTGGGTCCGGTCGCGGTGGGATGCGGCCGCGCGGCTGCGTTCGGTGGGAACTCTCCCAGGTGGAGTCACTGATTCACTCCAGTTCCTTCACCTGGAGATGAATTCCCACACTCAGGCACGATGAACAGGGATGATCCCCGCTGCGCTCGTCAGGGGTGGTCACACCTGGGCAGGTGGCTCTGGGGCTGGAGGTGCCGGAGAGGCCACGATCCGTCGGGGTGGTCTCACCTGGGCAGGTGGCTCTGGGGCTGGAGGTGCCGGAGGGGCCGCGCTCCGTTGGGGTGGTCACACCTGGGCAGGTGGCTCTGGGGCTGGAGGTGCCGGAGAGGCCGCGCTCCATTGGGGTGGCCACACCTGGGCAGGTGGCTCTGGGGCTGGAGGTGCCGTGTGGGTGGCTCTGGGGCTGGAGGTGCCGGAGAGGCCGCGCTCTGTTGGGGTGGTCTCACCTGGGCAGGTGGCTCTGGGGCTGGAGGCCACGCTCTGTTGGGGTGGTCTCACCTGGGCAGGTGGCTCTGGGGCTGGAGGTGCTGGAGAGGCCGCGCTCCATTGGGGTGGTCTCACCTGGGCAGGTGGCCCTGGGGCTGGAGGTGCCGTGTGGCCGGATAACGACGTTCTAACGAGCCAGTTTCCACCAGGACCCGGTTTTGGCAGAACAATGAGAAACTCCTGGCTCAGGGCAGCGAGATTTCCCAGTCACACCTGGGAGTGATTCCCCAGGGGGCCGATGTGGGGCTCCAGGGTGCTCAAACCTGGGGATAATGGGTTAAATTTTTACAAACCCAGTATTTTTAGTGCTGAACAAAGCGGGGAAGCGATCTCTGCCTGCCTGGGCAGACGTCCCTGGGGCAGCAGAGGTGAAGTTTTCAGAGGGAGATGATCTGGTCCAACCCCAAAGATCTTTTTGACCTGGAATAGCTCAAAGTGACATTAAAAATTTATTCACCATCTCTTGTAAGTTCTGAGGAATCACTAAAGCCAACTTCTGAGCAGCTTCTGAACAATCAGCCGTGAAAAACGGGGTTTCCTTAGGGGGAACCCCCTGAAAATAACCCAGAAAAGGAATCCTTGTGAGCCCCCCGCCCCGTGCCCGCGTCCCCCCGCTGACACAGCCCTTCTGTCCCCGCAGTGGACGAGGAGTTCGAGGTGGTGTCCACGCAGCTGCTGAAGCGCACGCAGGCCATGCTCAACAAGTACCGCCTGCTGCTGCTGGAGGAGTCGCGGGTGAGTCCCACACGGGGCTTCTCCAGCCGTGGGGTTGGTGGGTGGTGGCTCCACGTGGAGCCTGCGCTGGGCTTCTGTGGAGAACGGGGATGGGGAAAAAGCTGGGAGAAGGATTGGGTTGAGGTGGTGATGTGTAACCACAGCTGCTCTTCCTCCCCCTCCTTCTCCTCCTTCTCCTTCTCCTTCTCCTTCTCCTCCTTCTCCTTCTCCTTCTCCTTCTCCTTCTCCTTCTCCTTCTCCTTCTCCTTCTCCTTCTCCTTCTCCTTCTCCTTCTCCTTCTCCTCCTTCTCCTTCTCCTTCTCCTTCTCCTTCTCCTTCTCCTTCTCCTTCTCTTCTTGTTTTCCTTCTCCTTTCCTTCTTCTCCTCGTTCACCTTCTCCTTCTTCTCCTCTCCTTCTCCTCCTCCTCCTCCTCCTCCTCCTCTTCCTCCTTCTCCTCCTCCTCATCTCCTCTCCTTCTCGTTTTCCTTCCCCTTTCTTTCTTCTCCTTCTCCTTCTCCTGCTCCTTCTTCTGCTCTCCTCCTACCCCCGCTCCTGCTCCTTCTCCTCTCCTCCTTGTCATCTCTTGTCCTTCTTCTCTTCTTGTTTTCCTTCTTCTCTTTCTCCTGATTTCCACCTTCTCCTGTCTCCTTCTTTCTCCTTCTCCTCCTTCTCCCCTTCTCCCCTTCTCCCCTCCCTCCTCCTTCCCCTTCCTCCTCCGCAGCGAGTCAGCCCTTCGGCGGAGATGGTGATGATCGACCGCATGTTCATCCAGGAGGAGAAGACCATGTTGGCGCTCGACAAGCAGCTGGCGAAGGAGAAACCAGGTGGGAGGGGAATTATTTCTTCTCTTTGTCCACTTTTCCTGACCCTGCGCTGCTTTTTTGATGTTTTCTTCCTCTTGGGAGGCTTCAACGCGAGGTCTCCGTCCCCCGCGCTGCGCGGGGCGCGGGTTGAGTAGAACGTGGGTGATGTTTAGGAAGGAACTGACGAGGGGATCGCGCTCTGTGCTCGCTCTGACCCCCTGGCCTGGTGTTTCCCTTCCAGATGAGTACGTCTCCTCCTCCTCCCGCTCGCAGAACCTCTCCTCCTCGGTCACCTTGGCCTCCGTCTCCAGCGCGACGCCGGCTCCCGACAGCCTGAAGGTCCCCCCGGCGCAGCCGGTGCCTCCTCTCCACCCCACCAAACTGGTCATCAAGCACAGCGGGGGTTCCCCGTCAGTCACCTGGGCCAAAGCTTCTCCCTGCTTGGACGGGGACGAGGACGCGTTGCCCTCGAGGAGCAAACCCCCCATCAAAACCTACGAGGCGCGGAGCCGGATCGGCCTCAAGTTGAAGATCAAGCAAGAAGCCGGGTTGAGCAAAGTGGTTCACAACACCGCCCTGGACCCCGTCCACCAGCCACCCCCCGTCTGCCGGGTCATCAAAGGGCCCGACCCCCACGTCACCGCCGTCACCGCTGCCACTTCCACCAGCGCCGGGCAGATGAACGGCACCGTGGACCACCTCGCCTCCGCCGCCGCCGCCGAGAAGAAGCCCGCGGTGACCTACTGCCGGCTCCCGCTGCGCAAGACCTACCGCGAGAACGTCGACGCCTTGGCGGCCGAGAAACCCGCCGACCCCTGCGCCAAGGGGAGCCTCCCCCGAGCCGACAAACTCCCCGGCGCCCCCCTCGTCATCAAGCAGGAGGACGGGTCCCGGAGCGTCATCACCTCCCACAAGAGCCAGGGCAGCCCCTCGGTGACGGCGGCGGAGAAGAGCCGGTCGGAGGAGAGCTCCAAGCTGCCGTTCTTCACCCGGAGCGACTCCCGGTCCTTGGCCCTGCAGGACAGCCCGGCGCCGGCCAAGCCCGACGACTCCACCACCACCAGTGGCCTTATGAAGGAGCTCGCGGAGGTGGAGGACGAGTTTTACCGCGGGATGATAAAACCGGAGCCCCCTGACCAGAGCTCGGGGTCGGAACTGACCTGGGAGGTGCCGTTACCTCCCGCCAAGCGCAGGAAGTCGGAGTCGTTCGAGGTGGACAACGCCAGCTTCTCCAGCGACAGCCCCCAGGATGACTCCCTCAACGAGCACCTCCAGAGCGCCATCGACAGCATCCTCAACCTGCAGCAACCTCAGAGCTCGGCTCAGAACATCCGGACGCCTTCTTCCTCCTACAACTCCTCTTCCTCCCCTTTCTCCTCACCCGTCCACCGTACGGACGCTTACCTTGCCCCTAATCACAACGGTGGCCTTGGAGCCAGGACGTTGAACAGATAACGACGGACCCGGCGCAGCGACAACCGGAGGAGGAAGAGGAAGGTGAGGAGGAGGAGGAGGAGGAGGAAGAAGAAGAACAAGAAGAAGAAGAAGAAGGAGAAGAAGAAGGAGGAGAAGGTCTTGCTGGTTGGACGCAGTTGAACCCCAACGGTGATGCCACCTCCCGTTAAACCCCAGCGGGAGGAAAGGGGGGGAGCGTCCCGGGAGACGCTTCGCCCCGGTGTTTTTTGAGGGTTTTTTTTTGTTGTTTTATTGTTTTGTTGGTTGTTTTTTTTTTTAAAAAAAAGCCCTTTTTTTGGGATATTGTAAAGCGCGAGCGGAGGCCGGGTGGAGTCACCCCCCACCCCCCCACCCCACCCCTCCTCCGCCGGCCGGCGCGCCGCGGGGTGCTGTCGGCCGTGTAATTTAGATCCTGTAACAAATTCCTCACCTCAATCTCTCTGGTCTATTTTCTCTCTTTCTCACCCCAATTCCTAACCTCTAGCTCCGACTCTGACCCTAAACTCCAGAGTTTTACATCAAAACCGGTGGGAGGCCAAAGAGAACTCTGCAGTTGTTGCCCCCCCACACCTCCCACCCCACCACCTCTGTCTTTTAAATACTTGTGGCTGTTGGGCTGGTGGAAAATGGGGCAAAAAGAGAAAAATTAAGGCAAAACAAACACTAATCGCTCAAAAAAACAAAGCCAAGTTTACAGGGAGTTTGGTGCTGGGAGGAGAAGTAAAATCCCTCCGGAGCTGGTGGGATCTGGGAGGGAATAAAATCCAACTCCAGTTCTGCCTCGGCTTTTCCAGATGGAAAATGGCAGGAAAAATGAGTTTTTAAAGGGAAAATAGTTTCCAAAAATACCAATTTCTCCAAAAAAAAACCCAAAATCAGTGTTTTTTCCAATGCCAGAGGCTCCCGGGAGGCTCCCTCCGTCCCCGCTCTGCCTCGGAGCGTCCCTGCCCGCCAGGACACCGAGGAGTTTCCCATTTTCCCTGTATTTTCACCCAGAAAGATGCCTGTCCCTCCCTCCCAGGGGTTTTTTTTCCCCCCCTGGTTTTCCCTTTCGGAGGCAATAAGTTGATTTTCCAAGTGCCATCGGCTGCCTGTGCCATTGTCCCCTCTCTTCCAGAGCCCTTCTCCAGCCGCAGACACCCAGCAGCGGGGAGGGGCAGCTCCCACGCTGCCAAAAACTTGTGAAAAAAAAACCCAAACAAACAGGATTTTGGGGCAAAACGTTACAAATCTGGGGCGGAGCAAAGGGCAGAGGACTCCCCCTCCCCCTCTCCCTCCCTGGAGGGAGGGAGCGGGGTCGGAGCGGGGATGTGGGGCTCCCACCCTGGGTGGGAACGGGGAGAGAACGATCGGCATCCGCACATCGGGGCTATTTCCAGCTGGTTTGGGGTTGTGGGTTTTTAATTTTATTAATTTTTTTTACTGATGCTGATGGTTTTTCCCCCGTTCCGGCCGTGAAGGAGCCTCGGTGCCGTGTTTGGTGGTGTAAACAGGGAGGGATCACCCTTGGAAACTGGGAAACATCCTTCCTCCGCGCCCGCCCTCCGCTTCCCCTGCTCCAAATCCTAACAAACACCTCCCCCCCCCCGCACAAAAACATGGCAAAAAAATCAGATTTAACCAAAGGGGCCGGAACTCTGCGGGATTGCGTTTGGTTTGGGGGGTTTTTAGGGTGAAAAACTTGGGGAAAGAGCAAAGTGGGAGCTGGCAGGGAGCGAGGTGCAGCCGGGCGTTGCGTGCCGGCGGGCGGGGCTGGAGCGGAGCCAGGGAACCTCCCGGGACGCGGTTCTGGGATTTGTTCTTTTTTGGTTGTTTTTTTTTTTTTTTTTCCCATTTCATTTCTATTTTTTGCTTCTTTCCTTTTTTTTTTTTTTTCTCTTTTTTTTTTTTGTGGTTTTTTTTTCCAGCAGGAACCATAAATCCCGAGCTTGGGAACGGGGCGGGACGAGCGCTCGGCATTCCTGCGAGCTTGCTCACCGCACGCCTGGGCTCCGGCTGCCAACACCTCCCCCCCCCCCCGCCTCCATCGTCCCCAAAATCCAGCTTTTTCATCCCAAAAATTCCCACTGCTTTTGATTTCATCCCATTTTCCTGGAAAAAAACACAAAAACACCACCCCCCCGGTCCCATCTGGCTCCCAAACGGAGCGGGTGATGTTTGGGAACACCGGGAGCTCCTCAGTGCTTCCCCACTCCCATTTTCCTCTTTTTTTCACCCAAAAAAAACAGCCTTAGAGTATCCATGGGGTTGATCCCGCTGCCTGCTCCGGTGGGATGGGGCTGGGGCGGGCGGGATCCGGCATTTCCCAGGAATTACAGGGTCTCTGGTGACAGGGGGAGAGCAAACCCAAGGTAAATTGAAATCGATTTTTTTTAATTATTTTAATTTTTTATTATTATTATTTTAATTATTATTTTAATTTTTTTATTATTATTTTGCATTTTTGATGTTATTTTTCCTCTGGGACACGCGCAGGCGGCCGAGCACCCCCTGGGACCGGGGTGGAGCAGGGGTAGCAATAAGGGACGAGGATTCCCGAGCTGAAAATATTTGGAATTTTCATGTTTTTATCTATATCCATATACACACAAATGAGCATTGATTGGGGGCTGCTTTGGTTCGTGTCTAATTACTTTGAAATCCAGAAGGAATCGTGGATTTGGGATCCTTAACTCCTTGTTTTGCCTTCCTCTACCAAACAGATCTATTGGAAAACCCACAATTTCCCTTTTTCACCCCCAAAAAAAAGGTTTTGGCGCCGCGGGGGGAGCTGGGACGACTCCGGCGTCCCCAAATTTGGGGGAAAAAAATTCATTTTAGGGAAAAAAAAAATAATTGGGGGGGGAGGGGGGGAAAGAAACCCCCAATTTGGCCCATTGGGATCTTGGGAGGGGGTTGACCTTTTCCCACTGGTTTTAACCCAATTTTAGAGGGGGGGGGGAGGGGTTAATCCTTATTTTTTTGGGGAGGAAAAGGTAAAAAGTGGCTGAATGTCCCCAGATGTCCCCCGTGGTGGTTCCTGAGGCGTCCCCACCCCCCGAGGAGCCGCTCCCGTCCCGTCCCCCCCCCCTCCCTGCGGCGCGGCCGGTGGGTCCCGGCGGATCCCGGCGGATCTCTCCGGTTTTTTACTGTATTTATTGTGCATACGGCGTTTTTTAACGGATTCTGTACATTTAGTACCTCCTGTGTAAATTAAAGCGCTTTTCTTTCTACAAACGCCGCCGCCGCCCTCGTCCCCTCTCGGCTCCTCCCGGCCCCTCCCGTCCCCTCTCGGCCCCTCCCGTCCCCTCTCGGCCCCTCTCGGCCCCTCCCGTCCCCTCTCGGCCCCTCCCGTCCCCTCTCGGCCCCTCTCGGCCCCTCCCGGCCCCTCTCGGCCCCTCCCGTCCCCTCTCGTCCCCTCTCGGATCCTCCCGTCCCCTCTCGTCCCCTCTCGGCCCCTCTCGGCCCCTCCCGTCCCCTCTCGGCCCCTCTTGTCCCCTCTCGGCCCCTCTCGGCCCCTCCCGTCCCCTCTCGGCCCCTCTTGTCCCCTCCCGTCCCCTCTCGGCCCCTCCCGTGCCCTCTCGGCCCCTCTCGGCCTCTGCCGTCCCCTCCCGTCCCCTCTCGTCCCCTCTCGGCCCTTCTCGGCCCCTCCCGTCCCTTCTCGGCCCCTCTCGGCCCCTCCCGTCCCCTCTCGGCCTCTCCCGTCCCCTCTCGTCCCCTCTCGGCCCTTCTCGGCCCCTCTCGGCCCTTCTCGGCCCCTCCCGTCCCCTCTCGGCCCCTCCCGTCCCCTCCCGGCCCCTCTCAGCCCCTCCCGCGCGGGGCGGGAAATAGTGGGAATCCGGGAAAAACGGGCAAGTGGGAGCGGAACCCCCGGGGGTGGGGGGATCTGGAGGGATCCGGGGGGATCTGCAGCATTTTGGGGTGAATTCACAGGGGTTTGGGGATCTGGGGTCTGGATCCCACCCATGAGCGGGGCTGGGGGTTCTGGGGGGGGATCTGGGACCCGGATCCCACTGGGGGATCAGGGAAAGGAATCTGGGATCTGGCTCCTAGATCCCCTCCCCAACCCCCCCGTGGGATCCGGGTCCCAGATCCCCTCCCTGAGCCCCCAGCCCCGCTCAGGGGTGGGATCTAGACCCCAGATCCCCTTCCCAAGCCCCCAGTGGGATCTCACCCATGATCCAGATCCCACTGGGGGCTCGGGGATGGGATCCAGGATTTGGGATCCAGATCCCACTGTGGGCTTGGGAAGAGGATCTGGGATCTGGATCCCACCCATGAGTGGGGCTGGGGGTTCTGGGAGGGGATCTGGGATCCGGGATTGGGTTCCCATTGGGGCTCAGGGACGGGGGATCTGGGATCCAGGATCCTGATCCCACCCCGCAGCGGGGCTGGGGTCTGTGGGAGACAACCCCCCCCCCCATCATCATGCCGGGATCAGAGGGAATCCAGTGGGAATCCAGCAGCAGAGCCGGGATCCGTGAGATCCCCAACTGATCCCAAGCGGAGCGAACCCCCCCGGGCTGGGTCGGGATCCCCGGGGGCTCCTCCGCGGCCGGCGCTGGATCCGTGGTGGCGGCTGTCGGATCCCTCCCCCGCCCGGCCCCTCCCCGTCACTCCTATTAATTTATTAATTCCCTTTATTTATTTATTTTCCTTTTTTCCCCCACTTTTTTGGCTCGGTTCCCTCCCGTCTCCGCTGGTTTCTGGGCACCGGTTCCTCCCTCCCCCCGCTCCGGCCCCGCCGCTCTTCTCCCCGCGTCGCCTCCGGCCGCGGCTCAGAGCCTCGCGGGGGCCGTGGGCAGCGCCGGGCGGGATTTTCCTCCCAGAAAAAAACCCCAAAAACAGGAAAAAAAAGAGGAAAAAAAAAACCAAGTCGCTTGGGCCGGAGCCGGGCGTCGCTCTGCCCCCCCCAGGGACCCCCCAGGGACCCCGCGCCGCTGTTTTGGGGAGAAAAAAAACCGTTTTCACACCGGGAAGAGGAGAAACCCCCCTGGGCGCAGCCCCACGCCTCACCAGGAAGGTAAAAAAACCCCAAATCTCCTTTTTTGGCTCAATTTTATGGGGTTTCTCCCCCTGGGGCAGGTGGGGGATCCCAGTGAGAACCCCACAACTCACCAGCAAGGCAAAAAAACCCTAAAACTTCTCTTTTTAATCAATTTTAATCAATTTTACAGCGTTTCTCCCCTTGAGGAGCACCGGAGCGGGGGGGAAGACCCCAGTGAGCACCCCACAACTCACCAGGAAGGCAAAAAAAACCCTAAAACTTCATTTTTTGGGCTCAATTTCTACATCTGACAAGTGCCAGGACAGGTGGTGGATCCCATCGAGCACCCCACAACTCACCAAGAAGTCAAGAAAACCCCTAAAACTTCATTTTTTGGCTCAATTCTTTTGACGTTTCAGCGTTTGAGGAGCCCCAGGACGGGTGGGGACCCCACTGCACATCCCACGACTCATCAGGAAGGCAAAAAAAACACCTAAAACCTCATTTTTTGATCAATTTTCTCCATTCTGACACTGTTTCTCCACCCGAGGAGCCCTAGGACGGGTGGGGACCCCACTGCACATCCCACGACTCATCAGGAAAGCAAAAAAAACCACCTAAAACTTCATTTTTTGATCAATTTTCTCCATTCTGACACCGTTTCTCCACCCGAGGAGCCCCAGGACGGGTGGGGACCCCACTGCACTCATCAGGAAGCCAAAAAAACCCACCTAAAACTTCATTTTTTGATCAATTTTCTCCATTCTGACACCGTTTCTCCACCCGAGGAGCCCCAGGACGGGTGGGGACCCCACTGCACTCATCAGGAAGCCAAAAAAAACCACCTAAACCCTCATTTTTTGATCAATTTTCTCCATTCTGACACCGTTTCTCCACCCGAGGACCCCTAGGGTGGGTGCTGGATCCCGTTGGACACCCCCCAACTGACCAAGTCTTAAAAAAAACCCCCTAAAACTTCAATTTTAGGGCAACTCAATTTTACAACCAATTGCCCATACCATGGCTCAAACCTCCAGTTGAACCAACCACGCCGTGTCACCACCCTAAGGACACCCCAAAACTTTAAACCCACCCCAAAAACAACCTCTTGAGAAGGTCCCCAAGCCCAGTGTGACCTCAGCTCCCCGGGATGTTCAGCTGGATGAGGAAGAACGAGAGGAAGAACCCCGAGGTGGTCCGCACCGTCACCGAGGGGCTCAAGAGCCTCTACAAGAAGAAGCTGCTCCCGGTGGAAGAGTTTTATCGGTTCCACGACTTCCACTCTCCGGCGCTGGAGGAGGCTGATTTCGACAACAAGCCGATGGTGCTGGTGGTGGGGCAATATTCCACCGGGAAAACCACCTTCATCCAGTACCTGCTGGAGCAGGAGATCCCCGGGAGCCGCGTCGGGCCAGAGCCCACCACCGATTCCTTCGTGGCCATCATGCACGGGGACACCGAGGGCATCACCCCGGGTAACGCCCTCATCGTGGACCCCAACAAACCCTTCCGCAAGCTCAACCCCTTTGGGAACACCTTCCTGAACCGGTGAGAGGGGGACCCCCTGCACCCCCAGAGTGACCCCCCTGCGCCCCCAGAGTAACCCCCCCTGCGCCCCCAGAGTGACCCCCCTGCACCCCCAGAGTGAACCCCCTGCACCCCCAGAGTGACCCCCCCTGCGCCCCCAGACTGAGCCCTCCTGTGCCCCCAGAGTGACCCCCCCTGCGCCCCCAGAGTGACCCCCCCTGCGCCCCCAGAGTAACCCCACCTGTGCCCCCAGGCTGACCCCCCCTGCACACCTGTACTGACCCCCCTGCACCCCCAGACTGACCCCCCCTGCACCCCCAGACTGACCCCCCCCTGTACCCCTGTACTGACCCCCCCTGCACCCCTGTACTGACCCCCCCTGCACCCCCAGACTGACCCCCCCTGCACCCCAAATTGGGAGCAGGACCCCCCGGTACCCCCCATACTGACCCCCCCCTGCACCCCTGTACTGATCCCCCCTGCACCCCTGTACTGACCCCCCCTGCACCCCTGTACTGACACCCCCTGCACCCCCAGACTGACCCCCCTGCACCCCTGTACTGACCCCCCCTGCACACCTGTACTGACCCCCCCTGCACCCCCAGACTGACCCCCCCTGCACCCCAAATTGGGAGCAGGACCCCCCGGTACCCCCCATACTGACCCCCCCCTGCACCCCTGTACTGATCCCCCCTGCACCCCTGTACTGACCCCCCCTGCACCCCTGTACTGACACCCCCTGCACCCCCAGACTGACCCCCCTGCACCCCTGTACTGACCCCCCCTGCACACCTGTACTGACCCCCCCTGCACCCCCAGACTGACCCCCCCTGCACCCCAAATCGGGAGCAGGACCCCCCTGTACCCCCCATACTGACCCCCCCCTGCACCCCTGTACTGACCCCCCCTGCACCCCTGTACTGACACCACCCTGCACCCCTGTACTGACCCCCTCTGCACCCCCAGACTGACCCCCCCCTGCACCCCCATCCCGACACCGACCCCCCAAATCAGGGAATTCCCTCCAAAGCGACCCCGCCCCGGCCCCTCCCCCCTCCCCCCGCCGGGGTGTCCCGGGGGGGTTCAGCTTTTCCAGGGTTTTTCTGGGGCTTTCACCTATTTTTGGCAATTTTCCCCATTTTTTCCTATTTTTAATCTATTTTTAATGAATTTTTATAGATTTTTTGTTGATCTTTCCCATTTTTTGATCTATTTTGGTGGATTTTCCCTGGATTTTTAGAATTTGGGTGGATTTTTCCCATTTTTGATTCATTCTCTGTGGCTTTTTCCTGGGTTTTGATATTTTCATGGGGGTTTTCCTGGTTTTTAATCTATTTTTGGTGGATTTTCCCCATTTTTTGATGTATTTTCCCCATTTTTTGGTGTATTTTCCCCATTTTTTGGTGGATTTTCCCCATTTTTTGATGTATTTTCCCCATTTTTTGGTGTATTTTCCCCATTTTTTGATGGATTTTCCCCATTTTTTGGTGTATTTTCCCCATTTTTTGGTGGATTTTCCCCATTTTTTGATGTATTTTCCCCATTTTTTGGTGGATTTTCCCCATTTTTTGATGTATTTTCCCCATTTTTTGATATATTTTGGGTGTATTTCTTCCCTTTTTGATATTTTATGGCTTTTTCTCGCTTTTTTGCTATTTTGGGTGGATTTCCCCCCAATTTTTTATATTTTTGGTGGCTTTTTCCCTTTTTTTTATTATTTTGGGTGGATTTTCCCCTTTTTTGCTATTTTGGGTGGATTTTCCCCCATTTTTGCTATTTTGGGGGGATTTTTCCCATTTTTTTTGCTATTTTGGGTGGATTTTCCCCTTTTTTGCTATTTTGGGGGGATTTTCCCCCTTTTTTGCTATTTTGGGTGGATTTTCCCCCTTTTTTGCTATTTTGGGTGGATTTCCCCCCAATTTTTTATATTTTTGGTGGCTTTTTCCCATTTTTTTTTGCTATTTTGGGTGGGTTTCCCCCCATTTTTTCCTATTTTTGGTGCCTTTTTCCCATGTTTTTTTGCTATTTTTGGGTGGATTTTCCCCCTTTTTTGCTATTTTTGGTGGCTTTTCCCCCTTTTTTGCTATTTTGGGTGGATTTCCCCCCAATTTTTTATATTTTTGGTGGCTTTTTCCCATTTTTTTTGCTATTTTGGGTGGATTTTCCCCTTTTTTGCTATTTTTGGGGGATTTTCCCCCTTTTTTTGCTATTTTGATTTATTTTTCTGCCCCCCAAAGCCCCCAAACACACGGGGGAACCCCCACCCCCCCCCCCCCCCCCCCTCCCCCCCCGTTTCCTTCACCCCAGGGGGTGGCTCTGTGGGGGGGGGAGGGGGGGGGGGGGTGGCCCCACCCCGGGGGGGGATGAGCCAGACTTCAGGAATTCGCCCCCCCCCCCCTCGGAAAAACACTGTCAGAGGCACTGGGTGGGCCCCCCCCAATATAAACACCCCCCCCCCAATATAAATACCCCCCCCAATATAAACACCCCCCCCAATATAAACAACCCCCCCCAATACAAACACCCCCCCCAATATAAACACCCCCCCCATATAAACCCCCCTATATAAACAGCCCCCCCTATAGAACCCCCCCAATATAAACCCCCCAATATAAACAGCCCCCCCAATATAAACACCCCCCCCAATATAAACAACCCCCCAATATAAACAGCCCCCCATATAACCCCCCCATATAACCCCCCCAATATAACCCCCCCCATATAAACACCCCCCCCAAATACCCCCCCCACACAAATAACCCCCCCACCCACATAAACCCCCCGATAATCCCCCCCCCCAAATAACCCCCCCCACCCAAATAGCCCCCCCCCACTCAGACAACCCCTCCCCAGACACGAGTGGGTGCTGCCTGGGTTGGGGGGTTTTTGGGGGTCAGGAGGGGGGGGTTTGGGGGGGTCAGGGGTTTGGTTGGGGGGTTTATTTTGAGGGGGGGTCACTGACGTGGCTGCCCCCCCCCAGGTTCGTGTGCGCCCACCTCCCCAACCAGGTGCTGGAGAGCATCAGCCTGATCGACACCCCCGGGATCCTTTCGGGGGCCAAGCAGAGGGTCTCGAGGGGTACGGGGGGGGGGACCCCGAAATGGGGGGGGGAAGACCCCCCCTCACATCCCTCTGTGGGGCTGGGACCCCGGGGAGGGGGGGAAGGGAGGCAAAAAAAGGGGGTGTGGGGGGTAAAGGGGTGGAAAATGGGGGTAAAAAAGGGGGGAAGGGGTAGGGGGGGTAAAATGGGGGGGTAAAATGGGGGTCGGGGGGGTAAAATGGGGGTCAGGGGGTTAAAATGGGGGTCAGGGGGTTAAAATGGGGGGGTAAGGGGGGCATAAGGGGAGTAAAATGGGGGGGTGAGGGGTAAGGGGGGGTAAAATGGAGGTAAAAAGGGGTAAGAGGGGCAAAAAGAGGGGGTGGGGGGTACAAAGGGGCAGTGAAAGGGTTAAGGGGGTGCCGGGGGGGGGCACACGACAGGGGGTGCCAAGGGGGTGGGGTGGGGATTTGGGGGGGTGCCAATGGGTGGGGTGGCACCTTGGGGGGGTGCCAAGGGTGATGCAATGGGTGCTGGCAAGCCCTGGAGGGGGGGCACAACCCTGAGGGGGGGGGTCCCCAACCCTGAGGGGGGGGTGGCACAACCCTGAGGGGGGGGGGTCCCCAACCCTGGCGGTGGGGGCACAACGCTGAGTGTTTGTGTCCCCCCAAACCCCCCCCAGCACCAAAACAACCAACAAGGGGGTCCCTGGGGAGGAGGGGGGGGCGCAGCAGGATCCCCCCTTTTCAGAGCTCTGGGGGGGGCTCCCCCCAATTCCTGGGGTCGTTGCCAATTTCCCCCCCCCAGAGACCCCACCCTCCCCCCCCCCAGGACTCTCCCCCCCCCCTTTTTTTTCTTTCCTCACCCCAAAATCTTCAGCCTCTGCCAAGAGCATTGGCATGGGGGGGGGGTGGAGACCCCCTTGGGGGGGGGGGGAGACCCCCTGGGTGGGGGGGTGGGAGTTAGGGGGGGTGGGAAATGGGGGGGTGGGAAATAGGGGGGTGGGAGTTAGGGGGGGTGGGAGTTAGGGGGGGTGGGAGTTGGGGGGGGTGGGAGTTGGGGGGGTGGGAAATGGGGGGATGGGAGTTGGGGGGGTGGGAGTTGGGGGGGGTGGGATATGGGGGGGGTGGGAAATGGGGGGGTGGGAGTTGGGGGGGTGGGATATGGGGGGGGTCAGGGGTGGCTGGGGCTGGATTGGGGCCAAATTCCGACCCAGACGTGGTATTTTTGGGGCGGGGGGGGGGTCAAGGCCGTGGAGGGGGGGGGTCGGGGTCTGGGACAGGGACCGGGACCGGGACAGGGACCCCTCCCCCCCCCCCCCCCCCCCCCCGGCGCCGGGGCCAGGACCGGGATTTTCCCGGGATTCGCTGTTTTTCCTTTTTTGGTGTTTTTTTTCCAGGCTCCAGCTGGCGGGGGGGGGCGGGGGGGGGGGGGGGGGGGGGGGGGTGGGGGGAGGGGTGGTTTGGTTCGGGCACAATCGGGGTTCAGGGCTTTGAGGGGGGGGGGGGTCAGGACCCTAATCCAGGCAGGGACTGCAGGGGTGGGGTGGGAAATGGGGATTAGGGTTGGGATTAGGGTTGAGGTTGGGATTTGGGGTTCTGGGATTGGTTTTGGGGTCAGGATTTGGGGTTTTGGGTTTTTGGGGTTGGTTGGGGGGTTTTTGGGGTTGGTTTGGGGGTTCTGGGGTTGTTTTTGGGGCTCTGGGGTTGGTTTTGGGGTCAGGATTCGGGGTTCTGGGTTGTTTTTGGGGTTCTGGGGTTGGTTTTGGGGCTGGGATTTGGGGTTCTGGGGTCAGTTTTGGGTTTTTGGGGTTGGTTTGGGGGTTCTGAGGTTGGTTTGGGGGTTCTGGGTTGGTTTTGGGGTCAGGATTCGGGGTTCTGGGTTGTTTTTGGGGCTCTGGGTTGTTTTTGGGGTCAGGATTCGGGGTTCTGGGTTGGTTTTGGGGTCAGGGGTCAGGATTTGGGGTTCTGGGTTGGTTTTGGGGCCAGGATTTGGGGTTTTGGGTTTTTGGGGTTGGTTTTGGGGTTCTGGCTTGGTTTGGGGGTTGGGATTTGGGGTTCTGGGTTGGTTTGGGGCTCTGGGGTTGTTTTGGGGGGCTCTGGGGTTGGTTTTGGGGTCGGGATTCAGGGTTCTGGGTTGGTTTTGGGGTCAGGATTCAGGGTTCTGGGTTGGTTTTGGGGTTCTGGGGTTGTTTTTGGGGTCAGGATTCGGGGTTCTGGGTTGGTTTGGGGGTTCTGGGGTCAGGATTCGGGGTTCTGGGGTTGTTTTTGGGGTCAGGATTCGGGGTTCTGGGTTGTTTTTGGGGCTCTGGGGTTGTTTTTGGGGTCAGGATTCAGGGTTCTGGGTTGGTTTTGGGGTTCTGGGGTCAGGATTCGGGGTTCTGGGTTGGTTTTGGGGGTTCTGGGTTGTTTTTGGTGTTTTGGGGTTGTTTTTGGGGCTCTGGGGTTGTTTTTGGGGTCAGGATTCGGGGTTTTGGGGTCGGTTTCAGTGTTCTGGGTTGTTTTTGGGGTCAGGATTCAGGGTTCTGGGTTGGTTTTGGGGTTCTGGGGTCAGGATTCGGGGTTAAGGTCCTGTTCCCCCCCTCTCCCCCTCTCCCCCCCAGGCTACGACTTCCCGGCCGTGCTGCAGTGGTTCGCCGAGCGCGTGGACCTGATCGTGCTCCTCTTCGACGCCCACAAGCTGGAGATCTCGGACGAGTTCTCCGAGGCCATCAGGGCCCTGAAGGGTAACGAGGACAAGGTCCGGGTGGTGCTGAACAAGGCGGACGCGGTGGAGACGCAGCAGCTGATGCGCGTTTACGGGGCGCTGATGTGGTCCCTGGGGAAGGTCCTGGACACCCCCGAGGTGCTGAGGGTCTTCATCGGTTCCTTTTGGGCTCAACCCCTCCTGGTCCCCGATAACCGGCGCCTCTTCGAGCTGGAGGAGCAGGATCTGTTCCAGGACATCCAGAACCTGCCCCGCAACGCCGCCCTGCGCAAGCTCAACGACCTGGTCAAGAGAGCGCGGCTGGTCAGGGTGGGTGGCAGCGGGTCCGTGGGGGACGGGGGGACAGGGGACAGGGGGGCAACCTGGGGACAGTGGGGCAGCCTGGGGTGCTCCATGGGGACACTTTGGGGTTCTCCATGGGGACCAGGGGACAACGCCGCCCTGCGCAAGCTCAACGACCTGGTCAAGAGAGCGCGGCTGGTCAGGGTGGGTGGCAGCGGGTCAGTGGGGGGTGGGGGGCACTGGGGGCACTGGGGCAACCTGGGGTGCTCCATGGGGACACTTTGGGGTTCTCCATGGGGACACTGGGACAACCTGGGGTGCTCCATGGGGTCAGTGGGGCAACCTGGGGCTCTCCATGGGGACAGCGGGGCAGCCTGGGGTGCTCCATGGGGACAGCGGGGCAACCTGGGGTTCTCCATGGGGCCATGGGGACAACCTGGGGTGCTCCATGGGGCCATGGGTACTCCTTGGGGTTCTCCATGGGGACCCCAGGACTCTTTGGGGTTCTCTGTGGGGACCTCAGGACTCCCTGGGGTTCTCCATGGGGACCCCAGGACTCCTTGGGGTTCTCTGTGGGGCTCCAGAGCTCCATGAGGTTCTCCCCGTCCCCAGGTTTGGGGTCCCCTCCCTCCCTTTGGGGTCCCCCAGCCCCGGTGGTGGCTCTTGGCCACCTCCCCCCAGGTCCTGGTTGCCAGGGTTGGGGACAGACGTCACCGCGTCCCCCGCCCCGTCCTGTCCCCGCTCGTTAGGGGTTTCCGTCACTAATTACCGGCCCTTAACGAGCCGGTCCCTTAACGAGCCGGTTCCTCACCCCCCCCGGGGACCCCCAGGACTTTGGGGGGGGCTGGGGTTGGGTGTGGTGACCCCACAGCTGAGCCCATCGCTGCAGTGGGGGGGTTGGGGGGCCGGGGGGGGTCCGGGGGGGGTCCGGGTGTGGGTGGGGGAGGGGCGGCGTGGGCATTATTCCCCGTTTCCCTTCCCCCCCCCTCACCCCCCCCCGGTGCCGGGATCTTATCGCATCCGGCCACCTGCGGCCGCGGCACCGCGGAGGGGGGAGTGGGAGTGGGAATGGGGTGGGATTGGGATTGAGGATGGGAATGGGATGGGGAATGGGGTCAGATTGGGATTGGGATGGAATTGGGGTGGGAATGGGGTGGGAATGGGGTGGGGGTGGGATTGGAAGTGGGACTGGGGTGGGAATGGGATGGGGGTGGGATTAGGATGGGGAATGGGATGGGATTGGGGTGGGAGTGGGATGGAATTGGGATTGGATTGAGATTAGGATTGAGGATGGGAATGGGATGGGGAATGGGGTCAGATTGGGATTGGGATGGAATTGGAAGTGGGATTGGGGTGGGAATGGGGTGGGGGTGGGATTGGAAGTGGGATTGGGGTGGGAATGGGATGGGGGTGGGATTAGGATGGGGAATGGGATGGGATTGGGGTGGGATTGGGGTGGGAATGGGGTGGGGGTGGGATTAGGATGGGGAATGGGATGGGATTGGGATTGAGGATGGGAATGGGATGGGGAATGGGGTCAGATTGGGAATGGGATTGGGATTGGGATTGAGATGGAAACTGGGATGGAGAATGGGGTCAGATTGGGATTGGGGTGGGAATGGGGTGGGGGTGGGGTGGGATTAGGATGGGGAATGGGGTGGGGATTGAGGATGGGATGGAGAATGGGGTCAGATTGGGAATGGGATTGGGATTGAGGATGGGAACAAAGGAGGGGACAGTGACGAGGCCACGTGGTGGGTGGGCACCCAGACCCCCGTGACCCCCCCAGCCCCCCCCCTGTGACCCCCCCAGCCCCCCCCCGTGGGTCCCCCAGCCCCCCCCCCGTGGGTCCCCCTGACCCCCCCCCGTGCCCCCCCAGGTCCACGCCCACATCATCGCGCGGCTGCGGAAGGAGATGCCCTCGGTGTTCGGGAAGGACACCAAGAAGAAGCAGCTGATTTCCAAACTGCCGCTGCTCTTCGCCCGCATCCAGCTGGAGCAGCACATCCCGCCCGGGGACTTCCCCGACTGCGCCCGCATGCAGGTGGGCAGCGGGGGGTCCCGGGGGGGTCCTGGGCTGGGGGGATCCGGGGGGGTCCTGGGCTGGGGGGAGCGAGGGGAGTGGGGGGTCCTGGGCCCTGAGCTGGGGGAAACTGGGGGGTCCTGGGCTGGGGGGATCGGGGGGAGCAGGGGGTCCTGGGCTGGGGGGATCCGGGGGGGTCCTGGGCTGGGGGGAGTGGGGGGTCCTGGGCCCTGAGCTGGGGGAAACTGGGGGGTCCTGGGCTGGGGGGAGCGGGGGGAGCAGGGGGGGTCCTGGGCCCTGGGCTGGGGGGAGCGGGGGGAGCAGGGGGTCCTGGGCTGGGGGAAACTGGGGGGTCCTGGGCCCTGGGCTGGGGAGATCCTGCAGGTGGGCAGCGGGGGGTCCTGGGCTGGGGGGATCCGGGGGGGTCCTGGGCCAGGGGGATCCGGGGGTGTCCCAGGCCCTGGGCTGGGGGGATCCTGCAGGTGGGGAGCGGGGAGCGGGGGGTCCTGGGCTGGGGGGAGCAGGGGGGTCCTGGGCTGGGGGGAGCGGGGGGTCCTGGGCTGGGGGGAGCAGGGGGGTCCTGGGCCCTGGGAAACCGGGGGGTCCTGGCTGGGGGGAGCAGGGGGGTCCTGGGCCCTGGGAAACCGGGGGGTCCTGGGCCCTGAGCTGGGGGGATCCTGCAGGTGGGGAGTGGGAGGAGCGGGGGGTCCTGGGCCCTGAGCTGGGGGGATCTGGGGTGGATTGGGACAGGGGATCCATTGAGATGCTGAGTTCTGAGCTGGGAGATCCATTGGGATGCAGATCCCTGTGCCAAGGGATCCATGGGGACACTGACCCCTGTGCCAGGGGATCCATGGGGACACTGACCCCTGTGCCAAGGGATCCAGGGGGACGCTGACCCCTGTGCCAAGGGATCCATGGGGACTCTGACCCCTGTGCCAGGGGATCCATGGGGACTCTGACCCCTGTGCCAAGGGATCCATGGGGACGCTGACCCCTGTGCCAAGGGATCCATGGGGACGCTGACCCCTGTGCCAAGGGATCCAGGGGGACGCTGACCCCTGTGCCAAGGGATCCATGGGGACGCTGACCCCTCCCTCCATCCCCCCCGCTCCCAGGAGCTGCTGCTGGTCCACGACTTTGCCCGGTTCCCGGGGCTGAAGCCGCGGATGCTGGAGGCTCTGGACGAGCTGCTGACGACCGACATCGCCGCCCTGATGCCGCTGCTCCGCCAGGAGGAGCTGGAGACCCCCGAGGGTGCCGGGGTGCAAGGAGGAGCCTTCGACGGCACCCGCCAAGGGCCCTTCAGCGGGTTGGGCGAGGAGGAGGAGGAAGAGGAGGGCGAAGGCGGGGAGGAGGAGGAGTGGGTGGTGACGAAGGACAAAGCCAAGTACGATGAGATTTTCTACGGGCTGGCGCCGTGCGGGGGGAAGCTGAGCGGGAGGCGGGCGCGGGGCTGGATGGTCAGCAGCAACCTGCCCAGCTCCGTCCTGGGCCGCATCTGGCAGCTCAGCGACGTCGACCGCGACGGGATGTTGGACGCCGAGGAGTTCGCCTTGGCCGGGCACCTCATCGGGGTGAAGCTGGAGGGGAGGGGGCTCCCCACGGATCTGCCCCCCCGTCTGGTGCCGCCGTCCAAGCGGAGACCCAAGGGGTCGGCTGAGTGCCCCCCCCCCCCCCCAACACACACCCCCCCCCCAAACCTCCCTGAGAACCCCCCCAAATCCTCAGATTTCAGCCCAATAAAGGGAGGAGGCGGCTGATGGAGACGTGGAGGGTGTGGGGCTGGGGGTGGGTGTGCAAGGGAGAGGGTGAAAAAGGAGTGGGTGTGCAAAGGGAGGTGGGGGTGGGGGGGGGTGTGCAAGGGAGAGGGTGAAAAAGGAGTGGGTGTGCAAAGGGAGGTGGGTGTGGGGGGGTGTGTGCAAGGGAGGGGGCGTGCAAAGGGGATGTGTGCAAGGGAGAGTGTGCAGAGGGGTGTGTGTGCAAGGGAGAGTGTGCAGAGGGGTGTGTGTGCAAGGAAAGGTGTGTGCAAGGGCGGGGGGTGTGCAAGAGGGAGAGTGTGCAGGGGAGGGTGAGTGAGAGTGGGTGTGTAAAGGGAGAGTGTGCAAGGGAGAGAGTGAAAAAGGGGAGGGTGTGCAAGGGTGGTGATGTGCAAAAGGAGGTGGGTGTGCAAAAGTGGGAGGGGGGGTGCATGTGTGCAAGAGAGGGGGTGTGCAAGGGGGGTGTGCAAAAGGAGTGGGTGTGCAAAAGGGGTGAGTGTGAAAAGGGGGTGAGTGTGTAAGGCAGGGGCAGGGGGGTGAGGGGGTGGGAGCAGGGCCTGGCACACGCGTGTGCCTGCACATGTGGGTGTGTCACAGGTAGCTGCTTGCACACGCGTGTGAGAGCGTGTGGGGTCATGAGAGCAGGTGCATGATGTCACGTGTGGCAACGCGTGGGTGGGCGCACACACACGTGTCCAGGCGTGAAGCTCCGTGTTCACGCGTGTGCCAGGGGGAGCACATCTGGAGCCACTTTGGGGGTCCGAGGCCCCATTTGGGGCCACTCCTGGGGGGGGGGGGGGGGGGCACATCTGGAGCCCCCCTCATCCCACAGCTGGACACCGCCCTTCCCAAGATGGCGGCCACGTCCTTCCCAAGATGGCGGCAGTGACCTTCTCAAGATGGTGGCCACGACCTTCCCAACATGGCGGCTGTGCCGTTTACCAAGATGGCGAACATACCCGTATCAAAGATGCCCGCCCGCCCGTCTCCGCCCTCACTTGCTCTAGCGACCGGAAGTAGCCTCGTTTCACTTCCGCCCGGCCGCGCTCCCCGCTCTTTCTTTTCAAGATGGCGGCGCCCGCCTCCTCCCCGTCGTTCCTGGGCCTGAGCCCCGGGGCGCGGGATCCCGCCGCCCTCCGCCGCCGGTCCCGTGGGCCCCGCAACCGTAAGAAGGGCTGGAAACGCTGGGCCGGCCCCGAGGCGCGGCTGGGCCGGGAGATCGGTGATTTCTTGGAGGATGTGACGCTGCAGCAGCGGGCGACGGGGTGAGGAGGGGGCTCGAGGGGGCCTGGAGGCCTCGGGGGGGATCCGGGGAGGTCCCAAGAGTTTCCGGGGGGTTGAGGGCACTTGGAGGGGGGCGAAGGGGGTCGTGGGGGCACGGAACCTTCACGGGCCACGTAGGTCCTTGTGGGGGGGGGTTGCGGGGCCTCGAGGGGGAGATTTTGGGGGGTCGCGGGGTCTGTGAGTGAGGAGGGGCCTGGCGGGGGTGAAGGGGCTTCGGGGGGGAGAAGGGGGAGGTCTCAGATTTGGGGGGGCACTGGGGGGTGATAGAAGCTTTGGGGGGGGTCCACAGTGTCCCCCCACCCAGGAGGTGACCAGGGTGGGTGGGGGTCTCCTCCTCAGGGGGCTGATCGCGGAGCAGCCGGACGAGGGGCTTTTCTTCCTGGATACAGGCAACGCCGAGAAAGGTGATTTTGGGGGGGGGGGGGGGACATTAGGGGGTGTCACCCCCAATTTGTCATCGGGGTTTTGAGGGTGACACGTGTGTGTCCCCCCCCCTCAGATCGGCGGCTGAACAAGGGCAAAGAGAAGCCGCTGCACGTCGACCTGGTGCTGCAGCCCGATTCCAAGGTGCCTGCCCCCAAAAAGTGAGTGGGGGGGCTTCGGGGGGGGGTTAGGGGGGTGTTACCCCCCCAACTGACCCCTCCCTGCCCCCCCCCCGTAGCATCTTGGCCCACCAGGTCCCCAATGGGCGGAAGGAGAAGCGGCGCCGGGAGTTCTGGGCCAAGCGGGCGGCCGTGGGGGTGTTTCCGCGGGGGGAGCGGCGGCTGCGGGCGCGGCTGCAGCGAGGGGGGGGCTCCACGCCCAAGAAGACGCTGGAAAAGGGGCGATCAGACCCCCAAAGGGGCTTCTACGACATCTGGGGCAGCGACAGTAAGTGGGGGACACACAGACACCCCTAAATCGGGGCTGGTTTGGGAGCTTCTGGGGGTTTCTCCTGGTTTTATGATAATTTTTGTTGTGTTTGGGTGCGATGCCCAAAATTGGGGGTTTTGGGGTGAAAATGGGAGGGGGGGGGTCTCCATGGGGGGTTAATTTCCTCCTGGGGTGGGGGGGTGGGCACAAATACCAGCGCCCCCCCCCTGGAATGGACCCCCAGTTTACCCACAAACCACAGCCCGGCCCTGGTGTTGGGGTCACCCCTCAGTGTTGGGTGGGTTTTGGGGTGGGGAGGGTCAGCATTGCCCCCTCCCCCACCCCACACAGACCCCCCCCCCCCCCCACCCAGGTCCATCCTGGGCACTGTGGGGTGACGGGGGGGTGTTGCTGTCCCCACAGACCCCCTGGATCAGGCCCTGGTGGGACAGGACAGTTGGTTCCTGCAGCAAACCAAGAAGCTGAGGGTGAAGGTGAGTGGGGGGGCTCGGTGATTTGAGGGTGGGGGGCTCCAGGCAGGACCCCTCACCCCATTTCCCCCCCTCTCACCCCTCCCCAGCGCCCTGCCAGGCTGCAGACGAAGCCGTCGCAGGTCCCCGCCGTGGAGGTCATCGCCGCCGGCGGCTCCTACAACCCCACCTTTGAGGACCACCAGGTATTTCGGGGTGGGGGGCGAGCGTAGGGTGACCCCCCCAGCACCCATCATTTTGGGGGTGACTGTACCACTGACCCCCTCCCCCTCAGGCATTGCTGCTGCGTGCTCACGAGGTGGAGGTGAGGAAGAAGAGGGAGGAGGACAGGGTGGAGCGGCAGCTGCAGATCCCGGCCGGCACCGAGCTCCCCACGGCGGTGAGACCCCCGCGGCGCGGATCGGGGGGGGGGGGGACGCTCATCCCGAGCCACGGCGCTGACACCCCCACCCCCCATTTTACCCACCCCCCCTGCCCCCCATCTCCCCCAGGAGACCGTGTTCCAGGAGCAGTGCGAGGGGCTGCTGGAGGAGTCGGAGCAGGAGGAGGAGGAGGAGGAGGAGGAAGCAGCGGCGCGGCCCCAGGACGCCCCGAAAGCGGCGCCGCGGCGGGAGAAGAAGACGGAGCAGCAGCGGCGGCGGGAGAAGGAAGCGCGAGAAGCGGTGCGGGGGGCACGGGAGGGCCGGGGCTGGGGGGGTCCCTGGGTGTCTGGGGGGGTCCCTGGGTGTCTGGGGGGGTCCCTGGGTGTCTGGGGGGGGGTCCTGACGGGGCTGTGCCCGCAGGCAGCGCGGCAGCGGCGGGAGAAGGAAGCGCGAGAAGCGGTGCGGGGGGCACGGGAGGGCCGGGGCTGGGGGGGTCCCTGGGTGTCTGGGGGGGTCCCTGGGTGTCTGGGGGGGGTCCTGGGTGTCTGGGGGGGTCCCTGGGTGTCCGGGGGGGGTCCTGACGGGGCTGTGCCCGCAGGCAGCGCGGCAGCGGCGGGAGAAGGCGGCGCGGTGCCGGCGGCAGCAGCTGTTCCGGCTGCGCTGGCTGCGGCGGCAGCTCCGGCGCTGGGAGGCCGAGGCGCGGCGGCGCCGGGAGGAGCGCGAGGCCAAGCGCCGGGCCAAGGACGCGCTGCCGCGGCGGCTGGGGCGCCTCAAGTGAGTTAGGGGGGGCAATTTGGGGAGGGGGGAGATAGGGGGGGCTGCAGACCCCCACCCTGACCCACCACCCCACCCCCCTGTAGGTATGAAGACCCCAGCATGGAGGTGCAGCTGAGCGAGGAGCTGGCCGAGTCCCTGCGCACGCTCAAGGTGGGGGGTCCATCGTGGTGGGGGTCTCCATTCCATGGTGGGGGTCTTCATTTGATGGTGGGGGTCTCCATTCCGTGGTGGGGGTCTCCATTCCATGGGGGGGGGTCTCCATTCCGTGGTGGGGGTCTCCATCATGGTGGGGGGTCTCCATTCCATGGTGGGGGTCTCCATTCCGTGGTGGGGGGTCTCCATTCCGTGGGGGGGGGTCTCCATTCCATGGTGGGGGGGTCTCCATTCCGTGGTGGGGGGTCTCCATTCCTTGGGGGGGGGTCTCCATTTGATGGTGGGGGGTCTCCATTCCGTGGTGGGAGTCTCCATTCCATGGGGGGGGTCTCCATTCCTTGGGGGGGGGTCTCCATTCCGTGGCAGGGGGTCTCCATTCCTTGGGGGGGGGTCTCCATTCCGTGGAGGGGGTCTCCATTCCATGGTGGGGGGTCTCCATTCCGTGGGGGGGGGCTCCATTCCGTGGGGGGGGTCTCCATTCCGTGGGGGGGGTGTCCATTCTGTGGTGGGGGGTGTCCATTCCGTGGTGGGGGGTGTCCATTCCATGGGGGGGGGTGTCCATTCCATGGGGGGGGGTCTCCATTCCATGGTGGGGGTCTCCGTTCCGTGGGGGGGGTCTCCGTTCCATGGTTGGGGTCTCCATTCCGTGGTGGGGGTCTCCATTCCGTGGGGGGGGTCTCCATTCCATGGTGGGGGTCTCCATTCCATGGGGGGGGGGGGGTCTCCATTCCGTGGTGGGGGGTCTCCATTCCATGGGGGGGGTCTCCATCATGGTGGGGGGTCTCCATTCCATGGGGGGGGTCTCCATTTGATGGTGGGGGGTCTCCATTCCATGGGGGGGGTCCCCATTCCGTGGGGGGGGCCGACACCCCGTGATGAGCCCCATCCTTGCGCTGCGAGGATTCCCGGGCCGGGAATGTGAAGCTCCTGTGGGGTCCCGGGGTCTTTGCCGCGTGGGCGAGGCCCTGGGCGCTGAGGGTGTCACCGTCACCCCCCCATTGTGGTGGGGAGGGGGCTGTGCTGGACCCCCCCCCCCCAATACCCGCGTCCCCCCCGGCCATCTCAGCCCGAGGGCAGCGTCCTGCGCGATCGCTTCAAGAGCTTCCAGAGGAGGAGCCTGATCGAGCCGCGGGAGAGAGCGCGGTGAGCGGGGAGGGGGGGGCAATGTTTCACCCCCTTTTTCCCCTTTTTTCACCCTTTTTTCACCCCTTTTTTCCCCTTTTTTCCCCCCTTTTTTCCCCTTTTTTCACCCCTTTTTTCCCCATTTTTCACCCCTTTTTTCCCCATTTTTCACCCCTTTTTTCCCCATTTTTCACCCCTTTTTTTTTCTACATTTTCACCCATTTTTCCCCACATTTCTCACCATTTTTGCACATTTCTCACCCCTTTTTCCACAGTTTTTACTCCTTTTTCCCCATTTTTCATCCCCTTTTTCACATTTCTCACCCTTTTTCCACATTTCTCACCCTTTTTTCCACAGTTTTTACCCTTTTTTCACATTTTTACTCCTTTTTTCCCCATTTTTCATCCTTCTTTTCACATTTCTCACCCCTTTTCCACATTTCTCACCCCTTTTCCACATTTCTCACCCCTTTTCCACATTTCTCACCCCTTTTTCTACATTTCATCCCCTTTTCCACATTTCTCACCCTTTTTTCCACAGTTTTTACCCTTTTTTCACATTTTTACTCCTTTTTTCCCCATTTTCATCCCCTTTTTCACATTTCTCACCCCTTTTTCCAGTTTTTACCCTTTTTTCACATTTTTTACTCCTTTTTCCACAGTTTTTACCCCTTTTTCCACAGTTTTTACCCCGTTTTCACATTTTTTACTCATTTTTTCCCCACTTTTCACTTTTTTCCCATTTCTCTCCCATTTTTCTCCACACTTCTCACAGTTTTTCCACATTTCTCACCCCTTTTTCTAGTTTTTACCCTTTTTTCACATTTTTACTCCTTTTTTCCCCATTTTCCATCCCTTTTTCCACATTTCTCACCTCTTTTTCCACATTTCTCACCCCTTTTCCACATTTCTCACCCCTTTTCCACATTTCTCACCCCTTTTTCCACAGTTTTTACCCGTTTTTCCCATTTTTTACTCCTTTTTCCACACTTTTCACCCCTTTTTCCACATTTTTCACCATTTTTTCCCATTTCTCACCCTTTTCTCCACGTTCTCCCCAGATTCAAGAGGCGATACCGTGTGAAATACGTGGAGAAGAGATCGTTCCGGGAAGTGACGTGAGTGAGGACGCCGTGGGGCAGCCGTGGGGCAGCCGTGGGGCAGCCGTGGGGCTGAGCCCCCTCCCCAAATACCCCCCCCCCCGCCCCCCGTTCTCTCTTCCAGGCTGGACCCACGGACCCCCCCGAGCGCCGCGCCCCAATAAACCCCTTTGTGCCGATTTGGGCTCGGTTTGGCTTCGTGGTTGGGGGGCTGGCGCGTCCCCCCGCCCCACAGCGAGGTGGTGTCACCCCCCCCCTGCCCCACAGCGAGCTGGTGTCACCCCCCCCCTGCCCCACAGCGAGGTGGTGTCACCCCCCCCCTGCCCCACAGCGAGGTGGTGTCCCCCCCCCCCCGCCCCACAGCGAGCTGGTGTCCCCCCGTCCCCGTCCCCCTGCCCCACAGCGAGCTGGCGTCCCCCTGCCTGTCCCCCCCGCCCCACAGCGAGCTGGTGTCCCCCCGTCCCCGTCCCCCTGCCCCACAGCGAGCTGGTGTCCCCCCGCCCCACAGCGAGTGGGCATCCCCCCGCCCCACAGCGAGCTGGCGTCCCCCCGCCCCTGTCCCCCCGCCCCACAGCGAGCTGGTGTCCCCCCCTGCCCCACAGCGAGCTGGTGTCCCCCCACCCCCGCCCCACAGCGAGCTGGTGTCCCCCCCCGCCCCACAGCGAGCTGGTGTCCCCCCCCCCGCCCCACAGCGAGCTGGTGTCCCCCCCCCGCCCCACAGCGAGCTGGCGTCCCCCCCCCCGCCCCACAGCGAGCTGGCGTCCCCCCCCTGCCCCACAGCGAGCTGGTGTCCCCCTGTCCCCGTCCCCCCGCCCCACAGCGAGCTGGTGTCCCCCCCCCCCCCCACAGCGAGGTGGTGTGTCCCCCCCCCCGCCCCACAGCGAGGTGGTGTCCCCCCCCGCCCCACAGCGAGCTGGTGTCCCCCCCCGCCCCACAGCGAGCTGGCGTCCCCCCGCCCCACAGCGATGTCCCCCCCGCCCCACAGTGAGCTGGCGTCCCCCCGCCCCACAGCGAGCTGGCGTCCCCCCCCCGGGGGGGCTGCAGCAGATGGTGCCTCTCTCAGCCCCTCTCCCCGCTCCAGAGCCAGCAGAGAGCGGATTAAGGGCTGTAAATCCGGGGGGGGGGTGAAAGAGAGGAAGGGGGGATAAAAAACAGGAAGGGGAAATAAAACAGAGGGGAGGGGGGGGTAAAAAAGAGGGAGGGGGAGATAAGAAACAGGAGAGGGGGGAATGAAAAAGGGGAGAGGGGATAAAAAAGGAGGGGGGATAAAAAATGGGAAGGGGAAATAAAACGGGAGGGGGAGATAAAAGAGGAAGGGGGAATAAAAAAGAGGGGAGGGGGGAATAAAAAAGTGGGGGGAGGGGATAAAAAGGAGAGGGGAATAAAAAAGAGAGGGGAGGGAGATAAAAAGGAGGGGGGAATAAAAAAGGGGGGGTAAAAAAGAGGAAGGGGGATAAAAAAGAGGGAAGGGGGAAATAGAAAGGGGGGTAAAAAAGGAGATAATAAAAAAGGGAGAGGGGGATAAAAAGGGGAGGGGGGAGATAAAGAGGGGAAGGAGAGAGAAAAAAGAGGAGGAGGGAATAAAATAGATGGGAGGGGGCGATAAAAACAAGGAGGGGTGTGGCACCAAGGAGCCCCTCACCACGTTTCTTGGGGGGGGGATTGTCCAGTTCACCCCCCCCACCCCACCAGTTGGAGCCCAGCGCTCGGACCTCCAGCCTGTTTATTTACATGTTAGGGTGGGGGGCTCTGCTCACCCCATCCCCTGTACCGAATAAATACCCCTTCCCCCAGATAAATACCCCCTCCCCCAAATAAATACCCCCCCAACAATAAATACCCCTCAAAAATAAATACCCCCCTCCCCACCAAATAAATCCCCCCGCCGGCGCGGCGGCCGTCGGGTGCGGGTCGGGGGCGCCCCCCGCTCCCCGCTTGCACCATGACACAGAGATCGAGGGATCCATCGGCGCCGGGACCCGGCGTCAGCCCTTGCGGCAACCGGGGCGCACAGAGCCCCCACCCCGGTGACTTTGGGGAGGGGGCAGCAGCAGCACCCTGTGTGTGTGTGTGTGTGGTTGGGGTGGGAGGGGGCAGCAGCAGCACCCTGTGTGTGTGTGTGTGTGTGATTGGGGTGGGAGGGGGCAGCAGCAGCACCCTGTGTGTGTGTGTGTGTGGTTGGGGTGGGAGGGGGCAGCGGCAGCACCCTGTGTGTGTGTGTGTGTGGTTGGGGTGGGAGGGGGCAGCAGCAGCACCCTGTGTGTGTGTGGTTCAGGTGGGAGGGGGCAGCAGCAGCACCCTGTGTGTGTGTGTGTGTGTGTGTGTGATTGGGGTGGGAGGGGGCAGCAGCAGCACCCTGTCTGTGTGGTTGGGGTCGGGGGTGGGCTCAGACGTAAGCGGACTCGCTGGACTGCGTCCGGCCGAGCGCGGGCGCGGGGGCGGGGGGGGACAGGTCCTTCTTCCGCGCCCCGCCCTCCACCAGGGACTTGCGGCGCGCCTGCACCCCGCGCACCGCGGCTTTCACCTTGCGCCAGCCCAGGTGGTTGAGCTCGGCCAGGTTGAGGAGGACGCAGACGCCGCTGACGGCGAACATGAAGACCAGGAAGACGGTTTTCTCGGTGGGGCGGGACACGTAGCACTCCACCTCCTTGACGCAGGGGTAGCGGTCGCACTCGAAGATAGCCGGGACGTTGAAGCCGTACAGGAAGTACTGCCCGGCCAGGAAGCCGATCTCCAGGGCGTTACGGAAAACCACCTGGATGACGTAAAAACGGGAGATGCCCTCTTGCCGCTTGCTTTTGGAGCTGCGAGGAGGTCGCAGCGGTGGCCCGGGTGTTTCTTTGGCTTCCGGACAGTCGGGGTCCTCCTTGCAGCAGCCGCCGCCGCTGCTGCCGCCGCCGTCGGGGCCGGGCGCCAGCGCCCCGTTGAGCGCCTTGGTCCTCTTGGCGTCGCGCTCCAGCAGCGGGTAGAGGAAGGAGTAGCGGCGCTCCCGCTGCTTGGCCGACTGGTGGACCGAGTAGGTGATGAAGCAGAGGCTGGGGGTGCAGACCAGGATGATCTGGAAGACCCAGTAGCGGATGTGGGAGATGGGGAAGGCTTTGTCGTAGCACGCCTGGTTGCAGCCCGGCTGCAGCGTGTTGCACATGAACATGGTCTGCTCGTCCTCGTACACCGTCTCGCCCACGATGGCCACGATCAGGATGCGGAAGATGACCACCACCGTCAGCAGGATCCTGCCAGGGAGGAGAGAGGGAGGGAGGGAGGGAGGAGACGCAGCCACCTGGAGCCAGAGAGCTGGGCTGGACCTGGACACCTGGGTCCTACCTGGACCTGGACACCTGGGTTGGACCTGGAGACCTGGCTCCTACCTGGACCTGGACACCTGGGTCCTACCTGGACCTGGATGTGGGGGTTGGACCTGGACACCTGGGTCCTACCTGGACACCTGGGTCCTACCTGGACCTGGATGTGGGGGTTGGACCTGGACACCTGGGTCCTACCTGGACACCTGGGTCCTACCTGGACCTGGATGTGGGGGTTGGACCTGGACACCTGGGTCCTACCTGGACCTGGATGTGTGGGTTGGACCTGGACACACAGGTTGGACCTGGAGATATGGGTCCTACCTGGACACGTGGGTCCTACCTGGACCTGGACACGTGGGTTGGACCTGGAGACCTGGGTTGGACCTGGACATGTGGGTCCTACCTGGACCTGGATGTGTGGGTTGGACCTGGAGATGTGGGTCCTACCTGGACCTGGATGTGTGGGTTGGACCTGGACACACAGGTTGGACCCAGACATGTGGGTCCTACCTGGACCTGGACAGGGGGTTGGACCTGGAGACCTGGGTTGGACCTGGACATGTGGCTCCTACCTGGACCTGGATGTGTCAGTTGGACCTGGACATGTGGCTCCTACCTGGACCTGGACACATGGGTTGGACCTGGAGACCCGGGTCCTACCTGGAGATCTCAGTCCTACCTGGACCTAGATATGAGGGTTAGACCTGGACACACTATCTGGACACGTGGGTTGGACCTGGGTCCCACCTGGACCTGGACACATGGGTTGGATGTGGACATGTGGGTCCTACCTGGAGCCAGACAGGTGGGTTGGACACAGACATATGGGTTCTACCTGGACCTGGACAGGTGGGTCCTATGTGGACACCTGAATATGTGGGTCAAACTGGGACACGTGGGTCTGACCTGGACCCCCAGGTCCTGCCCAGACCCGGACACATGAGTTGAACCTGGACCCCCAGGCCCCACCTGGACCCCCAGGTCCCATCTCCCAATGTGCCACCACCCCTGACCTTTACCCATCTTGGGGCTCTGGGTGCCCGTGGATCCTTGGGGTGGGGGACAGGTTTGGGGTGACACGGGGGCCAGGTTTGGGGTGACATGGGGCCAGGTTTGGGGTCACACGGGGGCCAGGTTTGGGGTGACACAGGGGCAGGTTTGGGGTGACACAGGGGCCAGGTTTGGGGTGACACGGGGGGGCAGGTTTGGGGTGACACGGGGGACAGGTTTGGGGTGACACAGGGGGGCAGGTTTGGGGTGACACGGGGGACAGGTTTGGGGTGACACAGGGGGGACAGGTTTGGGGTCACATGGGGGACAGGTTTGGGGTGACATGGGGACAGGTTTGAGGTGACACAGGGGCCAGGTTTGGGGTGACACAGGGAGCAGGTTTGGGGTGACACAGGGGGCAGGTTTGGGGTGACACGGGGGACAGGTATGGGGTGACACAGGGGACAGGTTTGGGGTCACATGGGGGACAGGTTTGGGGTGACACAGGGGGCAGGTTTGAGGTGACACAGGGGGCAGGTTTGGGGTGACATGGGGGACAGGTTTGGGGTGACACAGGGGGCAGGTTTGAGGTGACACGGGGGACAGGTTTGTGGTGACACAGGGGGCAGGTTTGAGGTGACACGGGGGCCAGGTTTGGGGTGACACAGGGAGCAGGTTTGAGGTGACACGGGGGGACAGGTTTGGGGTGACATGGGAGCAGTTTTTGGGGACACAGGGTACAGTTTTGGGTCCCTGCCGCTGGCAGGGGACACGTGGGGACCTTCTCCTGTCCCCTGCCCCCCTCCTGCACCTCCCAGGTCCCCAAAACGCCCCATCAACCCCCCCCGCCCCCCCTTGGGACCGACCCCCAGGTGAGAAGGGACCCACAACCGTCCCCCCTCCACGGGGACACTCGGGACAGGGGACACCGTGGGGAGGTGACAACGGGGAGGTGACAACCGGTCCCTCTGCCACCTGGGGCCCCCCCTTGGCGGGGGTGGGTGCCCCGTGGGTGATGCCCCCCCCTTACCCCCCCCCCCAATCTCCCCGCACAGGCAGTTCCTGACCGAGGCGGGGGGGGGGGGGGGATGTGGGGCGGGGGTCTCGAGGGTGCGGGGGGTCCCGTGGGGCTGTGGGGGGCCGTGGGGGGGTCCCCGGGGGCCGGGGGGGGTCCCGGGGGGGTCCTCACCTGCCGATCATGGTGGAGTGCTGCTGCACCGCCGCCTCCAGCAGCCGCTCCAGGATGGTCCATTCGCCCATCGCGGCGGGAGCGGGGGGCACCGGCCCGGGACCCCCTCCCCAAACCCCCCCCCCCCCCCCCAGAGCCCCGCCGGGCCCCCCCCCCCGCTCAGCCCCGCGGCCCCGGTCCCGTCCCCGGCCCCCCCGCCATCTCCCCGGCGCTGCCGCCGCCGAACGGGAGCGCTGAGCGCGGCCCCGGCTGTGCGCGGGCACGGGGAGCGGCGGGAGCGAGCGCGGCGAGAGCGCGCGTGGCGACACCGGGAACGGCGCGGGGCGGTGGGAGGGCACTGGTTATACTGGGGGGAGACACTGGTTATACTGGGGTATACTGGTGTGAGGCACTGGTTATACTGGGGCATGTACTGGTTATATTGAGGGCATTAACTGGTTATACTGGGAGGATGAACTGGTTATACTGGGGGTGACACTAGTTATACTGGTGGGGGATGCACTGGTTCTACTGGGAAGATGAACTAGTTATACTGGGAGGATGATACTGGGGGAGACACTGGTTATACTGGGGTGTACTGGTGTGAGGCACTGGTTATACTGGGGGATGTGCTGGTTATATTGAGGGCATTAACTGGTTATACTGGGAGGAT
Organism: Caprimulgus europaeus; assembly: GCA_907165065.1. The sequence continues at coordinate 182,475 of CAJRAV010000006.1, forward strand.
GAACTGGTTATACTGGGAGTGACACTGGTTATACTGGGAGGAGGATGAACTGGTTATATGGGTGGGCTGTACTGGTTATACTGGGGGCTGTACTGGTTATACTGGGGGTGACACTGGTTATACTGGGGGGAGGCACTGGTTATACTGGGGGTGACACTGGTCATACTGGGAGGATGAACTGTTTATACTGGGGGTGACACTGGTTATACTGGGGGGCTGCACTGGTGATACTGGTGCGGTGCACTGGTTATACTGGTGTGACAGCCCCCGGGGGGTCCCTGGGGTGAGGGCGGGCACACGGCGGGGGGGGGGCGTGTCCCTGGGGGGGGCGTGTCCCAGTTCTCGGCTCCCGGGGGTGGGGGCGGCCGGTTTGGGGACCCCCCCCCCCGGGGCGGGACCGACTCCGCCGCGCAGCCGCCGCCGCCATGGCCGAGCCGCTCCGTGTCTCCGTGCTCTACTGGTACCGGGGGGGCAATGGGGGGTCCTTGTGCACCGGCAGGGGGTCCTTGTGTACCGGGAGGGGGGGGTTGTGCACCGGGGGCGGGTCCTTGTGCACCGGTGGGGGGGGTTGTGCACCGGGGGGGGGGTCCTTGTGTACCGGGAGGGGGGGGTTGTGCGCCGGGAGGGGGCCTTGTGCCCTGGGGGCGTCCCTGTGCCCGGCGGGGGGGGTGTCCCTTGCACCCCCCCATTCCCGGGGTGGGGGGGTCCCCATCCCACTAACCGTGTCCCCCCCCCACAGCGGAGCCTGAGGCTACAGCCCCAAGGTGAGCCCTGACCCCCCCTTCTGCCCTCCCCCACCACCCCGGGGGGGGGTAACCCCCAAAAAAGCTCCCAGGGGTGACCCCCCCCCCCCATTTTCAGTACCAGCGGCTCAAGCAGGAGCTGGAGAGACGCTTCCCGGGCGCGCTGGAGGTGGTGAGTGGAGGGGGGGGGACACACACCGCGGGGGGGGGGGGTGGGCAGCCATTTGGGGACAAGGTGACCCCCCCACTGTGTCCCCACAGAGCGGCCAGGGGACGCGGGAGGTGACAGGATGGTTTGAAGTGACGGTGGGCGGGCGCTTGGTCCACTCGAAAAAGGTGGGTGACCCCCCCCGTGGTGTGTCCCCCCGTCCCCATCACCATCCCGGTGTGTCCCCCCGTCCCCATCACCATCCCGGTGTGTGCCCCCCCCCCCCCTCCCCATCACCATCCCGGTGTGTCCCCCCCGCCTTCCCCATCACCATCCCGGTGTGTGTCCCCCCCTCCTCCCCATCACCATCCCGGTGTGTGTCCCCCCCTCCTCCCCATCACCATCCCGGTGTGTGTCCCCCCCTCCTCCCCATCACCATCCCGGTGTGTGTCCCCCCCCTCTCCCCATCACCATCCCGGTGTGTCCCCCCCCTCTCCCCATCACCATCCCGGTGTGTGTGTCCCCCCCCCCCCCCATCACCATCCCGGTGTGTGTCCCCCCCCCCTCCCCATCACCATCCCGGTGTGTGTCCCCCCCTCCCCATCACCATACCGGTGTGTCCCCCTCTCCCCGGTGTGTCCCCCCCCCTCCCCGGTGTGTCCCCCCCCTCCCCATCACCATCCCGGTGTGTGTGTCCCCCCCTCCCCATCACCATCCCGGTATGTCCCCCCCTCCCCATCACCATCCCGGTGTGTCCCCCCCTCCCCATCACCATACCGGTGTGTGTCCCCCCCTCCCCATCACCATACCGGTGTGTCCCCCTCTCCCCGGTGTGTCCCCCCCTCCCCATCACCATCCCGGTGTCCCCCCCCCCCCCCCCGGTGTGTCCCCCCCCCTCCCCGGTTCGTGATCACCCTCCTCCCCCCCCAGAACGGTGACGGCTTCGTTGACAGCGATGCCAAGCTCCAGAAGATCGTGGCCGCCATCAAAGCCCGGCTGCCGTAAGCACCGGCGCCCGCCCCCGCACCCCTAACGGAGGTACGGCCCCACCCCCACCACCATCCTGTCACCGGTGTGGGTGTGACACCGGGCTGGGGGGGAGGGGGTGACACCCCTAACCCTTCCCCTCTCCTCCCGCAGCTCAACCCGTGCCCGGTTCCCTCGCCCCGGCCCAGCGCTCCATGACGGGAACGGCCGAAACGCCGGCCGGCACCGGGCCGTTCCCAGACCCCCCCGCGCGGGACGGCGGCGTGAGGGCGGCGGGCGCCCAGCGAGCTCCGTTCCCCACCCCGACCCCCTTCCCCCTGCACTGACCGCTCCGGCGCTGCCGCCCAGTTGAGCTTTGGGGGTTTTTTTGGTTGGTTTGGGTTTTTTTTTGCCCCTTGTTATGGAAACTTCTCACCGAGCCTGGCTGAAAGAAGGAAAAATTGTTCAAAAGTTGATAAATTCTACACTAATTTCGTTATTTTCCCCACTGTGGCTGCATCCCAACCCCCCCCCTCCCTGGTCCCGTTGCCTTCTCGGGGCTCAGTGGCCTTTCTGGAATAAAAATGTGGAAAATGTGGGTTTTGGAGTTGGTTGTGGGTGTTTGTTCCAAGCGGTGCCCTCAGCTGGGGCTGCCGCCTCCCGCCTCGTCCTGCTCTGGGTTCCCCAGGGCCTTGTGAACGATCCGCTCGTTAGGACCTAAATTAATCAGTTTGTGGATGATTTTTGTGAGGGATTCTCACACACTTGTCTTGGGGTGACTCCAGCGAGGCATCAGGTGGTGGATTTTTCCCCTCAGCCATTTTTTTCCCCCTCATGGTTTGTATTTTGCACCGGATTGAGCGTTTGGGGACGAGCACGAGGGGCTTTGTGCCAAAACCGAGCCCAAGCGGTGACGGTGGATGGGTTAAAACCAGGGTTCAAGCTTTTCCTTGGCGCTGTTTGTGACGGGGGGTGTGAGAAATCGCTACCTGCGGTGGATTTAGGGGAACCAAAGCCTTGGATGCTCCCTTCAGCTGAGGGCTTGACATGGTTTCTCCCTCCTTCCTCCTCCCGAAGCTGCTCACGGGAGGTGAGGGGGTGCAGACAATCGGTTTAGCTTCAACCGAGAGCTCGTACCGAGGTGGGAAGCGGGTGCGGGGCGGTCCCGGGGGGACAGAATCCGCCTCAACACGGCCCCAGGCCCTAGGCCATGGCTGCTCACAAGATGGCGGCCGCCCGCCTTCACCTCAGCCGACCTGCCTCGCCCGCCCCCCTGCCGCGGTGCATGACGGGTAACCACCCTCCGCCGGGAGCCCGCCATTTTGTGCCGGGAAAGGCGGGAAGCGGGGAAGATCGAGCAGCGACAGCTTGGCCTCCGGACACCGCAACGGCTTCAGCGCTGCCGCCAGCCGGACACACAGGTAATGGCGGCGCGAGGTTGCGGTTGGGGCCGGTGGCCGGTAACGGCGGGGCCGGGTGAGGAGTAGGTGGGGGAGGGGGGGGGGGCGGCCCGGTACCGAGGTCGTCTGAGGAGACGATTGCCCTTAGTCCCGCCTTCCGCCTGAGCCCGCGTGCTGATTGGCTGTGGAGGATGGCAGCGCTGATTGGCTGAGAAACCGCGAGGGGATAGGCTGAGAAGCGCGTCTGTCTAGAGAGGAGACGCAACAACAGGCGAGCCTATTGGTTGACCGGCGCAAGCCAATCAGCTGAGGCGTGATTTGGGCACGTAACGCGACGCCAGCCAATCGGCTTAGTTGTCTTTAGGTCGTGGGGCGCGGCGCGAAAGCTTCTGGGAGTCGTAGGCTGAGGGAGCTGAGAGGGCGGTGGTGGCGGCGGCTTCTCCCGGTGAGGCCATGGGGGCTCAACCGACCCCGCGACCTGCCGGCTCCTCCTCCGCCCGCTGCCCTCCCGAGAGCGAGGGGCGGCCGCCGGGAGAAGCGGGTTGGGGCCCGGCGCGGACAACCGGCTTCATTTCCCCACCCGTTAACGGCCGCCGGTCCCGCAGCCGACGCCGGGTTTCTCCCCCTCGTCAGGCTCTGAGCGTCCGGTATGGCCCGTACCAAGCAAACGGCTCGGAAATCCACCGGCGGGAAGGCGCCGCGGAAGCAATTGGCCACTAAGGCCGCCAGGAAGAGCGCACCCTCCACGGGGGGGGTGAAGAAACCCCATCGCTACAGGTACCGGCGCGGGGGGGCGGAAAAGGGGCTTTGAAAAAACCACAAACATCGGTTTACTATAAATATCGTTATTTGCTTATATATCTATGCTCTATAGCAATATAAAAAGCGGGACACTTTCAGAGACAGAGATAAATACAGTTTTTTGAAATACAAACAGATTTTTATATCTATTTTAATATATGTGTTTCGTATAAATATAAAAAGCAGGATGCTTTTCTAGAGAGAGTTAAGTTTTTTAAAGAAACAATCAGATTTTTATAGAAATTTCATTATATTTTTAAACAGATGTGTGTTATATCAATATAAAGAGCAGGACACTTCTGGAGAGAGATAAACTCCATTTTTAAAAAATATAAGTGTATTTTAATATAAACTTCGTTATTTTTCTTTAATATCTATGTTTTATATCTATATAAAAAGGGATATGCTTTTCTAGAGAGATAAACTTTTTTTTTAATGTAAGCATATTTTAATAGAAACTTTGTTATATATTTTTATATATATATATAAAGTTTTCCATCAGTATAAAAAGCAGGATGCTTTTCTAGCGAGAGAAACACCTTTTTTTTTAAATATAAACATATTTTTATAGACATTTCAGTATATATTTATTTTAATACAGACTTTAGTATAAATCTAAAGAGCAGGGTGCTTTTCTAGAGGGAGAAAATGCATTTAAAGAACCAGAAATACAGGTTTTTTATAGAAATATCATTATTTATTTGCTGTAAATACACTTATATATAAATATATCCATGTGTAAATACCCAGATGTGAATATATCTATAAGTGAATATCTCTATATGTGAATATATCCATAAGTGAATATCTGTATATGTGAATATCTGTATGTAAATGTATTCATATGGCAATATCTATATATAAATATACCCATATATAAATATATCCATAAGTGAATATCTCTCTATGTGAATATCTATGTGTAAATGTATCCATATGGCAATATCTATATGGAAATACACCCATATATGGATATATCCCTATGGAAATATGGGTGATTGCAGCTGTATCTGTGATTCCTCAGTAGCTGCAGCATCTCCACACACATTTTGATGTGTAAATTCAGATCTATTTTGAATAATGACATTTTTTTACCCCCTCGGGTGTGTTTTTGCCTAAAGCCAGCGGGGGGGGGCGGGCACAGCGCCCCGCTGGCTCGACACCCCCAAACCCCACGCTGTCCCCCCCAGCAAACCCCCCGGTGTTTCCCTCCCCGCAGGCCCGGGACGGTGGCGCTGCGGGAGATCCGCCGGTACCAGAAATCCACGGAGCTGCTGATCCGGAAGCTGCCGTTCCAGCGCCTGGTGCGCGAGATCGCCCAGGACTTCAAAACCGACCTGCGCTTCCAGAGCGCGGCCATCGGCGCCCTGCAGGTGAGACCCCGCCCCCCCGGCGCCCCCCACCCCCGGCACAGCCCCCCGGCACCCCCTGCCCCCGGCACCCCCCGCCCCCGGCACAGCCCCCTGGCGGGACGTTCAGCCTCCCACAGCGCCCCCTGCCACCGGCACAGACCCCTGGCACCCCCCGGCACCCCCCGGCGCCTCCCGCCCCCGGCACAGCCCCCTGGCACCCCCCGGCACCCCCCGGCGCCCCCCGCCCCCGGCACAGCCCCCCGGCACGGCCCCCCCGGCACCCCCTGCCCCCGGCACAGCCCCCCGCCCCCGGCACGGCCCCCTGGCACCCCCTGCCCCCGCCACAGCCCCCTGGCACCCCCTGCCCCCAGCACAGCCCCCCGGCGGGACATTCAGCCTCCCCCCTGCCCCCGGCACAGCCCCCTGCCCCGATGTTCAGCCTTCCCTGGCACCCCCTGCCCCCGGCACAGCCCCCCGGCACCCCCTGCCCCCGGCACGGCCCCCCGGCGGGACGTTCAGCCTCCCCCGGCACAGCCCCCCGGCGCCCCCTGCCCCCGGCACAGCCCCCTGGCGGGACGTTCGGCCTCCCACAGCACCCCCCGCCCCCGGCACAGCCCCCGGCGCCCCCCGCCCCCGGCACAGCCCCCCGGCACCCCCTGCCCCCGGCACAGCCCCCTGGCACCCCCCACCCCCGGCACGGCCCCCTGGCGCCCCCTGCCCCCGGCACAGCCCCCTGGCGCCCCCTGCCCCCGGCACAGCCCCCTGGCACCCCCTGCCCCCGGCACAGCCCCCCGGCGGGACGTTCAGCCTTCCCTGGCACCCCCCTGCCCCCGGCACAGCCCCCCGGCAGGACGTTCAGCCCCTCATTTTGGGGTGTTTTGGGGTGTTTCTGTCCCCTGCAGGAGGCCAGCGAAGCGTACCTGGTGGGCCTGTTTGAGGACACCAACCTGTGCGCCATCCACGCCAAGAGGGTCACCATCATGCCCAAGGACATCCAGCTGGCGCGGCGCATCCGCGGCGAGCGGGCGTAGGGCGGCGGTAGGAGAGACTGGGGGTGGGGTGGGCAGAGGTTTGGGGGGGAGGGGGGACATTTTTGGGGGTATTTTTGGTGTTTTTGGTGGTTTTTTTGGTGCTCCCCAGAGCTGGCTCCGTTCACAAGCGAGGAGACCCCCGATGCTCGCGGCTGCTGCGGGGTCGCTGATGGTTTTGTGGGGATTTATTTTCTCCCTTTTTTGTACATTTTATTTTATGGGTTTTTTGGGGGGGTTTTGGGGTTTTTTTGGGGGGTTTTGGGGGTTTTTTTTGGGTTTTTTTTGTTGTTTTTTTTTCTCCTCTCTGCAAGCTGCAAAACAAAAAAAAAAGGATAAAAGTTGTGGGGGTTGGGGGCAGTTTTTGGAATCTCTGGTTTTCTACACAAACCCGGTGTGGTTTTGGGTGTGGAAAAGAGGAATTTTAGGGGGGTGGGGGCTTCTCAATGGCTCCTTTTGGGGGTGTCACCCCCCCCGGTGCCGGTCCTGGCTCTGTACCCTCCGCGTTTCTCCGCCAAATAAAGACAAAACCAACCCAAAACCCAGCGACCTTCACCGCATCCTCCTCGTTTCCTTCCTCGTTACCCTCAGCCCCGCCCTTCTCCGCCTTCTTTAGGATTAATTAATCCCACCGTTGAAATTTGGCAGTTTTGGGGCGCAGGGGGGTGAATTTGGGGTGCAAAGAGGGGTTTTTCCCCCTGTTTTTGGGGGGGTTTGGGGCCGGATTACCCCCGGTGCTGACGTGATTGCTCCTGACACCCCGGTGGTAAATTTAGAGCCACCCCCACCCTGAGCCGCCCTAATCTGGATTAGAGGCCACGGGGTGGGGGGTGTGGGGGGTGGGGGGGTCTCAGGATGGGGCGTCCTCCCCCCAAAACAGGGCAGGGGGGGACCCAGCTCCCCCGAAAAACCCCGGTAATGGGGTGTTTGCCCTTAAAAATAAGAGAGATTGGGGCAGTGCTCGTCAAAAACCGGCCCTGGGCAGGGGGCACTGAGGGGGGGAGAGGGGGGAAAAGGAAGATTTGGGGTAAAAATAGAGATTTTAAAGATAAATAGAATTATATTTATATTTATATGTGCTTGATATTAATATAAATGATATAATTATTAATATAATTATGAATATTTTATAGAAATACCAAAAGCAGGGCGCTGTAGTGATAGAAAATGCATTTTTAAAACACAATTTTTTGTGTAATTATATATTTTTATATAGAGATGTTTTCTATTAATATAAAAAGCAGGACACAAAAAACATTTAAAAACATAGAAATGCAGGATCTTATAGAAATTTTGTTAATTCTTTTGATGTTTGTTATATAAATATAGATATATCTGTAAATATAGACACATTTTTATATAAATAATTTTTATATACTTGAATATAAGCACATTTTATATCATTTTATATCATTTTATATCATTTTATATCATTTATATCATTTTATATCATTTATATCATTTTATATCATATCATTTTATATCATTTTATATCATTTTATATCATTTTATATCATTTTATATCATTTATATCATTTATATCATTTATATCATTTAATATCATTTATATCATTTAATATCATTTATATCATTTAATATCATTTAATATCATTTAATATCATTTAATATCATTTATATCATTTATATCATTTTATATCATTTATATCATTTATATCATTTAATATCATTTAATATCATTTAATATCATTTAATATCATTTAATATCATTTAATATCATTTATATCATTTAATATCATTTAATATCATTTAATATCATTTAATATCATTTAATATCATTTTATATCATTTTATATCATTTTATATCATTTATATCATTTATATCATTTAATATCATTTATATCATTTAATATCATTTAATATCATTTAATATCATTTAATATCATTTATATCATTTATATCATTTTATATCATTTATATCATTTATATCATTTAATATCATTTAATATCATTTAATATCATTTAATATCATTTAATATCATTTAATATCATTTAATATCATTTAATATCATTTAATATCATTTATATCATTTAATATCATTTAATATCATTTAATATCATTTATATCATTTATATCATTTATATCATTTATATCATTTAATATCATTTTATATCATTTATATCATTTAATATCATTTATATCATCAACATTTTATAATTCAGGTATTTTTGTATAAGCACATTTTTATAATTCAGGTGTTTTTGTATAAACACATCTTTTATAAAACATTTTGATATAAGCAGAGAATATTTTATAGAATATTATAAAGACTTTTATAATTCAGATATGTGTTTATAAAACACTTTTATAAGAGATTTTTAATATAAGCACATAGATAATTATAAAATATACATATTTTATATTATAAAATAGACATTTATAAACAGATTTTTATAGGGTATAGTTTGATATAAAGAGATTTTTTAATCCTAGAGGTGTTTTTATATGGGGGGGGGGGTTTATCTGTGAGCGATTGATCAGGTCTCTGATATCGATTGATGAGGTCTCTGATATCGATTGATCAGGTCTCTGATATCGATTGATGAGGTCTCTGATATTGAAGCTATTGATGAGGTCTCTGATATCGAAGCGATTGATGAGGTCTCTGATACCGAAGCGATTGATGAGGTCACAGCGATTGATGAGGTCACAGCGATTGATGAGGTCTCTGATATTGAAGCGATTGATGAGGTCTCTGATATTGAAGCTATTGATGAGGTCACTGATACCGAAGCTATTGATGAGGTCACAGCTATTGATGAGGTCTCTGATATTGAAGCTATTGATGAGGTCACAGCTATTGATGAGGTCACTGATATTGAAGCTATTGATGAGGTCACAGCTATTGATGAGGTCACTGATATTGAAGCTATTGATGAGGTCTCTGATATTGAAGCTATTGATGAGGTCACAGCTATTGATGAGGTCACTGATATTGAAGCTATTGATGAGGTCTCTGATATTGAAGCTATTGATGAGGTCACAGCTATTGATGAGGTCTCTGATATTGAAGCTATTGATGAGGTCACTGATATTGAAGCTATTGATGAGGTCTCAGCTATTGATGAGGTCTCTGATATTGAAGCTATTGATGAGGTCACAGCTATTGATGAGGTCTCTGATACCGAAGCGATTGATGAGGTCTCAGCTATTGATGAGGTCACTGATATTGAAGCTATTGATGAGGTCTCTGATATTGATGAGGTCTCTGATATCGAAGCTATTGATGAGGTCTCTGATATCGAAGCTATTGATGAGGTCACTGATGTCGAAGCTATTGATGAGGTCACAGCTATTGATGAGGTCTCTGATGTCGAAGCTATTGATGAGGTCACTGATATTGAAGCTATTGATGAGGTCTCTGATATCAAAGTGATTGATGAGGTCACTGATATCGAAGCGATTGATGAGGTCTCAGTGATTGATGAGGTCACTGCTATTGAAGCGATTGATGAGGTCTCAGCTATTGATGAGGTCTCTGATGTCACAGCTATTGATGAGGTCTCAGCTATTGATGAGGTCTCAGCTATTGATGAGGTCTCTGATGTCACAGCTATTGATGAGGTCTCAGCTATTGATGAGGTCTCAGCTATTGATGAGGTCTCTGATATTGATGAGGTCTCTGATGTCACAGCTATTGATGAGGTCACTGATATTGAAGCTATTGATGAGGTCACAGCTATTGATGAGGTCACTGATATTGAAGCTATTGATGAGGTCTCTGATATCGAAGCTATTGATGAGGTCTCTGATATCGAAGCTATTGATGAGGTCACAGCTATTGATGAGGTCTCTGATATTGAAGCTATTGATGAGGTCACAGCTATTGATGAGGTCTCTGATATTGAAGCTATTGATGAGGTCACAGCTATTGATGAGGTCTCTGATACCAAAGCTATTGATGAGGTCTCAGCTATTGATGAGGTCACAGCTATTGATGAGGTCTCTGATATCGAAGCTATTGATGAGGTCACAGCTATTGATGAGGTCACAGCTATTGATGAGGTCTCTGATGTCGAAGCAGCTCCAGCTCCTGTCCCTCAGCCCCCAGGCGACGCAGGAACGCGCTCAGTGGCCCCCCCCAGCCCTGCAGCCCCCACAGAGCCAATTACCGGTAACGAGGGGAGCGAGGGGCAGCGCGGGGGGGCACCCCCCACCCCCCCCAATAATTGATCAGGGTTTAATTGGGGGTTTTAATCACAATTCAGGGAGAAACCCAGGGCTGCAACCCCACCCCCCCTCACCCCAAGCCTGCTTTTGGGGATCCCCATTGTGCCCCCACCCACCCACCCCATGAGCTGCTGCCCACAGTGCCCCTCCCCCCTCCCCCCCCCCAGCCCCCCCCTTCCTGCAGGGATTAGGGTTAATCAGCCCCAAATCCCCCCACGGCTGAAAAACAAACTAATCAGCCCCGATTCCAGCGCCCGCCTCCCGCGGGGGGGGCAACTGGGGGGGGGGGGGGGAACTGGGATGGGGGGGGGAACTGGGGTGGGGGGGAACTGGGGTGGAGGGGGGTGAACTGGGATGGGCAGGGGTGAACTGGGATGGGGGGGGTGAACTGGGATGGAGGGGTGAACTGGGATTGGGGGGTGAACTGGGATGGGAGGGGGTGAACTGGGATGGGGGGGTGAACTGGGATGGGGGGGTGAACTGGGGTGGGGGGGAACTGGGATGGGGGGGTGAACTGGGATGGAGGGGGGTGAACTGGGATGGGGGGCGTGAACTGGGATTGGGGGGGTGAACTGGGGTGGGGGGGGAACTGGGGTGGGGGGGCGAACTGGGATTGGGGGGGGAACTGGGATGGGGGGTGAACTGGGATTGGGGGGGGAACTGGGATGGGGGGTGAACTGGGGTGTGGAAGGAGGAGGGCGTTAACTGGGGTGGGGGGGTCAACTGGGATGGAGGGGGGGTCCTAATGGGATTGGGGAGGGGGAGGTCCTACTGGGATGAGGGGGGGTGGTGAAATGGGATGTGAGGGCCCTACTGGGATGGAGAGGAGTCCTGCTGGGATGTGGGGGTCTTACTGGGATGAGGGGGGGTGAAATGGGATGTGGGGGTCTTACTGGGATGGAGGGGGGTCCTACTGGGATTGGGGGGAATCCTACTGGGATGAGGGGAGGTTAACTGGGATGAGGGGCCCTACTGGGATGAGGGGGGGTCCTGCTGGGATGTGGGGGTCTTACTGGGATGAGGGGGGGTGAAATGGGATGTGAGGGTCTTACTGGGATGGAGGGGGGGGGTCCTACTGGGCTGGGGTCCCCCCCACCCCGTTTGGGGTCCCCCCATCCCCGTCCCCCCGCTGTCCCTCCCCACGTGTCCCCGTCCCCGGGGCTCAGACGTGGCAGCTGTCCCCAGGATTAGCTCCCACAGCGCGGGGGGGACGTGGGGGGGGGGGGTGTGTGTGTCCCACCCCCCTCCAGGGACCCCCAGGACCCCCCCAAAGCGTCCCCAATCCCCCCCGGGCTCCGCGGCGGTGACGTCCCCGGGTCCCTGGTTTGGGGTGAGGGGTTTGTCCCCCGTTTGGGGTCTGTCCTGGTGACTGGGGGGGGCGGGGTGGGGGGGGGATGAGCGTTAATTGCCACCGCGGTGGATTAGCCCCGGCCGGGGCCAATGTCACCCCCCGGGGATTAGTGGCAGCGCGGTGACATCACGCCCGGCCCTACTTAAACCTCCCCCCGCCGCGGGGACGCCTTCCCCGCCGCCACCGCCGCCGCCACCCGCACAGGTAGGTGCTGGCCCGCGGGGTGGGGGTCCCCGAGAGGGGCTGGGGGTGGTGTTTGGGGTGGGGGACAAGCCACCAGACTGTGGTGATGGCCCCTGGGTGGGGGACAAGCCACCAGCTTGTGGTGATGGCCCCTGGGTGGGGGACAAGCCACTGGCTCTGTCACTTGGCATGGGGACGGGGTGGCCAACCCTGGGGAGATGTCACCTGGCTCATGGAGAAGCCACCAGCTCTGTCCCCAGCCCCAGGGTGACGTCCCCTGGCTCAGGGAGAAGCCACCAGCTCTGTCCCCAGCCCCGGGGTGACATCCCCTGGCTCATGGAGAAGCCACCAGCTCTGTCCCCAGCTTGGGGACATGTTCCCCAGCCCTGGGGTGACATCCCCTGGCTCAGGGACCAGGCATGGGCGCTGTCCCTTGGCTGGGGGACAGTGACAAGCTTCAGGGTGGCCTTCCCCAGCTCAAGGACAAGCCACTGACGCTGTCCTTGGCTCAGGGACAGGGTTCCCGGCCCCAGGGTGATGTCCCCTGGCTTGGGGACAAGCTGCTGGCTCCGTCCCCTGGGCTCTGGGGTGACCTTGCTTGGCTTGGGGACAAGCCACCAGCTGGGGGATGGAGCCACCCCCACCTTGGGGACAAAGGCGCTGGCTCTGTCCCCAGCGCAGGGATCGGGCCCTCACGGCGGGGACAAGCTTTGTCCCCAGTTTGGGGACAGGGTGACCTGCTCCAGGGTGTCCCCCCGTGTGGGGACAAGCCACCACCTTGGGGACAGGGTAACCGGCTTCGGCGTGTCCTCCCCCGGTGTGGGGACGGGGGTGACATCCTGGCTGGTGCTCCCTGAGGGGGTCCCTGTCCCCAAAAGTGTCCCCGTGCTGCCCCCCCCACGGTGACAACCGTGCCCCCTCGGTGACAGCCGTGTCCCCCTGTGCCCCCCAGTGACCACTGTGTTCCCCTGTCCCCCCTTGTGACAATCGTGTCCCTCTGTCCCCCACCTTGGTGACAGCCGTGTCCCTCTGTCCCCCCCCGGTGACAGCCATGTCCCTCTGTCCCCCCCCCCGGTGACCACTGTGTCCCCCTGTCCCCCCTGGTGACAGCCGTGTCCCTCTGTCCCCCCCCCGGTGACAGCCGTGTCCCTCTGTCCCCCCCCCCCGGTGACCACTGTGTCCCCCTGTCCCCCCTGGTGACAGCCGTGTCCCTCTGTCCCCCCCGGTGACAGCCGTGTCCCTCTGTCCCCCAGCGCAGCCCGTGGACGTCCGGAGCCCGGGGCACCGCGGGGCGCACAGGTAGGACCGGGGGGGGGGGGGCTGGGACATCACCGGGGCACCCGTCCCCTCGTGCCACACTGCACCGTGCCGTGCTGTGCCGTGCCATGCCACACTGTGCCATGGTGTGCTGTGCCATGCTGTGCCACACTGCACTGAGCCATGCTGTGCCATGCCGTGCTGTGCCACACTGTGCCATGCTGTGCCGTGCCATGCTGTGCCACACTGCACTGAGCCATGCTGTGCCATGCTGTGCCGTGCCATGCTGTGCCATGGTGTGCCACACTGTGCCATGGTGTGCCACACTGTGCCATGCTGTGCCATGGTGTGCCACACTGTGCCATGGTGTGCCACACTGCACTCTGCACTGAGCCGTGCTGTGCTGTGCTGTGCCATGCCGTGCTGTGCCACACTGTGCTGTGCTGTGCCACACTGTGCTGTGCCACACTGTGCCATGCTGTGCCATGCCGTGCCATTCTGTGCCGTGCTATGCTATGCCATGCTGTGCCACGCTGTGCCATGCTGTGCCATGCTGTGCCATGCTGCACTGAGCCGTGCCATGCCGTGCTGTGCCATGGTGTGCCACACTGCACTGAGCCATGCTGCGCCGTGCCATGCCATGCTATGCTGTGCCGTGCTGTGCCGTGCCATGCTGTGCCACACTGCGCCATGCCATGCGGTGCTATGCTGTGCCGTGCTGTGCCGTGCTGTGCCGTGCCGTGCCGTGCCGTGCTGTGCCATGGTGTGCCGTGCTGTGCCGTGCTGTGCCATGGTGTGCCGTGCTGTGCAGTGCTGTGCCACGCTGTGCCACGCTGCGCCATGCTGTGCCATGCTGTGCCATGCTGTGCCATGCTGTGCCACGCTGTGCCACGCTGTGCCGTGCCGTGCTGTGCCGTGCTGAGCTGTGCCGTGCCATGCTGTGCCGTGCTATGCCATGCCATGCTGTGCCGTGCTATGGTGTGCTGTGCCGTGCCGAGCTGTGCCATGCTGTGCCATGCCATGCTGTGCCACACTGCACCGTGCCGTGCCATTCCGTGCCGTGCCGTGCCTGACGCCGCGTGTGCCCCCGCAGCCGGTGCCCAGCCCAGCTCGGCAGCGCCGGGGCCCGGCTCGGCGGCCCGGTCCCGGATGATGATGTCCTACATCAAACAGCCCCACTACGGCGTCAGCGGGCTGGGCCTGCCCGGGCCCGGCATGGACCTGCTGCACCCGGCCGTGGGCTACCCCGGTGAGTGCGGGGGGGGCACCGGGGGGGGGCACCGGGGGGGGGCACCGGGGGGGGTGCACAGGGGAGGGGCACCGGGGGGGGGCACCGGGGGTGGGGCACCAGGGGGGGTGCACCGGGGGGGGCACCGGGGGGGGGTGCACCGGGGGGGGTGTGCGAGGGGGATGCACCGGGGGGGGTGCACAAGGGGGGGGTGCACAAGGGGGGTGCACCGGGGGGGCACGAGGGGGGGGGCACCGGGGGGGATGTACGAGGGGGGGGCACCGGGGGGGGGGCACCGGGGGGGGCACGAGGGGGGGTGCACCGGGGGGGGGGGCACCAGGGGGGGTGCACAAGGGGGCTGCACCAGGGGGGGCTGCACCAGGGGGGGCTGCACCAGGGGGGCTGCACCAGGGGGGGTGCACAAGGGGGGGGTGCACCAGGGGGGGTGCACCAGGGGGGGTGCACGTGGGATTTGCATGAGGGTGGGTTGTACAAGGGGGGTTTGCACGAGGGGTTTGCACAGGGGTGGGGTTTGCACGAGGATTTCACACGTGGTTTCACACCCACTCCCCTCCCGCCCCGGCCGGGTCAATCCCTTGCACCCCAATTCCCCCCCACCTTGAGCTGGGGGTGGCAGGGCGGGGGGTGCAGGGGGGGTCTCTCGTGAATCGGGGCGCACGTGGGGCCGCCCTGACCCCCCCTCCCCACACAGCCACGCCGCGGCGGGGGGTGGTGGTGGGGGGGGTCTCTCATGAATCGAGGCACACGCGGGGCCGCCCTGACCCCCCCTCCCCACACAGCCACGCCGCGGCGGGGGGTGGTGGTGGGGGGGGGTCTCTCGTGAATCGGGGCGCACGCGGGGCCGCCCTGACCCCCCCTCCCCCCCCAGCCACGCCGCGGAAGCAGCGCCGGGAGCGCACCACGTTCACCCGGGCGCAGCTCGACATCCTGGAGGCGCTGTTCGCCAAGACGCGCTACCCCGACATCTTCATGCGCGAGGAGGTGGCGCTCAAGATCAACCTGCCCGAGTCCCGCGTCCAGGTGAGCCCCGCGTCCAGGTGAGCCCGGCCGCGGCCTCGGGTGCACGGGGGGGGGGCGTGCAAGGGGCCACGCGCACGAGGGAGGGACGTGCAAGGGGCCACGCGCACGAGGGAGGGGCGTGCAAGGGGCCACGTGCACAGGGAGGATTGTTTATGGCCCTACATGCACGTGTAAGGGACGTGCAAGGACCCACGAGCACGAGGGAGGGGTGTGCACAGCCTCGTGTGCATGAGGGAGGGGTGTGCAAGGGCCCGTGTACACAGGGCCACAGGGCATGCACAGCCTTGTGTGCATGGGGAGGATGCAGCTCACTGCACACACACACCCTGTGCCACAGCCCATTGCACACACACACTGTGCACACTCAGAACACACAGCTCATTGCACACACCCTGTGCACACTCAGAACACACAGCCCTGTGCACACACACCCCGTGCACACTCAGAACACGCAGCCCATTGCACACACACCCCGTGCACACTCAGAACACGCAGCCCTGTGCACACACACCCCGTGCACACTCAGAACACGCAGCCCTGTGCACACACACCCTGTGCACACTCAGAACACACAGCCCATTGCACACACACCCCTGTGCCACAGCCCTGTGCACACACACCCCGTGCACACTCAGAACACACACCCCTGTGCCACAGCCCGTGCACACACACCCCGTGCACACTCAGAACACGCAGCCCTGTGCACACACGCCCTGTGCACACTCAGACCACCCCTCCCCGAGCCCGGCCCGTGCCTCAGTTTCCCCCGGGCCCCTCTCCCGCAGGTCTGGTTCAAGAACCGCCGCGCCAAGTGCCGGCAGCAGCAGCAGCAGAGCAGCGGGCAGGCCAAGGCCCGGCCCCCCAAGAAGAAGAGCTCCCCGGCCCGGGAGCCGGCCCCGGAGCCGGCCGGACCCTACACCCCGCCCCCCGCCGCCCCCGCCGGCACCCCCGGCTCCGCCGCCGCCGCCACCGTCTCCATCTGGAGCCCGGCGTCCATCTCGCCCGTCCCCGACCCTTTGGCTTCCTCGGCCGCGCCGGGGCTGCCGCGCTCGGCGCCGTTTCCCGGTACCTACGGTCAAGCCGCCGGTTACGGCCAGGGTTACGCGGGGTCGGCGGCGTATTTCGGGGGCCTGGACTGCGGGTCCTACCTGTCCCCCATGCACCCGCAGCTGGGGGCACCCGGAGCGGCGCTCAGCCCCCTGGGTGCCCCCACAATGGGCGCCCACCTGGCCCCTTCGCCCGCCGGTTTGACCGGACAAGGCTACGGCAGCGCCGGGCTGGGCTTCGGCGCCGTGGATTGCCTGGATTACAAGGAGCAGGCGGCGTCCTGGAAGCTGAACTTCAGCGCCGCCGACTGCCTGGACTACAAGGACCAGAGCTCCTGGAAATTCCAGGTGTTGTGATCCGGGAGGAACCGGAGCCGGCACCACCCGGCGGCGCTGGAGACCCCCCCCGGCTGGGCGGGGTCGGCGGGAGCGTGGGCTGCGGTGTGTCCCTGTCCCCGTGCCGTGTGTCCCCGTGCCGTGTGTCCCTGTGCCGTGGGGCATCCCTGGGGCACAGAGTATTCCAGCGGCATGGAGCATCCCTGCAGCACGGCACAGCCCCACGGCACAGCCCCGCCCCACGGCACAGCCCCACGGCACGGCCCAGCCCCACGGCCCAGCCCCACGGCACGGGGCATCCCTGGGGCACAGAGTATTCCAGCGGCATGGAGCATCCCTGCAGCACGGCACAGCCCCACGGCACAGCCCAGCCCCACGGCACAGCCCCACGGCACAGCCCAGCCCCGTGGCACGGCCCCACGGCACAGCCCAGCCCCACGGCTCAGCCCCACGGCACAGCCCCACGGCACAGCCCAGCCCCACGGCACAGCCCAGCCCCATGGCACAGCCCCACGGCACAGCCCAGCCCCACGGCTCAGCCCCACGGCACAGCCCAGCCCCATGGCACAGCCCCACGGCACAGCCCAGCCCCACGGCTCAGCCCCACGGCTCAGCCCCACGGCACGGTCCCACGGCACAGCCCAGCCCCACGGCACAGCCCAGCCCCACGGCACGGCCCAGCCCCACGGAACAGCCCCACAGCACAGCCCAGACCCACGGCACGGAGCATCCCTGGGGCACAGACTATTCCCGTGGCACGGAGCGTCCCCACGGCACCGGGCAGACATCCCGGCACCACGGACTGTCCCGGCGGCACCCTGTGTCCCCGGGGGACGGAGCATCCCGGCACCGGGGAGGATCCCTACGGCAGAGACTGTCCCCGGGGCAGGGAACGTCCCTACGGTGTGGGACATCCCAGTGGGGAGTGTCCTCGTGGCACGGAGCATCCCGGCACCACGGACTGTCCCCACGGCACGGTGACACGGAGCATCTCGGCACCACGGACTGTCCCCACGGCACGGTGACACGGTGAATCCTCGTGACACGGAGCATCCCGGTGCCACGGAGAATCCCGGTGCCCCGGCACAGCCCCACGGCACATCCCGGTGCCAGGACCCCATTCCAGCCGGCATTGGGAGCGTCCCCGTCCCCTCCCTGCACCCCCACAACCCGCCCCCTCTTGTCCTTCCCCCCCGTAGCTGCGTGTCCCACCCCCCTCCCCGCCCCCCCTGCCCCCCCTGCCCCCCCTGCCCCCGGAGCTGCCAGCGCGTGGGGGAGGGGAAAAGGCTTCAAAAAAAGGTAAAAAATAATAAAAACCCGTGGGACAGGAGGAGGAGGGGCACGGTGCCGCGCTCGGTAACGGGGGGAACGGGGGGGGGCGCGCCGGGGTCACCCCATCCCAGGGCTGAGCCAATTAACGCTCTAATTAAGCAAATGGAGGCGGCTGGGGGGTGGGGTGAGAGGGATTAGAGACCCGGGTGACAAATCGAGCAAGAGATGGGGGGTGACAACCGCGGGGGGGGGTCTGCACCCCCAGAGACACCCCCTTGCACCCCCAGACCCCCCGCACCCCTAGAGAGACCCCCCCGGGTTATGTGTCCCCTTTGCACGAGGGTGTGTGTCCCCCCCCCCCAGGGGACATTTGAGATGTGGAAAAAGGTGACAAACCCGCCCCCCGCCCCCCCCCATTTCCCTTTAACCCCCAAATCCGCCCCGAAATGTCACCACAAATCCCTTCGGCCTTAATCCGGTGATGCAAGCGGGGGGGGGAGGGGGGGGGCGGCTGCCAGGCCTGGAGGAGGTCGGGGGGTGGGACACATGGGGGTATTGGGGGGCTCAGGGGGTCCCCCGGGGGGGTGGGGGGCTGTACTTGGGGAGCTGCATGTGGGGTCATTTCATGGGTGGGGAGTCCCTCAAGGTTGGCTTGGGGGGGGTCTGGGGTCCCTGTGAGGAGGGGGCTCTCCATATTGGGGGGCCCCACACATGGGGGGGTCTATAAACTGGGAGGGGTGGGGGTCTTGCCCCCGCCCTGTGCTGAACCAGCCCCTTCCCCCCCCTCCCCCCCCCCAGTAGCTCGGTGGGTGCCAGATCGGCAGATGGAGCCTAATCCGGGCTGAGCCGAGCCGAGCCGGGGGGAGGGGCCTGGGGGGGGAGGGGCCCGGGGGGGGCGGGGAAGAGGGTTAAACCCGGTTTAACAGCGCTAATGAGGGGGGTGGGGGGACGTGTGCCCCCCCCCGGGGGGACGGGGACAGGGACACGGGGATACAGGGCACAGCTGAGGGTGTGGGGAGCTGGATTAGGGTGCTGGGACCCCAATTAACATCTCAGGACCCTGATGAGGGCCCTGGGATCACAATTAGGGCCAATTAGCACCCTGGGACTCCAATTAGCACCCCAATTAACACCACGGGACCGTAATTTGCACCCCCAGGACACAAATTAGCACCCCAGTGAGGGTGCTAAGAGCACAACAGGTGCCTCCAGACCCCCACCAGCACCCCCAAACCGCCTCCAGCGCCCCCAAACCGCCTCCCACTGCCCCCCCCCCCCCATCACTCCACGCCTCTCCTCGCACAACAACGACACTTTAATGGGTGCAGCGACGCCCCCCGCGCCCTCCCCACGCCCCGCGGGTGGGCTCCCACGCCCCCCACCGCCGTTATTTCTTCTTCTGCACGTGGGCACAGTCGTATTTCCCCCGCACGATGGTGAGTTTGACGCCGGGCAGGTCCTGGGTGCGCCCCCCCTGCACCAGCACGACGTGGTGCTCCTGTAGGTTGTGGCCCTCGCCCGGGATGAAGCAGATCACCTCGCGGCCGTTGCTCAGCCGCACCCGCGCGCATTTGCGGTTGGCGGAGTTGGGTTTTTTGGGTTTGCGGATGAGGTTTTTGATCACGACGCCCTTGATCTGAGGCCGCCCCATGGTGGGGCCCAGCTTAGGCGGAGGCGGCTTAGGGCGCCCATTGCGATGCATCTGGTTGAGAGTGGCCATACCCCCGACTTGCTGGTGTGCCCCGGGAACGGCGGCGGCGGCTGTGGGGGAAGAGGGAGAGGGGGTCAGCGGCGGCGGCGGCGTGAGGGAGCGGGGAACGGGGGCGGGATACGCACCGCAACCGCGCAGCGAGGCCGCGGCTCTCAACAGAGCGCGGAGCGACATCCTACGGGCCCGCAGCACCCGGGGCTGAGGGGGGGAAAGAGCCGTTAGTGCCGCCCCGGGCAGCGGCGGCGGCCACGTTCCCGCCTCACCGGAGGTCGCGGCCCGCACCGGGGAGCGATCGTCCCCTCACAGCGCCGCCATGTTACCGCGCTGCTCTCCACTTCCGGCCGCGCCGCTCTCCGATTGGACAGAGGAAACGTCAATCTTCTGCTTTCCGCTCTGTGATTGGTTACATTTTCCTTTAGCCCGCCCTGACAGGCAGCGCTCCTACGGGTGCGCGGTGAGGGTCAAACGGTGTGCGGGGCCACGCCCCCTTCCACGAGGCCACGCCCCCATCTCATGGGGCCACGCCCCCTCCCCTATGGCCACGCCCTTCACACGAGACCACGCCTCCCAGTCCGAGTCCCCGCTCAACTCCCCGCCCTCCCGCGTGGGCGGAGCCTGTTGCCAAGGGAACGCGGGCAGGGCGAGTGCCCGGATGTGCCTCGCTCGCAAGATGGCGGCGGCCGAATGATCGTCGGGGGGAGCGGCCGCGCTGGGCCCGTCCTGAGGGGTGAGCGGGGACCCAGGGGCTGGTGAGGGGGTGAGGGGGGCGTGGAGGGGTCTGAGGGGAACGAGAGGCTGGAAGGGGGTACGGGGGGGCTCAGGGGAAGGGGGGTTTGGGGGTCTGGGGGCGGCCGGGGAGCCTGAGGAGGTGTCTGAGGGGGGAGCTGAGGGGCATCAGGGGGCTGAGGGGGGTCTGAGAGGAGCTGGAAGGGTCTGAGGGGAACGGGAGGCTGGAGGGGGGTGCAGAAGGGGTCAGGGGAAGGGGAATTTGGGAGTCTGGGGAGGGTCTGATGGGGGGGTCTGGGGTCTGAGGGGGGGTCTGAGAGGAGCTGGAGGGGCTGAGGAAAGGGGGAGCTGGGGAGGCTGAGGGGCAGAGGAGCTGGAGGGGGCTGCAGATGGGATAGAGGGTTGGGGGCTGTGGGGAGGGAGGGTGCTGAGGGGATTTGGGGGGAAAAGGAGGGGGGGCTGGGTATGTGGGGATCCCAGAAGCACTGAGGGTCCTGGGGGAAGGGGCAGGGGGGTGCTGGGTCGGGGGAGAGGCTGAGGAAGCCCTGAGGGGGGGGGGACTGGGGAGCAGGGGATGCTGAGAGAGAGTGGAGCTGTATTTGGGGGGGTCCTGGGGGGCTGTGGGGTCTCAGGGACAGCAGTGAGGGGGCTGTGGGTCCTGCCCCACCCCTCAGGGCTGGCGGGGTGAGCCCTGGAAGTCGAGGCGAGGCCGGAGGGGCGCGGGGAGGTGGAAGGGAGGGGTTGGGACAGAGCTTTGCGGGGGTCCCGGGCTCTGGGCTCACAGGAATCTCCGCATCCCCCACAGCGTCTTCCCCCGGAGCATCCCGGCATGCGGCGCTGAGACGGGGAGAGCTCTGCGGTCCTGCCAGGTAGGACATGGAAACACAGAGAATTTCCCTGGAATTCCCTGGTTTTCCCTCCCTGGAGGCTCCTCTCTCTCTCCCGCTCTCCTTCCATCCCTCACCGCCCTCGGAGCCCCGCGGCTCTCGGGGTGTGGAGATCAGATCAAACCCCCTCCCCCTGCGCTGGCAGCCAGCTGAGAACATTGCAGGAAGCACAAAAACCCCCCAGTTTTGGGTTTTTCCTGGGTTTTTTCCTCCACATTCTCAGTTTGATGAGTTCTTGCACACCCCTCGGCGTTCCCAGCGCCTCTCCCCGCCGTCGCGCGGTGACGCTCGGTCGAGCCGCGGTGATTCTGGGTTTGGGTGTTTGGAGGCTGCCAGGTGCTGTCACATCCTTCAGTGTCCTTGTGACTCCCCAAACCCCTCAAAAACAGGCGGTTTTGGTGCATTGAGAGCAGAAATTGCCATTTCTGAGCTCCCCTCCGGTGCTCCCTTGGCTGTGAACGTGGGGCAGCCGGTGCCGCGCTGGCCAGAACTGCCCGAGCCGTGCCTGGATGAGCTGTTGGTGGGGCTGGAGAACCACCTGCCTGGTGCAGGTAGCATTTTTGGGCTGGAAAACTGTGAATTTGTGTGATTTTTTCCCTCTGCCCACACTTTCCCTCAGCTGAAGGTATCCACAGCCGGAGATGAGCGCCCGGTGCTTTGTTTTCTGCGCGTTCCCGTCGATGGTGACGCTTTGTTCATCAAAAGAGAGATGAAAAAACCCCCCCCAGAGGTCTCAGGGTTGATTTTTAGCTGCATTTCTCTGTTTTTTGCTGAGTTTTGGAATGGTTCAGTGGGCTGCAGGGGTGTGGAGGGACCATAAATAACCACAGATTGGGTTTATTGAGAGTACCCAGCTGCGGAGCACGGCGCTGGGAGGGTGCGGCCGACCTCAGAGCTGGGGAAATAACAGAAATAATAATAATAATAATAATAAAAAGGTTTTAAATAAAGCCCCAAAGTTTGAACAGTGGCCAAAGAATGAGCTGCTGCCTGCCAGGACAAACATGGGCTGATCCTGGCAGCCTTTTAAGGCAAATCTCTTTAGTTCTGGTTAACTGAAATCTCTTGAGTTCCGTGGATTTCACCTTTAGAGAGATCCCTCAGCTGGGCTCCACCGAGGAGATCCCACTTGGCTCTTCCCAAATCCAGGGGATCCATGGGAATCACCATCCCCAAATCCAGGGGATCCATGAGAATCACCAATCCCAAATCCAGGGGATCCATGGGAATCACCAAACCCAGGGGATCCATGGGAATCACCATTCCCAAATCCAGGGGATCCATGGGAATCACCAATCCCAAATCCAGGGGATCCGTGGGAATCACCATCCCCAAATCCAGGGGATCCATGGGAATCACCATCCCCAAATCCAGGGGATCTGTGGGAATCACCAATCCCAAATCCAGGGGATCCATGGGAATCACCAATCCCAAATCCAGGGGATCCGTGGGAATCACCATCCCCAAATCCAGGGGATCCATGGGAATCACCATTCCCAGATCCAGGGGATCCATGGGAATCACCATCCCCAAATCCAGGGGGTCCATGGGAATCACCATTCCCAGATCCAGGGGATCCATGGGAAGCACCAATCCCAAACCCAGGGGATCCGTGGGAATCACTAATCCCAAATGCAGGGGATCCATGGGAATCACCATCCCCAAATCCAGGGGATCCGTGGGAATCACCAATCCCAAATCCAGGGGGTCCATGGGAATCACCATTCCCAAATCCAGGGAATCCATGGGAATCACCAATCCCAAATCCAGGGGATCCATGGGAAGCACCATTCCCAAATCCAGGGGGTCCGTGGGAATCACCATTCCCAAACCCAGGGGATCCATGGGAATCACCATTCCCAAATCCAGGGGATCCATGGGAATCACCATCCCCAAATCCAGGGGATCCGTGGGAATCACCAATCCCAAACCCAGGGGATCCGTGGGAATCACCATTCCCAAATCCAGGGGGTCCATGGGAATCACCATTCCCAAATCCAGGGGATCCATGGGAATCACCAATCCCAAATCCAGGGGATCTGTAGGAATCACCATTCCCAAATCCAGGGGATCTGTAGGAATCACCATTCCCAAATCCAGGGGATCCATGGGAATCACCAATCCCAAACCCAGGGGATCCGTGGGAATCACCATTCCCAAATCCAGGGGGTCCATGGGAATCACCAATCCCAAATCCAGGGGATCTGTAGGAATCACCATTCCCAAATCCAGGGGATCCATGGGAATCACCAATCCCAAATCCAGGGGATCCGTGGGAATCACCAATCCCAAATCCAGGGAATTTGTGGGAATCACCATTCCCAAATCCAGGGGATCCATGGGAATCACCAATCCCAAATCCAGGGGATCCATGGGAATCACCAATCCCAGATCCAGGGGATCCATGGGAATTTCCACATCTTTGGGCACGGAGGTTTCCAGGTGCCGGTGAAATCGCGACGGCTCGGGCTGAGTTTCGCCTCCGCTCCCCTCCCCGCCTCGCTCCGCCGTCCCCGTTGTCTCCCTGAACCCCTCTGGGGGTGACTTCTGTGTCCCCAGCACCCATCAAATCCCCACCAGGAGGAAACTGTGTCCATTAAGAACAAAAACCACAGGATTTTGCCCCAAAACACCCAGCGCGCTTTGCCGCCGCCGCCGCCGCTGTGCTCGCGTCCTGGCGCAGCCGTCGCCCCCGTGCCGCGTCCCCCCGACTCCGCAGGGATTTCCCGGCCGTGCTGCCGGGTTCCACAGCCCAAAATGACACAATTCTCCCCCAAATGACACAATTCTCCCCAAAATGACACAATTCTCCCCAAAATGAGTGTCTGGAGAACGAGGAGCAGGGCTGACGTGCTGGCAGGTCACGGCTCCCCCTTGAGGCCGCGTCCTCGGTGCTGGGAGGGAGGGACGCGTCCCCCCAACGTCCCGCCCAGCGCGGGGAGGAACCCGGGAGCCGCTTCCCCGCCCCGCCCCAGCCTCGTTAACAGCCGCTGCTAATTGTAATTGGATAAAAACCCGATTTCTGCAGAGTTTAGAGGAGGAAGATTTGCTGTCAGGCCGCGGCCGGGGTCGTGTTTTCAGAGGCAGCAGGGAGAGCTCGCGTTTCCCAGTTGGCTTCCCGAAGGGTTTTGTTGTTTGCCTCGATTTTGGTTAATTAACATAGTTGTTGATGAGGTAATTTTTTTAATTAACTCTTCATCCCCCTTGCATGCTTCTCCTGCAGCTTTAAACCAAACCCTCCCAAGCTGCTTCTCCTCCAGTCAGTGAGCCGGGACGCCGGTTTCTCGGTGGGTTTCCAGGTGCTGGTGTTGCAGGCAGAGAGATTTCAATATTAATTAATTTCTCTTAATGAACTTGGATAAATTAAGATAATGAGAGTGTAATTCTTTACGAACCGTGCTCGCTCCGCTCTGCCTTTACCCCGTGTCGTGCACTTACACGTTGCAAATAAGCTATAATTTCTCTAAATGATGTAAGGAGCTAATTAAAGGTTTTACTTGACTAATCAGCTCGCACTTTAATTAGCAGCAAATGGTAATCGCTGCTGAAACGTGAATTGACTTCTCAGCTGCCTGTGACGGGAGCGTCCCGCTGCGGCAGGACAAGGGGTGCAGGGCTGCTCTGCTGCCCCCCCGGCCTCGTTAACCTCGGGGATGTTAATTAATTATAATTAATTATAGTTAATTAACAATTAATAAAGACAAGGCCTGGTGCTTTCACTTCCCTTCACTCCCTAAACCCACCCAAAAATCACCTCCCGCTCGCTGCTCGGCCGTCCCGCAGCCCCCACCTCGTTAGGGGTCTGCGTAATTAATGCCCCCCCCTGCCTCGTTAGGAGCCTGTGTAATTAATGCCCCCCCCCGCCTCGTTAGGAGCCTGTGTAATTAATGCCCCCCCCCCCGCCTCGTTAGGAGCCTGTGTAATTAATGCCCCCCCCTGCCTCGTTAGGGGCCTGTGTAATTAATGCCCCCCGCCTCGTTAGGGGCCTGTGTAATTAATGCCCCCCCGCCTCGTTAGGAGCCCGTGTAATTAATGCCCCCCGCCTCGTTAGGAGCCCGTGTAATTAATGCCCCGTGCGCGTGGGGCGGGGGGAGAGCCGGGGATGTCGGTGTCAGTCCCGGTGCGCATTCCTGGCGTGCCTCGCTCCCCGGACCCCGCAGCTTCTGGCACGGAGGAAACCTCATGCTGCAAAAAAAAACCAACCCCAAAAACCCCCAAAAAGCCAGAAATTGGAGCGTGTTTGGGGCCGGTGGCGGCGAATTGTGCCGGGAGGTGACGGTCACCGGCGGCCGCGTGCGCTGTGAGGGGGCAGCGAGGGGCCGGCGGCGGCGCCGTCTGGTGACCGCTGGAGCCTCTGAGTGTTGAGTTTGTGATTCTGGGGGTGATTTTTGGGGTGTTTTCCCCTCTTTTCCTCCCTGAAACGATTGTTCCAGCTGCTGGGAGCGCTCTCTCCGCCCCGCCTGCCCCCATGGTGCAGAATCCCGCAGAACAGCCGCTGAATTGGGCAAAATTCTGCCAGTTGTGACAATTTCCCCACCCGGCGGCGTGACGGGGCTGTGGCCAAACTCCCCCGAATCCCAACGGATTTATTCCCCCGACACCACCCCGGCACAGCCCCAACACCACCCCGACAGAGCCCCCTCCCGCCCCTGTCTCCCGTCCCCGCTCTGGGATCGCGGTGTCGGAGAGAACCGGGTTGGCCTTCGCCTTCCCTCCCCGCGAGCCCCGGCTTGCCCGCGTCCGCCGCCTCCTGCCCCTGAAACCTCTGCGCCAGCGGTTTTTGTTCCCCCGCCGCGCTCGGGGCGGGAGCGGCCACGGCTCGGCGTGGGGTGCCGCCGAACTCCACGGTGAGGGTCACGTCCCCGCCGCGGGAGTGGTCACGGCTCGTCGTGGGGTGCCGCCGAACTCCACGGTGAGGGTCACGTCCCCGCCGCCCTGCTCTCGGTGACGCTCCCACCCTCGGCTCTCCGATGTCTTGGGGCTCCCGTGGGGTGGTCCCCGCTTTGCACAAATCTCTTTGGTAGCAAACGCCGCGCCGAGGCCGCCGGTGAAATCCCGCGGCTGCTTTGTGCCGTGGAGGGCGAGCTGCAGCCCCGCCGGGGGCACGGGGACGTGCGCCGAGCGCCGGCGGGCGAGCGGAGCCGCCGGGGGCACGGGGACGAGCGCCGAGCGCCGGCGGGCGAGCGGAGCCGCCGGGGGCACGGGGACGAGCGCCGAGCGCCGGCGGGCGAGCGGAGCTGCCGGGGGCACGGGGACGAGCGAGCAGAGCTGCCGGGGGCACGGGGACGTGCGAGCAGAGCTGCCGGGGGCACGGGGACGCGCGGCCCCGCACACCGGGGGGTTACAGAGCTCTGGGATGTTTGGAATTCCAGGATGCCTCTTCCACTCGCTCTGCCCCGGGGCTATCGGTGCCTTTCGGTGCTCAATCGCTCCTTTAATCCACCCCAGGTGCCACCACCAGCCACTTCCACCTCCTGATTTTTAACCTCTCGTCCTCCTGGCGCGGCCGGGCGCGGGGCTGGACCGGGGACACCTCCTCCTCCTCTTTGAAGGCTGCCGCTCCCATGAGCCTGAGCCGGTTCCCTCCTGGCTTGTGCAAAGCCAGCCGGGCCAGTTCAACCCGCCCTGGCCGGCAGGATCAGCACAGCCCGGCGCAGCCGTGGCGGAGAGGCAGCCGGCGACGGCCTCGCTCGGAGGAGGACGCTCCTCTTTGCCTCTTCCCTTTGGGGTTTGTCCTTCATCATCTTCCAGCCCTGGAGAATGTGAGCCCAGCGAGGAAATCCCGGGCTTCCAGCTGGTGAGTCTGGGACCAGGGGGTTCATCAGCAGGTAGGGAATCCTCACACCCTGGGACCAGGGGGTTCATCAGCAGGTGGGGAGGGAATCCTCACACCCTGGGACCAGGGGGTTCATCAGCAGGTGGGGAGGGAATCCTCACACCCTGGGATCAGGGGGTTCATCAGCAGGTAGGGAGGGAATCCTCACACCCTGGGACCAGGGGGTTCATCAGCAGGTAGGGAGGGAATCCTCAGGCCCTGGGACCAGGGGGTTCATCAGCAGGTAGGGAGGGAATCCTCACACCCTGGGACCAGGGGGTTCATCAGCAGGTGGGGAATCCTCAGGCCCTGGGACCACGGGGTTCATCAGCAGGTGGGGAATCCTCACACCCTGGGACCAGGGGGTTCATCAGCAGGTAGGGAGGGAATCCTCAGGCCCTGGGACCAGGGGGTTCATCAGCAGGTGGGGAATCCTCAGGCCCTGGGACCAGGGGGTTCATCAGCAGGTGGGGAATCCTCACACCCTGGGACCAGGGGGTTCATCAGCAGGTGGGGAATCCTCACGGCGCCGGCCTCGTGGGGTGAATATTGAGCTGTCAATCGGGGTTTCTAAAGCAAAATCTAAAAACAGAAGCTGGAGCAGCACCAGCCTGGAGCCACCTGAGATTTAAACACCAAATAAAGCACCAGCAGGGCTGTGTCTGCGCCGCACGGAGGGTGAACTCTGTAATAACCAAAATACCCCTTTTTTCCACCAAAATATCCCTTTTTTCCACCAAAATATCCCTTTTTTCCACCAAAATATCCCTTTTTTCCACCAAAATATCCCTTTTTTCCACCAAAATATCCCCTTTTTCCACCAAAATACCCCTTTTTCCACCAAAATATCCCTTTTTTCCACCAAAATATCCCTTTTTTCCACCAAAATATCCCTTTTTTCCACCAAAATATCCCTTTTTCCACCAAAATATCCCTTTTTTCCACCAAAATACCCCTTTTTTCCACCAAAATATCCCTTTTTTTCCACCAAAATATCCCTTTTTTCCACCAAAATACCCCTTTTTTCCACCAAGTACCCCTTTTTTCCACCCAAAGACCCCTTTTTTCCACCAAAATATCCCCTTTTTCCACCAAAATACCCCTTTTTCCACCAAAATATCCCTTTTTTCCACCAAAATACCCCTTTTTTCCACCAAAACACCCCTTTTTTCCACCAAAATATCCCTTTTTCCACCCAAAGACCCCTTTTTTCCACCAAAATACCCCTTTTTTCCACCCAAAGACCCCCTTTTTCCACCAAAATATCCCTTTTTTCCACCAAAATACCCCTTTTTTCCACCAAAATACCCCTTTTTCCACCAAAATATCCCTTTTTCCACCAAAATACCCCTTTTTTCCACCAAAATATCCCTTTTTTCCACCCAAATACCCCTTTTTTCCACCGAAATATCCCTTTTTCCACCAAAATACCCCTTTTTCCACCGAAATCTTGAGGCTTTGTTGTGTGAGTGGCGCTGGTTTCAGGTTCTGGTCGGGCTGAGCCGCAAGTGGAGTTGATTTTGGGGGTCAGAGGTTGCTCTGGGGCTCGGAGATGTGCAGCTGGGGGGGTTTTGTAGTCACAGAAGCGTTTGGAGAGGTGGGATCGGGGTGTTTTCAGCCTCTGCTTGTTCCTGCTGACACCAGAGGAGTAATTTTTGGGGAGGATCAATGGTTTTTGTGTCTTGTGTGGACACAATTGTTGTGCTTCGAGTTCTTCCCCCTTCTCTGCTGCCGGTTTTCTCCCTCCCAGGCAGATGAAACCGGGAGCTCGGGAGTAAAACGTGGTCTGGAGCTCCTGCAGGGCTCGGTGCTGGGCACCAAACCGGGGAGCGTTGTAAATTGCTGTGACTCTGCATTCAGATTTTTAAGCCAAACACCTTCTCCCTCCCAGCTCCCATCCCAAAAACGCTCCAGCATCGACGGATCCAGGCTCAGGGATCCGCCCGGCGCAGCCTGGAGCGGCCGTTTGGGATCCCGGGAGCGACGCGGCGGCATCGGGGTCACCCTGGTGACACCGGGAGCACCCTGCCCCAAACCCCCTTCACCAGCCCCTCCAGACCCCCCAGGGCGAGGTTGTGACTTGGGGAATGGGAGAGAAAACCCCAAAGCACAGCGGGGGGAGAGGCTTTTCCGTTTGGTTTTGTTCCTTTCCGCGCGCCGCGTCCCGCTGATGCGACTCCAGGAGAGCTCCCAGGCGCCGTTCGCAGTCCCGTGGTGACACAGGAGGTGACATGGATCAAAATCTGATCCATGAATGTTCCAGAAGAGGATAAATCCCAGGGGAAAAGGAGCACAAGTGGGCAGTGAGCAAACCCCGGGAGGTGACTCACGTTCCTGACTGGGGCAGGGGGGTTTTACCTCCCCTCCCCACCTGGATCAAGTCGAGACCTCCTCAGCTGGGAGCTGTGGTGGAGTCGGCCCAAGCACCCGAGGGAAGGAGGGAGAGGAGTGGAAAGTGCAGGGTGAGATCAAAGCCTGGCTGGGCTGTGCTGGGCAGAGCTCGGGCACCCTCCTCCCCGCGGCGAGCGGCACGGGGAGCGGCGTCACCCCGTGGGACCCGGTCATGGGTGCTGCTTTCGTCTCGTGCAGCTGAGGAGGAGGCAGCAGAACTGTGATCCTCACCCTTGGGTGAAGCTCCAGGGCCCAGGTGAGGGGCTCATCTTCATGCAGAGGGGTCTGGGTGTCACCTGGCATCCCCTGACCAGGCTTTGGGGCAGGGGGGGTGTCACAAATCTGCCAGCCCTCCCCGCTCTCCGCCCGCACCCTGGGACACCGGCGCGGTTTCGGGGTCTGGAAGAAGCGGGTGGAAGCGCTGGGAGAAGGGGCCCGGTGGAAGCGCCGGGAGAAGGGGCCCGGTGGAAGCGCCGGGAGAAGGGGCCCGGTGGAAACGCCGGGAGAAGGGGCCCGGTGGAAGCGCCGGGAGAAGGGGCCCGGTGGAAGCGCCGGGAGAAGGGGCCCGGTGGAAGCGCCGGGAGAAGGGGCCCGGTGGAAGCGCGGCGGGGCCGAGGGCTGCTGCCCTG
The DNA here is from genome assembly GCA_907165065.1 of Caprimulgus europaeus. Next base: position 212,975 of record CAJRAV010000006.1, read on the forward strand.
GCTGGGAAGCACCGGGGCCAGCCGGGCTGGGAGGGCTGGTTCTTCCTGCCCGATCGCCGGCGGGATTTGTGCCGGCTCCTGCCTGCCCTTTCCTTCTCCTGCCTTCCCCGCTCTGGATCCCAGCACCCGGAGGGACGCCTGACTGCCTGCTTTTGTTTCCAGTGTTGCTGCCTCATTGGTTCCCGGCTCAGATCTCCTCAGTTCCTGCTCTGCTTCTCTCCAGCTTCATCTTTAACCCCTCCGAGCTCGGCCGTGGCCGCGCTGCCGTCTCCCCTCTCTGCTTTTCCGTCCTCCCTCCTCTTCCCAACGCGTTACCGGCGACGTGGGTGAGGGTTCGGCGGCGGCAGCGACGCTCCCAGCCCTGGGACATGGTTCACTCGTGGGATGTCGGGTGTGTGTGGACGGGGGGAGGTTGTTACTTTGGTGCCTGACGTCGGGCAGGGACTCGCCGCCGCCGCCCGAGTGGGTTTTGCTCCGTGAGCGGTGTCACCCTCGGTGGGGTACACGCCGGGGTTAACCGCGCTGCTCTCCCCCCGTGGTGATCCATCCCCGGCATCCCACCGCTGCCAGGGGATGGAGGAAAGTCTGGTGCGAGTCCCCTGCCTGCAGAACCGGGTCTGGAGAGCGATGAGAGCGGGTTGGGGGGTCGGCACCGCGGTGGGGACAGGCTGAAAACACCGGTGGGGACATCTGAGCCACAACCACCACCTTGGCTCAGCCCCCCGCGGAGCCAAGAGCGGCTGTCGGGGTCTGGGGTCCAGGTGGGGGTCTGGGAGCTGATGGGGGATCCCCTCTATCCGTGGGTCTCCCCTCTCTCCGTGGGTCTCCCCTCTGTCCATGGGTCTCCCCACATCCTGGAGCCCTCTGGCCCCGGTGAGGACGGAGACGCCGCGACCCCTCGTCCGCCCGCCGCTCGCCGGCGCTGGGGGAGGCGCTTCGGAGTTTGCAGCGTCAGGAGTTGGGAGTGTTGGGTCAGAGCTGCTGGGCTCCAGCACCAGCCCACTTTCCCCCTCCACCCCGAGGCCCCTTTTTCCCACCCCCCAGTCCCCTTTTCCCCCTCCGAGGGGCTGCCCATGTGCGGTTTGGGGGTCCCTGTGCCCCTCTCGGGGCGAGGGCTTGGGACGATCTCTCCCTCCTCCTCCTCTGCCGTGCAGGAAGCAGGATGGTGAAGGTGAGTAATGCCGAGTCTGGCTGATTTTTGTATTTATTCCTTAAAAATTGGTTACAACCAGGCTGTTTTGGGAGAGGGGAGCACCGAGGGGGGCTGCTCAGAGCAGTTTTATTCCCTCTCCGAGCCCGTGTGGGGCCGGGCGGTGTCGAGGGTCTCTCCCTGCCGGCTGAAGCGGGTCTGGTGCTCGTTAGCGGCGCGGCGAGGTGAGGCCGGTGCTTCGGGGAGGGGAACTGAGTTATTTCTGGCAAAGGAGGAGGGAAGGATCCTGTTGTCCCAGTGGGGAAGCCTGAGGGGGGAAAAGGGGGGACATGAACCCAGCGAACGGGGGGAGGCTGAGCCCACAAACCGGGGTGTTTCCGGTGGGGTGGAGGGGCTGACGCTTCCCAGCTGGTGGCAAGTGCAAGGCTGGGGGCAAGTAACGTCACCCAGATCTGCTGAGTAAGGCTTTTGGGGGGGATTCTAGGACCCCCTAAACCCCCCCACCCCGTGTTCCTGCGAGGAGAGCTGGGTGCTGGCGTCTGGGTGCGGTGGGTGACGGCGCTGGCGCCCGGTGGGTTCCCTTTGCTCTCGGTGGGCTCCTCCGCCCTCACAGCAGCTCCGGCTGAGCCCACACCCGGGGCTGTCAGGACTCCAAAACCCCCTCTGTGGATTTTTTACGTTATCAAACACCATATAAACCAAATTCTCAGCGTTTTCAACTCAGAATCCCCTCTCGACAGCCAAGCACCGGGCAGAGAGTCCCTTTGCAGAGCCCGGGGTAGGGACAGCAGCTCCGGGATGCGACCGCGATGCCGCCACGGGGGGACAAATCCCCCCTTTCCCTTCACCCCGGGAGCCAGCAGCACCCAGGAGCATAAATCAGGTGTTTATTTATGGAGCTGGATGTGCTGAAAGAGGCAGAGAGCGCCTTGGACCCCGCTCAGCTGCGCTGGAGGGACAGGGAGGGGGGGACACAACACACGGGACCCTGCTTCTGGATCCCACCGGGGAGCTGGGAAATCTCTTGTTGCCGGTTGTCCCCGTTCTCCTGCCAACGAACATTCAAACCTGTCGGGTTTGGGAACAAATTGCCCGCCTGCACCTTTGTCCTGTTGGGGTTTTTTGTGTTGTTGTTGTTGAGTTTTTCATTTGAAAGCTGCCAGCAAGTGATCAAACCCGTAGGTTTTGGGGGTGTTTGTCAGCAATGGAGAATATTCTGCCCTGTTTTGTTTGCTCAGGGTTGCTGGAAGCGTGAGTTAATGGCTGACTAATTAAACAAAGCGGAGATAAAGGGAATCTGACCTGGGTTAGGGCTGAGGAATGTGCCGAGCTCTGGTGGAGGCGAGTATCTAACAGAGGGGGGACTGGGGGAGATGTTAACCCGCTCTTAACCCCTTCTTCTTTCTGCAGAGATCCCCATCCCGCAGCCTCTGCTCTGCCCCTTTGTGCTGTTTTCCCCTCACCAGCCCCAAAATGATTTAATTTTGGTGCAGCCAGGGTAGATTTGGGGGTGGAGGAGCTGAACGAGCCACGGCCCGCGGCGCTCGTGTGCTCCAGCCCCCGGCGTGCGGGTTGACCTGGATCCTCCAGGTTCCATCTCCTCACGCTTCCCTGCAGCTAAACCCGGGAGCGAGGGGGTTTGAAACCCACTCCCAGGTTCAGCCGCTCTCTCCCAAACCCAGGGGACCCTGTGGCACCCGGCAGCGGGGCGCCCGTGGCCGCGGCGCGGCTCCGCGTGAGGGGAAGGACCCCGCGTGAGGGAAGGGCGCTGGGGAGCGCTCGGGGCGGGTGGAAGTTGGCATCAGCCTTGAGTTTTCCTTTGGGGCACGGCCCTGCCGCGGGGATGCCACGAAACGCCCGTTTCTCCCCAAAACGGTGACGGTCTGGCTGGGCCAGAGGCCACGGGGCACCGGCGTGGTGCTCGCCGCGACGGTGAGAGGATGAGCCCGACAAAAGCGCCCGCTCCGGGGTGACTTTTCCCCCCCTGGGGTCTGCAAGGTAAAGTCTCCCTGGCTCAGGAGCTCCACGAAGCCGCTGTCTGCGCGCTCACGCCCTCGTTAGCTCCTCGTTAACGCGTTTGCTCGCGGCTCAGGATCCGCCTCGGCGCTTGCTTGTGCCGCAAACACCCGGAGAGCGGCTGCGTCCGACCCCTGGCCCGAGCAGGTGAAATGAGGGGCTGCAAATAGACGGGATTGTCCTCGTTTCTGAGGGCATCCAGGCAGAGAGAGACTTCCCAAATGGATCCCAGACTGGTTCAGAAAATCCCCGAGGCTGGGAAGGCTGGAGAGGAGGGAGCAGCGCCGGAGAGGAGGGAGCAGCCCTGGAGAGGAGGGGGCAGCGCCGGAGAGGAGGGAGCAGCGCCGGAGAGGAGGGGGCAGCGCCGGAGAGGAGGGGGCAGCGCCGGAGAGCAGGGGGCAGCGCCGGAGAGGAGGGGGCAGCCCTGGAGAGGAGGGGGCAGCGCCGGAGAGGAGGGGGCAGCGCCGGAGAGGAGGGGGCAGCCCTGGAGAGGAGGAGGCAGCGCCGGAGAGGAGGGGGCAGCCCTGGAGAGGAGGAGGCAGCGCCGGAGAGGAGGGGGCAGCCCTGGAGAGGAGGGGGCAGCGCCGGAGAGGAGGGGGCAGCCCTGGAGAGCAGGGGGCAGCGCCGGAGAGGAGGGGGCAGCGCCGGAGAGGAGGGGGCAGCGCCGGAGAGGAGGGGGCAGCCCTGGAGAGGAGGGGGCAGCGCCGGAGAGGAGGGGGCAGCGCCGGAGAGGAGGGGGCAGCCCTGGAGAGGAGGGGGCAGCGCCGGAGAGGAGGGGGCAGCGCCGGAGAGGAGGGGGCAGCCCTGGAGAGGAGGGGGCAGCGCCGGAGAGGAGGGGGCAGCGCCGGAGAGGAGGGAGCAGCGCCGGAGAGGAGGGGGCAGCGCCGGAGAGCAGGGGGCAGCGCCGGAGAGGAGGGGGCAGCCCTGGAGAGCAGGGGGCAGCGCCGGAGAGGAGGGGGCAGCGCCGGAGAGCAGGGGGCAGCGCCGGAGAGGAGGGGGCAGCGCCGGAGAGCAGGGGGCAGCGCCGGAGAGGAGGGGGCAGCGCCGGAGAGGAGGGGGCAGCGCCGGAGAGCAGGGGGCAGCGCCGGAGAGGAGGGGGCAGCGCCGGAGAGCAGGGGGCAGCGCCGGAGAGGAGGGGGCAGCGCCGGAGAGGAGGGGGCAGCGCCGGAGAGGAGGGGGCAGCGCCGGAGAGCAGGGGGCAGCGCCGGAGAGGAGGGGGCAGCGCCGGAGAGGAGGGGGCAGCCCTGGAGAGGAGGGGGCAGCGCCGGAGAGAAGGGGGCAGCGCCGGAGAGGAGGGAGCAGCCCTGGAGAGGAGGGGGCAGCGCCGGAGAGGAGGGGGCAGCGCCGGAGAGGAGGGGGCAGCGCCGGAGAGGAGGGGGCAGCGCCGGAGAGGAGGGGGCAGCCCTGGAGAGGAGGGGGCAGCGCCGGAGAGGAGGGGGCAGCGCCGGAGAGGAGGGGGCAGCGCCTTCGCTCGGAGCTTGGCCGCGGCGCGGTGCCGGAGCACCGGAGCACCGGAGCTGGGATTTCCTGCCTGGAGAAGGGGATTGTCCCGGGGAGCTGTGGGGTTTCACACCGGGCAGCCGCGGCGGAAGCGGATTCGGGGAAGCTAAAATGGGAGGAAACGGCCGCAATCGCCACCCAAAGGCAGTGAAAGTGGGAAAAAACGGATCCACCCGCAGTACCCGGGCTCCGGCCGCTCTCCCTGCGCCCGCCACCAGGTCCCCGTGTGTCCCAGGATTGTCCCCTTCTGCGGGATGTGGCGCCAGGGGGTCACCCCCCTCCCTGAGGATTCAACCTCTCGACTGAACCGGCTGAAACCCCTGTTCAGATCTAATCAGTTTGCGTCCAGCCCGGTCCTGGTCACCAACTGCCGTGAAACCACCCGGTGAGGTTTGGTACAGGCTAAAAGTCACGCTTGGATCACATCCCCTCACCCCCAAATCACCCCAAAATCACCCCAGAACCCACCCCGGTGAGCTCCCCTGGGTTTGGACACCGCAGGATGGCACCGCTCCTTCCAAAGGCAGAGAAACGAGGGGATTGAATGAACCACCTTTAAATATTGGCCAGAAACCAGCGAGTTTCCCTCAGGTCTGTGTCCCTCGCTGCCTGCGTGTCCCCAAGCCCGTGGGGGAGGGCTGGGCTTCCTCCCTGCCGCCTGCTTGCACCGACAAACAAATCAGAACTGGTTTTTCCTCCGCCGACGGGTTTGTGCCGGCGAGACGGCGGAGCCGGCGGTGGCCGGGGGCTCACGGCGCCGTGGCTCGGTGGGCTCGTCCCCAAACAGAGGATTTTTCTTTTTTTGGGGTGCTTTCTTTATTTTTTTTGGGTTTTTTTGCTGTTTTAAAGCCTGAAGTGAAGGCAGCGACCTGCTCGATTTCCAGCGAGTCCAAGGTGGGTTCATTCGCAGCTTCCTCCTCTCCTCTCTCCGTGCCCCAGGTGAGGAGCATCAGCTCGAGCAGGAGAGGTTTAAAACCATCACCTGAGCCCCGTTAATGGCAGCGTTTCACCGGCAAATCCCCGGCAGCGACCTCCACCGGGGCTGTTGTCACCCGCCGAGCCCCGACTGAGCCGGCAGGGCCGGGGATCAGCGGGGTCTGGCAGCCACGGTGGCTCTCGGTGTGGGTGCTGGCGTTGAGGTGGGGATCCCGGCACCACCGGTCCTCCCAGGCTGCCCCGAGGCGCTTTGGCAAGGGGGACGTTGGCCTCGCTTGCCCCTCGATCCGCTGCGCCGCCACCGCACCCCACGTGTCAGCAGCCAGAGCTGGAGGACACTCAGAGTGTATTTATAGGGGAAAAAATCAGAGTTTCTGGTCATTCAGCTGCATTTTGAGGCTCCAGCCTTTCCCCACGCTGCTGCTTCAGTTAATCCAACAGCTCCGACCCGTTTCTGCCGGGACATCGGCTGAGCCGCGACGTGCGGGGCTGGATTTACCCCTGAGCGCGCTGGGATCATCCAAAACTCGATTTATGTTTCATTTTCCTACCCCAACCCAGAAATTTCTTCCTTTTCTGTCCCACTCCTGGGTGGGGAGGAGCAGAACCGCGTCCGCACCCACCTCCAGCCTCTGCCTTGCTGCAGAAATCACTGAAACAACTGAAAATCAACCCAAAACTGAAGTGGAAGGGTGGGTGCAGGGGAGGCTCCAGGCTCCCACTGGGCTGGGTCCTGGTTGTTCCTCAGAGCTTGGAAGGATGCAGCCGTGTGGGGGGGTGTAAACAACCCTCTATTGTGCTTGGCCGGGGTGTTTACACCGGGAGAGTCGGTTTCGGGGTCCACCCTGGGGCCAGGCTTCCGCCACCGCCGCCGCCGCCGCCGCTCTTCATCCCGGGAGAGAGACCGGGGTGGTCTCAAACACACCAGAAACCAGCGAAATCTGGAAATAAACCTCCCCCTTGGGGGGTTTCACCTCTGCCAGCTGCCACCTCGGGGGGTTTCACCTCTGTGAGCTGCCAAGGGAGAATTGTGCGACTCGTGGGGCCGAAGCGGGGCTGGATTTGGGGCTGGAAACGCTCTCCTGGGTGCTCCTGGGTGCTCCTGGGTGCTCCTGGCGCTCCTGGGTGCTCCTGGGTGCTCCTGGCGCTCCTGGGTGCTCCTGGGTGCTCCTGGGTGCTCCCGGTGCTCCCGGTGCTCCTGGGTGCTCCTGGGTGCTCCTGGCGCTCCTGGGTGCTCCTGGTGCTCCTGGCGCTCCTGGGTGCTCCTGGTGCTCCTGGTGCTCCTGGTGCTCCTGGCGCTCCTGGGTGCTCCCGGTGCTCCTGGCGCTCCTGGGTGCTCCTGGCGCTCCTGGGTGCTCCTGGGTGCTCCTGGGTGCTCCTGGGTGCTCCTGGGTTCGTTTATCTCAGCCTTGACTCGTGCTTCGGGCGCCTGGACCCGTGTGGAAGCACCTGAGCAAACACCCCAGTTCTCACATGGGCTGAGCACCTGCACACCTGGCTTTTTATTTCCAGGCCAGGTTGTTTTTCTTGCCGGTTTATTCAGCTTTTAACTCCAAAACAGCGCTGGGACGTGGTTTGCAGGCGACGCCGCGGAGGTGAAGGGTTCAAGGGACGCTGTTAGTCACCGGCACCCAGCGAAGTGGCCTCGTCCCGCCTGTCACCGCGCTGCCCGGGCTCAGAGCGGCCACTGAGCTGCTTCCCTCGGGGGGGAGGTGTTAATTAAAGAAAAATAATTAGGTTTTAATTGCAGGAGAGGGGTTTTTTTAGCTGAGTTTTTGAATTTAAGAGCGTTACATCAAAGAGACGCAGGAAAACGTCTGCAAGGTCCCAAAATGTCACTTGTCCTGGATGGAAAATAACCCCGAGAGAATTACGCTGGGGAGGAAGAGAAAATGAGTGGAAAAAAGCAGAATTCTCCCAAAAGAGAGAAGATTCCTGGTCCTGCCGTCCCTTGAGAGCTTCAGGAAGGGGATGGAGCCGTGGTGGAGAGCGCAGGGGTGTCCACGACCGCCTCGCTGGAGCGCGTGAGCCGGGGACGGCGGCGTCTCACCTCGGGGACAGCCAAGAGCCCGGCAGCGGCGGTGGAAGGAAGCAGAGTCCAGCCCCAGCGAGTCGGGGAAGCCCCTGAAAGGGGAAGAGCCGAGGAAATGACCCATTGGGATGGTGACAGAGAGGGGCAGCGGGTGGAGGAGCCAAAGGTTGTGTGGGATTTCCTCGTGTGCTGGACGGACGGGCAGCCTGGAGCCCAAAAACCTCACTGAGTCGCCCCAAAAACCCCACTGAGTCGCCCCAAAAACCCCACTGAGTCACCCCCAAAACCTCACTGAGTCGCCCCAAAAGCCCCACTGAGTCGCTCCAAAAACCCCACTGAGTCGCCCCAGAAGCCTCACTGAGTGGCCCCAAAAGCCTCACTGAGTCGCCCCAAAAACCCCACTGAGTCACCCCCAAAACCTCACTGAGTCGCCCCAAAAGCCCCACTGAGTCGCTCCAAAAACCCCACTGAGTCGCCCCAGAAGCCTCACTGAGTGGCCCCAAAAGCCTCACTGAGTCGCCCCAAGACCTCCCTCGCTGAGTCGCCCCAGAAGCCTCACTGAGTGGCCCCAAGACCTCCCTCGCTCGCCCCACTTTGCAGTTGCTGCTCAAAACAAGCAAGGCAGGAGGGACCCACAAATCTGTCCCCAAACACCCAGGAACAGGAGCGATGGGGGGGTCAGGAACGCGGCCGCGGGGTCGGGTGGGGGATGAAAACCCCGGGGAGCGGCTCAAGGTGTTTCCTGCCTGGCACACACACACTCACAGACACACACACGTGTGCACACACACACACAGACACACACACACGTGTGCACACACACACAGACACACAGACACAGACACACAGACACAGACACACAGACACACACAGACACACACACACATGTGCACACACACACACACAGACACACACACACACACAGACACACACACAGACACACACAGACACACACACACACAGACACACACACACACACAGACACACACGTGCACACACACAACACACACAGACACACACACGTGCACACACACACATGTGCACACACACACAGACACACACGTGCACACACACACATGTGCACACACACACACAGACACACTCACACACACACAGACACACACACACAGACACACACACACATGTGCGCACACACACACAGACACACTCACACACACACAGACACACACACACAGACACACACACACATGTGCGCACACACACACAAACACACACAGACACACACACACATGTGCACAGACACACACAGACATACACACAGACACACACACACACGTGCACACACAGACACACATGTGTGGCACACACACACACAGACACACACACGTGCACACACACAGACACACACACGTGCACACACACATGTGCACACACACAGACACACACGTGTGCCCGGTAATTCCTTTGCCAGAGAGCAAACTCAGCCCCCACAGAGGGGGTTCTTGGTTCTGCTCCTTGCCGAGGTCCCCGGGGCGCTTCCCCCATCTCCCTCCTCCCTGAAACTTCATTTTTTATCCCTTTTTTTTTTATGATCCTCCAGATCTTCTGACCACCTTCACCATGTTCAGCAAGAAGAAGAAACGCCTGGAGATCTCAGCTCCTTCCAACTTTGAGCACCGGGTCCACACGGGGTACGACCAGCAGGAGCAGAAGTTCACCGGGCTGCCCCGGCAATGGCAGGGCATCATCGAGGAGTCGGCCAAGCGCCCCAAGCCGCTGGTGGACCCTGTCTGCATCACCGCCATCCAGCACGGCTCCCAGAAGGTGGGCAGCGCCGCTGGAGGGGCCTCTGCCTTCTCCACAAGGCTGGGGGTGCTGGGGTTTGGGGGCTGGGGATGGTTTGGTCTCTGTGTGCTCTCCCCGGGGTGCTGCGGAGCAGGTAAGGTGGCAGTTTGGTCTCTAACCGCCTCGGTCCCTTCTCTGTGGACCACCCTGCTGGGTGAAATCCTCCCCCTCAGCCTCCCCCTCAGCCTCCCCTTCATCCTCCCCCTCAGCCTCCCCCTCAGCCTCCTCCTCATCCTCCCCCTCATCCTCCCCCTCATCCTCCCCCTCAGCCTCCCCCTCAGCCTCCCCCTCATCCTCCCCCTCATCCTCCCCCTCAGCCTCCCCCTCATCCTCCTCCTCATCCTCCCCCTCATCCTCCCCCTCAGCCTCCCCCTCAGCCTCCGCCTCAGCCTCCGCCTCATCCTCCCCCTCATCCTCCCGCTCATCCTCCCCCTCAACCTCCCCCTCAGCCTCCCCCTCAGCCTCCTCCTCATCCTCCCCCTCATCCTCCTCCTCATCCTCCCCCTCATCCTCCCCCTCAGCCTCCCCCTCAGCCTCCGCCTCAGCCTCCTCCTCATCCTCCCCCTCATCCTCCCGCTCATCCTCCCCCTCAACCTCCCCCTCAGCCTCCCCCTCAGCCTCCTCCTCATCCTCCCCCTCATCCTCCCAGCACCTGGAGAAACAAATCCACCCAACAAGAGAACACATGAGGGAAACAGCGCCTGCTCCTCCCCATCTCCCCCCTTCCCCATCTCCCCCCTTCCCCATCTCCCCCCTTCCCCATCTCCCCCCTTCCCCTGCCTGTGTGTCCCCACGCCGCCGCTCTGTCAGTTTTTCTGTCCAAGTTCAGCCTGTCTGTGCCATCCCCGTGCCCCCCTCTCCACCCTCACCCTCATTCACATCCCGGCACCGTTGGCGGCCGCCGTTGGCATCCCCGTGCGGGTGCCGGCTCGGCTGGTTTGTCCCGGACAATGGGGCGGCGACAATGGGGCGGCTCCAGCAGCCGTGAGTAAGTGCGGCTGCAGCGCTGCCCGGCGGGGCCGCCCGGGCCGTTCTGCTGACCCAGAGAGATGGTGGGAAAAAGAGCAAATTCTGCTGAGCCCACCCAAAACCCGCGGGGCCTCGTGCTCCGGGGTGTGTCCCGCTCCACCGGGGCTTTCGTGGAGATCTGGGCTTCCCTGGTGAGGAGATAGCCCGCTCTGCGGGGCAGTGGGAGGAGGAGGAGGAGGAGGAAGAGGAGGAAGAGCAGAGAGGTGCTTTCTGCAGAGGAAGGCTTCCTCCTCTTCAGAGGACGCCTCGGCGATGGGGCTGGGGTCTCTCCCGCCGTCCCCTCACCTCTTGGTTCTGCTTTCCGAGGCTTAAACCCCCCAGATCCCTCCCTCAGAGCTGGGAAACGAGGCAAGTCCCTCCCCACCCCCACCAGTCTGATACTGGGAGCTTGGGGGACCCCCTCTCACACAGCCCACAGCTCCCCAGTTTGCATTTCCCACCCAGCTGGGACCTTCCTGTTAGCACCAGCCTTCATTTGTCCCTGCTCTGCCCTTCCCCGTGGCTCCGAGGTGACCTTTGGGACAAACTCGTTAACGTTTTGGCTAAACGAACCCACGTCTGGTCCTCAAAACCTCACAGTGGGGCCTGGGGCTGCTGGGGAAAGGCAGAGCCCCCTCCCCCCTCCCCAACCTCCAGCGTCCTCATCCGAGGGGCTGCACGGCCCCACCGGCCTCGGCCACCTCGACTGGACCGAGGAGCCCCCGTCCCCGCGTCCCCTCTGTGTGACCCGTGTCCCTGTCACCACCAGACATTTCATTTTCATTATTATTTTTTTATTTTCTTCCCTTTTTTTTGTTGTTTGTTTGTTTGTTTTTGTTGTTTGTTCGTTTGTTTTTGTTGTGTTTGTGCTTTGTGTTCCCGTCCGCCTCCCGTCCCGCGTCCTCCGCTCCACAGACCATCGTGCGGGGCAGCAAAGCCGCCAAGGACGGCTCCCTGAGCTGGCTGCTGGATGAGTTTGAGAACATGTCCGTGTCCCGTTCCAATTCTCTGCGCAGGGACAGCCCCCCCTTCCCGCCCCGCCGCCACCACCAGCTCTACCAGGAGAACGGCCTCGCCGAGGCCCCGCCCGCGGCCGCGGCCCGCCCGCACGACGATGCCGGCAGGAGTAAGGAGAGGAGTCGTCCCGGGGCCAGGAGCGAGCTAGAGCAGGGCAAGGAGCAATCCCGGGAGAGGGAGGAGCAGCGTCCCCACCACCACCATCACCATCACCATCACCACCAGCAGCAGCCCCGCGGGCAGGAGCCCGGCCCCAAACCCCCTCCCCACACCAGCAGCCGCCCACCCCCTCCCGAGTATCCCAAAACCCCGGCCGAGCGGGACGGCTGGCGGGAGCCCCCCCCCCCCGACAGGGACTGCAGCGAGGGGGCCGAGCGGGTGGTGAGGCGAGAACGTCCCGAACCCGCCGAGAAACGCCCCAAATCCACCTACGCCGCCGAGAGCAGCCCGCAGCCCCCCCGGGACAAGCGCCCCCTCTCCGGGCCCAATATCCGGACTCCCCACCTCCCGGTCTCCGAGGGGGTGATGAAGACGGCCCAGCAGACCGGACGCCCTTTCAATACCTACCCCCGAGCCGAGACCGACCCCGGCCGGGGCGCGGGCTCACAGGTAACGCTTCCCCCTCCTCCCCGCCCCTTCCCGCGCCGACCGGACCCGCTTGGCAGCGACCTCTCCTTCCCCGGGAAGCTTTGTCGCGCTCGGCCTCTCCTCCTCCTCCTCCTCCTCTTCCTCCTCCTCCTCCTCCTCCTCCTCCTCCTCGGACAGCAGCCGCTCTCTCCTCGCTGAACGCACTCGCTGAGATCGGTATGACCGGCGTGTGCCGAAGACGGTGCCGGTGGCCCCGTCCTTGTCTCCGAAGTTGGCTCCTCCACCAGCTCCTCTCCCGCTTCCTCGCTCCTCCCGAGCCTCTTTAGCACAAACCTTTCCTCCGGCAGCGCCCGGCCCCGCTCGCTGGGTTGGGATCCGCGGGGTCGGCACCCGGCCCCGCTCGCTGGGCTGGGATCCGCGGGCTCAGCGCCCGGCCCCGCTCGCCGGGCTGGGACCCGTGGGCTCGGCGCCCGGCCCCGCTCGCTGGGTTCGGATCCGTGGGGTCAGCGCCCGGAGTTCTGGGGTCGCCGGCAAAGCCCCGGCTCCGGCCGCGCTCCGGTGGATTTTGGCGGCTGACGCCTCTCTTCTCCCCTCTCCCTGCAGGGGGAGCACCGGCCGGGACGGCCGCAGGAGGCGGCATCCAACGGGCCGGTGAGCGGCAGCGGCGGCGGCAGCGCCGGCTCTTCCCGAGCTCACCCACCCGGCCCAGCGCGTTCCAAGAACCCGGAGCCGCCGCATCCCGGCCTCACCCCGCACGCCTCGGACCCCCACCTCGCTCGCCAGCCGCCTCCCGGCCCCCCACCGGCTCCGGCGGGTCCGCAGCAGCCTCGTTCTCCTCAGCGCGAGCCCCAGCGCGTCTCCCACGAGCAGTTCCGGGCGGCGCTGCAGATGGTGGTGGACCCCGGAGACCCCCGCACCTACCTGGACAACTTCATCAAGATCGGGGAGGGCTCCACCGGCGTCGTCTGCATCGCCACCGTCAAGAGCACCGGCAAGCTGGTGGCCGTCAAGAAGATGGACCTGCGCAAGCAGCAGCGGCGCGAGCTGCTCTTTAACGAGGTGACAGAGAGCGGGGGAGCCTTTGGGGACACCTTGGGGACCCTTTGGGGACACCTCGGGGACCCTTTGGGGGACACCTCGGGGACCTTTTAGGGGACACCTCGGGGAGCCTTTAGGGGACACCTTGGGGACCCTTTAGGGGGCACCTCGGGGACCCTTTGGGGGACACCTCGGGGAGCCTTTATGGGACATCTCGGGGAGCCTTTGGGGGACACCTCGGGGAGCCTTTATGGGACATCTCGGGGAGCCTTTGGGGGACACCTCGGGGGCCCTTTAGGGACACCTCGGGGACCCTTTAGGGGACACCTCGGGGAGCCTTTGGGGACACCTCGGGGACCCTTTGGGGGACACCTCGGGGACCCTTTAGGGGACACCTCGGGGACCGTTTGGGGGACACCTCGGGGGCCCTTTTGGGGACACCTCGGGGACCCTTTGGGGGACACCTCGGGGACCCTTTGGGGACACCTCAGGGACCCTTTGGGGGACACCTCAGGGAGCCTTTAGGGGACACCTCGGGGACCCTTCAGGGGACACCTTGGGGACACCTCGGGGACCCTTTGGGGACACCTTGGGGACCCTTTGGGGACACCTCGGGGACCCTTTGGGGGACACCTCGGGGACCTTTTAGGGGACACCTCGGGGAGCCTTTAGGGGACACCTCGGGGACCCTTTAGGGACACCTCGGAGACCCGTTGGGGGACACGTCGGGGATCACCCGCTGGTGGGTGGGTTGGGTCACAGCCTCTGCTCCGCAGGTGGTGATCATGAGGGACTACCAGCACGAGAACGTGGTGGAGATGTACAACAGCTACCTGGTGGGCGACGAGCTCTGGGTGGTGATGGAGTTCCTGGAGGGCGGCGCCTTGACCGACATCGTCACGCACACCAGGTACGTCCCCGGCGCGTCCCCTGGCGCCCGGTCACCGCTGTCACCCGCCTGATTCCCCCTTCACACCCGCCTGATTCCCCCTTTCCCCCTGCTCCACTTACCCCTTCCCACCTGCTCCCCTTCCCCCTTCCCACCTGCTCCCCTGCCCCCTTCCCACCTGCTCCCCTGCCCCCTTCCCACCTGCTCCACTTCCCCCTTCCCCCCTGCTCCCCTTCCCCCTTCCCACCTGCTCCCCTTCCCCCTTCCCACCCGCCTGATTCCCCCTTCCCACCCGCCTGATTATTCCCCCTTCCCACCTGCTCCCCTTCCCCCTTCCCACCTGCTCCCCTTCCCCCTTCCCACCTGCTCCCCTTCCCCCTTCCCACCTGCTCCCCTTCCCCCTTCCCCCCTGCTTGATTCCCCCTTCCCCCCTGCTCCCCTTCCCCCTTCCCACCTGCTCCCCTTCCCCCTTCCCACCTGCTCCCCTTCCCCCTTCCCACCTGCTTGATTCCCCCTTCCCCCCTGCTTGATTCCCCCTTCCCCCTTCCCCCCTGCTCCACTTCCCCCTTCCCACCCGCCTGATTCCCCCTTCCCCCCTGCTCCACTTCCCCCTTCCCACCTGCTCCCCTTCCCCCTTCCCACCTGCTCCCCTTCCCCCTTCCCCCCTGCTCCACTTCCCCCTTCCCCCCTGCTCCACTTCCCACCTGCTCCACTTCCCCCTCCCCCCCTGCTCCCCTTCCCCCTTCCCACCTGCTCCCCTTCCCCCCTGCTCCACTTCCCCCTTCCCACCTGCTCCACTTCCCCCTTCCCCCCTGCTCCACTTCCCCCTTTTCCCCTGCTCCCCTTCCCCCTTCCCCCCTGCTCCACTTCCCCCTTCCCCCCTGCTCCACTTCCCCCTTCCCCCCTGCTCTCCTTCCCCCTTCCCCCCTGCTCCCCTTCCCCCTTCCCCCCTGCTCCACTTCCCTCTTCCCCCCCGCCTGATTCCCCTTCCCCCTTCCCCCCTGCTCCCCTTCCCCCCTTCCCCTCCCCTTCCCCCTGCCCCCTTCCCCTCCCCCTGCCCCAGGATGAGCGAGGAGCAGATCGCCGCCGTCTGCCTGTCCGTCCTCAAGGCTCTGTCCGTGCTCCACGCCCAAGGCGTCATCCACCGCGACATCAAGAGCGACTCCATCCTCCTGACGCACGACGGCAGGGTGAGCCCGCGGCGCCGGGGGGCGCGGGGGTCCCCGGGCTCCTCAGCCCTCCTCACCCACCCCCACCCTCCCCCTTTTTGTTCTTTTTTAGGTGAAACTCTCTGATTTTGGGTTTTGTGCCCAAGTCAACAAGGAGGTGCCGCGGCGCAAGTCGCTGGTGGGGACCCCGTACTGGATGGCGCCGGAGCTCATCTCCCGCCTGCCCTACGGCCCGGAGGTGAGCCCAGGAGGGTTTGGGGGGCGTGGGGGGGCATGGGGTGGGTTTGGGGGTGTGTGGGGTGGGTTTGGGGGTGTGTGGGGTGGGTTTGGGGGGTGTGTGGGGGGGTTTGGTGGTGCATGGGGGTGCGTGGGGTGGGTTTGGGGGGCATGGGGTGGGTTTGGGGGTGTGTGGGGTGGGTTTGGGGGGTGTGTGGGGGGGTTTGGTGGTGCATGGGGGTGCGTGGGGGGGGTTTAGGGGTGTGTGGGGTGGGTTTGGGGGGCATGGGGTGGGTTTGGGGGGTGTGTGGGGGGTTTGGTGGTGCATGGGGGTGTGTGGGGTGGGTTTGGGGGGCATGGGGTGGGTTTGGGGGGTGTGTGGGGGGGTTTGGTGGTGCATGGGGGTGCGTGGGGTGGGTTTGGGGGGCATGGGGTGGGTTTGGGGGTGTGTGGGGTGGGTTTGGGGGGTGTGTGGGGGGGTTTGGTGGTGCATGGGGGTGCGTGGGGTGGGTTTAGGGGTGTGTGGGGTGGGTTTGGGGGGCATGGGGTGGGTTTGGGGGGTGTGTGGGGGGTTTGGTGGTGCATGGGGGTGCGTGGGGTGGGTTTGGGGGGCTTGGGGGTGTTTGGGGGCACGTGGGGGGAGTTTGCGGGTGTGTAGGGCAGGTTTGGGGGACCTGAGGTGGGTTTGGGGTGCATGAGGTGGGTTTGGGGGTGCGTGGAGTGAGTTTGGGGATATGTGGGGTGACTTTGGGAGTATGTGGGGTGGGTTTGGGGGTGCGTAGGGTGGGTTTGGGGTACATGGGGTGGGTTTGGAGGACGTGGTACAGGTTCGGGGTGTGTGGGGCAGGTTTGGGGCAGGTTTGGGGTACGTGGGGTGGGTTTAGAGGTTCATGGAGCAGGTTTGGGGTACATGGGGTGGGTTTGGGGCAGGTTTGGGGTACATGGGGTGGGTTTGGGGCAGGTTTGGGGTACCTGGGGTGGGTTTGAGGGTGTGTGGAGTGGGTTTGGGGGGCTTCGGATGGGTTTGGGGGTGTGTGGGTCAGGTTTGGGGTACATGGGTTGGGTTTGGGGCAGGTTTGGGGTACATGGGGTGGGTTTGAGGGTGCACGGGGCAGGTTTGGGGTACATGGGGTGGGTTTGGGGCAGGTTTGGGGTACATGGGGTGGGTTTGGGGGCACAGTGTGGCCTCACCCCTAATTCCCCCCCCCTCTTCCCCGCGCCCCCCGCCCCGCAGGTGGACATCTGGTCCCTGGGCGTGATGGTGATCGAGATGGTGGACGGGGAACCCCCATATTTCAACGAGCCCCCCCTGAAGGCGATGAAGATGATCCGGGACAACCTCCCCCCCAAGCTGAAAAACGTGCACAAGGTAAAACCGGGGAGCAGGGCGGGGTCACCGGGACCACCGGAGCCCCGGTGCCACCCACCACCCTCCCGTGTCCCCCCCCCTCCCCCCGCAGGTGTCCCCGTCCCTCAAAGGCTTCCTGGACCGGATGCTGGTGCGGGACCCGGTGCAGCGGGCGACGGCCACCGAGCTGCTGAAGCACCCGTTCCTGGGCAAGGCCGGGCCCCCCTCCTGCATCGTCCCCCTCATGCGCCAGAACCGCCTGCGGTGAGGGGCCAGGGGGGGGCGCCACCGCGGTGTCACCGTCACCTCCTGCACCCTCACCCGCCACCGCGGTGTCACCGTCACCTCCCGCACCCTCACCCCCTCCCCCCCTCGCCTCTGGGCTGGATCCGTGACTGTGCCACTACTGTCGGGGCGCCGGTGGGGACCCCCCCCCCGCCTGCCTGCACCCCCCACCCGGTGCCCAACTACTGACTCGGGGCCGGTGCGGTTCACGGTGAGGGGCGCGCGGTGACACCATCCCGGGGTCCCCCCCCTGGACAGAGATCTGGGGCTGGGGGCTGAGGGGGGTGTGGGGGGGGGGGGTTTATCCCGCCCCAAACCCCCCCCCACCTCTGAGGAGCCTTTTGGGGCATTTTCCCTCTTTTTTTCTCTTTTTTTTTCTCTTTAAATCCCATTTTTTTGCCCCGGTTGGGGCAGCACCTGCATCTCCCCGGGGGGAGGGGGGGGGACGTGTCCCCAACACTACGGTCCCACGGCCACACTACTGATTTGGGGTGTCCCCCCCCCACCCCCCAACACCTTCTGGTTCTTTTTGGGGTTTGGGGGTTGGGTTTTTTGGTTGTTTTTTGGTTGTTTTCCCCCCGTTTTGTTTTTTAACAGATATTTATATGGTCGTTTTGTAAACGCCGCGGCGTGGAGGGGGGGGGGACACCCCCGGGGTCACCACGGGGACCCCCCCCCTGCTGATTACACGTGTCCTTTTGGAGACACTCGTGTCCCATCTCCCTTCTTTGGGGCTTGTGTTGATGACTGACACGTGTGGGGTCACGTGTGTGCGCTCACACGCGTGTGCGGCTGAGGAACACGGAGGGAGACACCCACCCACCCCCCCACACGCGTGTGTCGGGTCACCCGTGTGCGCTCACACGTGTGTGCGGCCGAAGAACACGGAGGGAGACACCCACCCACCCCCCACACGCGTGTGTCGGGTCACCTGTGTGCGCTCACACGTGTGTGCGGCCGAGGAACACGGAGGGAGACACCCACCCACCCCCCACACGCGTGTGTCGGGTCACCCGTGTGCGCTCACACGCGTGTGCGGCTGAGGAACACGGAGGGAGACACCCCCCCCCCCCCCCACGCGCGTCTGGGGACACCCCCCCAGCTCTCTGCTTGGAGGAGGAGGAGGATGGGGGGGGGGTTCATGGGGTGGTGGTCATGGGGACCCCCCCTTTCCCTGCCCACAGCCACCCTGGGGGGCACCCACCTGCCCCCCGGCGAAGCACCCACGAGGCAGGAGCTGCTGCGGCCTCCAGGCTTTATTGGGTGCGCGCGGAGCTGGGCGCGTGGCGGCCCACGCGTGGCCTCGCGGTGACCTGCGTGGCCTCGACGTCGGCTTGGCCCGTGGTGACTCGGCTTCGCTTGGGCTGGCTCGGCTTGGCTCAGCTCGGCCCGCATGGAACCACGTGGGCTTGGCTTGGCTTGGCCAGGTTTGGTTTTTATTGGCCCACGTTGACTGACGTTGACTCATCTTGGGCTGCCTTGACTTGTCTTGGCCTGCGTTGACTTGCAGTGGCCCACCTTGACTCATATTGGCCAATACTGACTTGTCTTGGCCACTATTGATTCATATTGGCCAATACTGACTCATATTGGCCAATACTGGCTAGTCTTGGCCAATATTGACTAGTCTTGGCCACTATTGATTCATATTGGCCAATACTGGCTAGTCTTGGCCAATATTGACTCATCTTGGCCCACGTTTAATTGTGTTGACTCACGTTGACTTGTCTTGGCCCACGTTGGCTTTTGTTGGCCCACGTTGACTTGTGTTGGCCCA
>CAJRAV010000006.1:232249-272249 GCA_907165065.1 Caprimulgus europaeus
CAAAGGGGGTGGCACTCAAGGGTGGTGGGACAGCAACTGGGTGGTCTGGTGGCACCCAAGGGTGGTTGGGTGGTCTGGTGGCACCCAAAGGTGGTGGCAACCAAAGGGGGTGGGACAGCAACTGGGTGGTCTGGTGGCACCTAAGGGTGCTGGGACAGCAACTGGGTGGTCTGGTGGCACCCAAGGGTGGTGGCCAAGGGTGGTTGGGTGGGCTGGGGACACCCAAGGGAGGTGGCAACCAAAGGGGGTGGCACCCAAGGGTGGTGGCAACCAAAGGGGGTGGCACCCAAGGGTGGTGGGGCAGCAGTAGGGACAGTCTGGTGGCACCCAAGGGTGGTGGGACAGCAACTGGGAGGTCTGGTGGCACCCAAGGATGGTGACCAAGGGTGGTTGGGTGGTCTGGGGACACCCAAGGGTGGTGGCACCCAAAGGTGGTGGCACTCAAGGGTGGTAGGACAGCAGTAGGGACAGTCTGGTGGCACCCAAGGATGATGGCCAGGGGTGGTTGGGTGGTCTGGGGACACTCAAGGGAGGTGGCACCCAAAGGTGGTGGCACCCAAAGGTGATGGGACAGCAACTGGGAGGTCTGGTGGCACCCAAGGGTGGTGACCAAGGGTGGTTGGGTGGTCTGGGGACACCCAAGGGAGGTGGCACCCAAAGGTGGTGGCACCCAAAGGTGATGGGACAGCAACTGGGAGGTCTGGTGGCACCCAAGGGTGGTGACCAAGGGTGGTTGGGTGGTCTGGTGGCACCCAAGGGAGGTGGCACCCAAAGGTGGTGGCACCCAAAGGTGGTGGGACAGCAACTGGGTGGTCTGGGGACACCCAAGGGTGGTGACCCAGCGTTGGCTGAGCTGGGACACCCCCTGTGCCATCTGAGTGGTGGCACCGTGGTGTCCCCGTCCCCGTGCTGGTGTCCCCGTCCCCGTGCTGGTGTCCCCGTCCCCACCCCCCCGACCCTCCCGGTGTCCCCAGAGCCTCCTGGTGCTGCTGGACCTGCTGGGCGCGCAGCACCCCGCCATCCACAGCCACTTCCCCCTCACCCACCACTGGTTCCTGCGGCTGGTGGCCATCGGTGGGACACGGGGACAGGGGACACGGGGACAGGGGACACGGGGACACGGGGACAGGGGGACACGGGGACACGGGGGTGGGGACGAGGGGACACAGGGGACAGGGGACACGGGGACAGGGGACAGGGGACAGGGGACACGGGGACACGGGGATGGGGTGGGGTGGGGATGAGGGGATGAGGTGGGGACAGGGTGGGGATGAGGGGACAGGGTTGGGGACAGGGTTGGAGATAAGGTGGGGACAAGGGGACAAGGTGGGGACAGGGTGACAGGGTGGGGACAAGAGGACAGGGTTGGGGACAAGGTGGGGACAAGGGGACACAGGGGTGGGGACAAGGGGATGGGGACAAGGGGACACAGGGATGGGGACAAGGGGACGGGGTGGGGACAGGGTGGAGATGAAGGGACAAGGTGGGGACAAGGGGATGAAGGGACAGGCTGGGGATGAGGGGACACAGGGTGGGGACAAGGGGATGGGGTGGGGACAGGGTGGGGACAAGGTGACAGGGTGGGGAGAAGGGACAAGGTGGGGACAGGGTGGAGATGAAGGGACAAGATGAAGGGACAAGGGGACAAGGGGACAGGGAGGGGACAGGGTGGGGACAAGGGGACACGGGTGGGGACAAGGTGACAGGGTGGGGACAAGGGGACAAGGTGGGGACGAGGGGACAAGGTGGGGACAAGGGGACAGGGTGGGGACAGGGTGACAGGGTGGGGACAAGGGGACACAGAGGTGGGGACAAGGGGATGGGGTGGGGACAGGGTGGAGATGAAGGGACAAGATGAGGGGACAAGGGGACAGGGTGGGGACAAGGGGACACAGGGGTGGGGACAAGGGGATGGGGTGGAGACGAGGGGACAGGGTGGGGACAGGGTGACAGGGTGGGGACAAGACGACAGGGTTGGGGACAAGGTGGGGACAAGGGGACAAGGGGACAAGGGGATGGGGACGAGGGGACAGGGTGGGGACAAGGGGATGGGGACAAGGGGACACAGGGGTGGGGACAAGGGGATGGGGTGGGGACACAGATGGGGCCAGGCCACGGGTGGGAGGTGGGAATGAAGTGAGGGCTGGGGAGGTGGCAGGGCGGTGGCCGAAGGTGTCACCAGAGCCGCTGTCCCCGTGTCCCCTGGCAGAGCAGCGGCTGCGGCGCTTGGGGCTCCTCCAGGCGCCCCCCCAGGACCCCCCCATCTTCCGCCTCAGCCCGGCCCCGGGGCCCGTGGAGGACGACCACGTCCCCTTCCTGCAGCGAGGTGACATCCCCGGTGTCCCCAACTGTCCCCAACTGTCCCCAGCTGTCCCCAGCTGTCCCCATCCCCTTCCTGCAGCGAGGTGACGTCCCCAGTGTCCCCCAGTGTCCCCAACTGTCCCCAACTGTCCCCAACTGTCCCCAGCTGTCCCCAAGTGTCCCCAGTGTCCCCAGCTGTCCCCAACTGTCCCCATCCCCTTCCTGCAGCGAGGTGACATCCCCAGTGTCCCCAAGTGTCCCCAAGTGTCCCCAAGTGTCCCCAGCTGTCCCCAACTGTCCCCAGTGTCCCCAACTGTCCCCAACTGTCCCCAGCTGTCCCTAAGTGTCCCCATCCCCTTCCTGCAGTGAGGTGACGTCCCCGGTGTCCCCCAGTGTCCCCAGTGTCCCCAACTGTCCCCAACTGTCCCCCTCCCCTTCCTGCAGTGAGGTGACGTCCCCAGTGTCCCCAAGTGTCCCCAAGTGTCCCCAAGTGTCCCCAACTGTCCCCAGCTGTCCCCAGTGTCCCCAACTGTCCCCAGCTGTCCCCATCCCCTTCCTGCAGCGAGGTGACGTCCCTGGTGTCCCCAAGTGTCCCCAAGTGTCCCCAACTGTCCCCAACTGTCCCCATCCCCTTCCTGCAGCGAGGTGACGTCCCCAACTGTCCCCAGCTGTCCCCAACTGTCCCCAACTCTCCCCAGTGTCCCCAACTGTCCCCAACTGTCCCCCTCCCCTTCCTGCAGCGAGGTGACGTCCCCAGTGTCCCCAACTGTCCCCCAACTGTCCCCAACTGTCCCCAGCTGTCCCCATCCCCTTCCTGCAGCGAGGTGACGTCCCCAGTGTTCCCAACTGTCCCCAAGTGTCCCCAGCTGTCCCCAGTGTCCCCAACTGTCCCCAACTGTCCCCATCCCCTTCCTGCAGCGAGGTGACGTCCCCAGTGTCCCCAAGTGTCCCCAGTGTCCCCAAGTGTCCCCAAGTGTCCCCAAGTGTCCCCAGCTGTCCCCCTCCCCTTCCTGCAGCGAGGTGACGTCCCCGGTGTCCCCAAGTGTCCCCAGTGTCCCCAACTGTCCCCCCCCCTTCCTGCAGCAAGGTGACGTCCCCAACTGTCCCCAGTGTCCCCAGCTGTCCCCAGCTGTCCCCATCCCCTTCCTGCAGCGAGGTGACATCCCAAGTGTCCCCAACTGTCCCCAACTGTCCCCAACTGTCCCCAACAACTGTCCCCATCCCCTTCCTGCAGCGAGGTGACGTCCCCGGTGTCCCCAAGTGTCCCCAGTGTCCCCAGTGTCCCCCAACTGTCCCCAGCTGTCCCCAAGTGTCCCCAGCTGTCCCCAGCTGTCCCCAAGTGTCCCCAGCTGTCCCCAAGTGTCCCCAACTCTCCCCAGTGTCCCCAACTGTCCCCAGCTGTCCCCAACTGTCCCCAACTCTCCCCAGTGTCCCCAAGTGTCCCCAGCTGTCCCCAACTGTCCCCATCCCCTTCCTGCAGCGAGGTGACGTCCCCAACTGTCCCCAACTGTCCCCAACTGTCCCCAACTCTCCCCAGTGTCCCCAGCTGTCCCCAACTGTCCCCATCCCCTTCCTGCAGCGAGGTGACGTCCCCAGCTGTCCCCTGGGAGCACCTTGTCCCCGTGTCCCCACACAGGGTGGACAGTCGAGGTGCTGCTGCCCCCTCCAAGTGCCACCTCCGTGTCCCCACAGGTGTCCCCGTGCTCCACCTCATCCCCACGCCCTTCCCACGGGTGTGGCACACGCTGGAGGACACCGAGGACAACCTCCACCCCCCGACCATCCAGGACCTCTGCAAGATCTTGGTCACCTTTGTCACCGAGTTCCTGCAGCTCTGAGTCCCTTTGTCACCTCCCCTCCCCCCACCCTTGTCCCCACCCCCCCAAAATTCCCCAATTTCAACCAAAAAACCCAAAACAACCCCAAAAAAAATCTGAATTTTTATTGCTGGTACCGTGCAGCCCCCCCAGGGCGGGTGACACGGTGACAGTGATGTGGTGACAGTGATGGCCCTCCAAGGCCGTGTCCCACCAGTGCCAGTTTGTGGGTGACACGGTGACGTGGTGACACAGTCAAGGTGACCCAGTCCAGGTGACATGGTGACATCCCACCAGCTCAGTTTGAGGGTGACACCATGGTGATGGTGACATGGTGACAGTGACATGGTCAAGGTGATGTCCCCCCAATGCTGTGTCCTACCAGTGCCAGTTTGTAGGTGACATGGTGACGTGGTGACACAGTCAAGGTGACACCATGGTGACACGGTGACAGTGATGTGGTGATGGTGATGTCCCTCCAATGCCGTGTCCCACCAGTGCCAGTTTGTGGGTGACAACACAGTGAGGGTGACAGTGACATGGTCAAGGTGACACAGTCAAGGTGACACAGTCAAGGTGATGGTGACAGTGACGTGGTGACAGTGATGTCCCTCCAACGCTGTGTCCCACCAGCTCAGTTTGTGGGTGACACCATGGTGATGGTGACACGGTGACAGTGACGTGGTCAAGGTGATGTCTCTTCCAACACCACTGTTCCACCAGCACCAGTTTGAGGGTGACACCACGGTGACAACACAGTGATGGTGACATGGTGACATGGTGACACAGTCCAGGTGACACAGTCCAGGTGACACAGTCCAGGTGACAAGGTGACAAGGTGACACGGTGACAGTGCCACGGTGACGGTGCCGTCCCCTCCACCACCACACGATGGAATAAATCCAACCCCGACCCCTTTCACCCCGCGCTGGCACCGACCCCGGTGTCACCGTCACCCACCCAGGACGTCACCGGTGTCACCATCACCCCCCGAGGACGTCACCGGTGTCCCCGCGCTCGGTGTCCCCGTCACCCCCCCAGGACGTCACCGGTGTCCCCGCGCTCGGTGTCCCCGTCACCCCCCGAGGACGTCACCGGTGCCACCGTCACCCCCCAGGACGTCACCGGTGTCCCCGTCACCCCCCCAGGACGTCACCGGTGTCCCCGCGCCCTCCGCCCGTTCCCGGGGGGTTCGGTTGGTTTTGGGGTGTCTCTGGGCTGGGTTCAGCGCAGAACCAGGAGGATTTGGGGGGGTTCAGATGTGTCCCCCGTCCTTTGGGGGGGTCCTGCCCTGGTGTCCCCCGTGTCCCCCGTGTCCCCTGTGTCCCCCTCGCTCTCAGCCACAGTTTTTGGGGGGGTTTAGGGGGATTTGGGGGGATTTTTTGGGGGGATTTGGGGTTTTGGGGTTTTTTTGGGGGTTTTGGGGTTTTTTGGGGGTTTTGGGGTTTTTTGGGGGGATTTGGGGTTTTTGGGGGGGCTTGGGGGGTTTTTGGGGGGATTTTGGGGGGATTTGGGGTTTTTTGGGGGGATTTGGGGTTTTTTGGGGGGTTTTTGGGGGGGATTTGGGTTTTTTTGGGGGGATTTTTGGGGGATTTGGGGTTTTTTGGGGGGATTTTTGGGGGATTTGGGGTTTTGGGGTTTTTTTGGGGGGGTTTTGGGGTTTTTTGGGGGGTTTTGGGGTTTTTGGGGGGGTTTTGTGTTTTTTTGGGGGGATTTTGGGGGGATTTGGGGTTTTTGGGGAGTTTTTTGGGGGGTTTTAGGGTTTTTTTGCGGGGTTGGGGTTTTTTTGGGGGGTTTTTGGGGGGGTTTTAGGGTTTTTTGGGGGGATTTTGGGGGGATTTGGGGTTTTTGATGATTTTGGGTTGTTTCCCCCCCTCCTTTTTTGCTGCCACCCCATTTTCTCCCCAACTGGGAGCACTGGTTTGTACTGGTGGGTGGTTTTGGGGGGGGGGGGGGGGGGTGAGTCAAGGCCACAAGTCGAGAAATTTTGGGGGGGAATCAGTTAAAAAAAAAAAACACTTCCAGGAGTGAAAAAAACCCCAATTAACCCCCCCTTAAAAAAATATTAATAATAATAATTAATAATTAATAATAATAATAATTAATAATTAAAATCCAAGCAGTCTGAGGACAAGAGCACTTGGGAGGAAAAATGGCTTCGGTACGGAGAAGACGTCGAGGACCAACTCCTGGGTGGGGTGAGAACCTCACCCTGGTGAACCTCCAAACCTTCCTCCACCTCCTCCTCCTCCTCCTCCTCCTCCTCCTCCTCCTCCTCCTCCTCCACCTCCTCCTCCTCCTCCTCCACCTCCTCCTCCTCCTCCTCCTCCTCCTCCTCCTCCTCCAACTCCTGGGTGGGGTGAGAACCTCACCCTGGTGAACCTCCAAACCTTCCTCCTCCTCCTCCTCCTCCTCCTCCTCCTCCTCCTCCTCCTCCTCCTCCTCCTCCTCTTCCTCCTGCTCTTCCTCCTCCTCCTCTTCCTCCTCCTCCTCCTCCTCCAGGGTCACTCCCTGATGCTGGCTGAGTAGGAGAACTGGGGGAAGTGAGTCCGTTGGTCGCTCTCCAGCGAGTCCATGGTGTCATCTAGAAGAGAAGCCAACCCCACCCCACCCCCCACCAAGGATTGAGGTTGGGTGGGAGGTGAAGGACACGGTGGCACCCCAACTTCTTTGGGGTCTTCACATGAATCTTCTCCTGGGCAAGGTGACATCAAAATTGCACCATGAAATCGCCCCGGGGTGGTGAGGGGGAGGTTGAGGGGGGGTGGTGGTGTCATTGCAGGTGATGGCCACCAGCAAAGCCTCAGGGGACACCAAACCCTTCAGGTGACACCAAACCCCTCAGGTGACACCAAACCCCTCAGGTGACACCAACCCCTGAGGTGACACCAACCGTGAGGTGACACCAAACCCCTCAGGTGACACCAACCCCTGAGGTGACACCAACCGTGAGGTGACACCAACCCTTCAGGTGACACCAAACCCCTCAGGTGACACCAACCACCAAACCCTTCAGGTGACACCAAACCCTTCAGGTGACACCAAACACCAACCCCTCAGGTGACACCAAACCCTTCAGGTGACACCAACCCTTCAGGTGACACCAAACCCCTCAGGTGACACCAAACCCCTGAGGTGACACCAAACCCCTCAGGTGACACCAAGCACCAACCCCTCAGGTGACACCAACCCCTGAGGTGACACCAACCCCTCAGGTGACACCAGCCCTTCAGGTGACACCAACCACCAACCCTTCAGGTCACCACCAAACCCTTCAGGTGGCACCAACCATAAACCCCTCAGGTGACACCAAACCCTTCAGGTGACACCAAACCCTTTAGGTGACACCAACCACCAACCCCTGAGGTGACACCAAACACCAAACCCTTCAGGTGACACCAACCCCCAACCCTGCAGGTGACACCAAACACCAACCCTTCAGGTCACCACCAAACCCTTCAGGTGACACCAAACCCTTCAGGTGACACCAAACCCCTGAGGTGACACCAACCCCTCAGGTGACACCAAACCCTTCAGGTGACCACCAAACCCTTCAGGTGGCACCAAACACCAACCCCTGAGGTGACACCAGACCCTTCAGGTGACACCAGACCACCAACCCCTGAGGTGACACCCGACAGTGACGTGGGCAGGCCAATGGGGCTGCAGGAGGAGGGGGTGGACAGGTGACCTCAGGAGGAGGGGGTGGACAGGTGACCTCAGGGGTGGCCCCGGCACTCACAGCGCTCCGGGGGGGTGACGGTGATGGACTGAGCCGTGAACTCGTCGTCGAAGTACCGGGTGTCGACCTCGGACGTCACCTGGGGCTTGAAGGGTGGCACCAGCTGGTGGGAGCAGAGGAGAAATGAACTCCTGGGGTGTCCCCCTGCCCCCCTGAACCTCCCCCCATCCTCTCCTACCTTCTTCTGCACCACGTCCTGCCAGTTGATGGGGGCGAAGAACCGATGTTCCATCACCTCCTTGGCGTCCTCGGGGCCCCCACCGAGCCTAGGGGGGGACGGAAAGGTCCATCCAGAACCTGCTGGGGTCACCCTGGTCCTCTCCACCCACCCCTGGAGGAGCCTCACCTCTGCTTGGGGTCCTTCTTGAGCAGCCCAGCCAGCAGGGCCTTGGCCTCGGGGCTGAGGGTGCGGGGGAAGCGGATCTCCTCCAGCAGGATCAGCTCGAAGAGCCGCTCGTGGTCCTGGTTGTAGAAGGGGAGGCGCCCGCACATCATCTCGTACATGACCACGCCCAGCCCCCACCAGTCCACGGCGCGGCCGTAGTCGTTGTCCTCCAGCACCTGGGAGGGACGGGAGGGAGGGTGGGAGAGGGTGGAGAACCAGGGAGTAACGTGGAGGAGGAGGAGGGGAACCCCCTGAGATACAACCACAGAGGAACCCCCCTGAGATACAACCACAGAGGAACCCATCCTAGATCCAACCACCCCAAGCTCAACCCATCCTAGACCCAACCACAGAGGAACCCATCCTAGATCCAACCACCCCAAGCTCAACCCATCCTGGATCCAACCAATCTGGTGACCCAAGAGGAACCCATCCCAGATCCAACCACAGAGGAACCCATCCTGGATCCAACCACCCCAAGAGGAACCCATCCTAGATCCAACCACCCCAAGAGGAACCCACCCAGATACAACCACCCCAAGAGGAACCCATCCCAGATCCAACCACCCCAAGCTCAACCCATCTTAGATCCAACCACCCCAAGCTCAACCCATCCTGGATCCAACCACCCCAAGAGGAACCCATCCTGGATCCAACCACCCCAAGAGGAACCCATCCTAGATCCAACCACCCCAAGCTCAACCCATCCTGGATCCAACCACCCCAAGAGGAACCCATCCTAGATCCAACCACCCCAAGCTCAACCCATCCTAGACCCAACCACCCCAAGAGGAACCCATCCTGGATCCAACCACCCCAAGAGGAACCCATCCTAGATCCAACCACCCCAAGCTCAACCCATCCTAGATCCAACCACCCCAAGCTCAACCCATCCCAGATCCAACCACCCCAAGCTCAACCCATCCTAGATCCAACCACCCCAAGCTCAACCCATCCTGGATCCAACCACCCCAAGCTCAACCCATCCTGGATCCAACCACCCCAAGAGGAACCCATCCTAGATCCAACCACCCCAAGAGGAACCCATCCTAGATCCAACCACCCCAAGAGGAACCCATCCCAGATCCAACCACCCCAAGCTCAACCCATCCCAGATCCAACCACCCCAAGAGGAACCCATCCTGGATCCAACCACCCCAAACTCAACCCACCTTAGATCCAACCACCCCAAGAGGAACCCATCTTAGATCCAACCACCCCAAGCTCAACCCATCCTAGATCCAACCACCCCAAGAGGAACCCATCCTAGATCCAACCACTCTGGTGACCCAAGAGGAACCCATCCTGGATCCAACCACCCCAAGCTCAACCCATCCTGGATCCAACCACCCCAAGAGGAACCCATCCAAGATCCAACCACCCCAAGAGGAACCCATCCTGGATCCAACCACAGAGGAACCCATCCTAGATCCAACCACCCCAAACTCAACCCACCCTAGATCCAACCACCCCAAACTCAACCCACCCTAGATCCAACCACCCCAAGAGGAACCCATCCTAGATCCAACCACCCCAAGCTCAACCCATCCCAGATCCAACCACCCAAAGAGGAACCCATCCTGGATCCAACCACCCCAAGCTCAACCCATCCTAGATCCAACCACCCCAAGCTCAACCCATCCTAGATCCAACCACTCTTGAGACCCAAGGGGAACCCACCCTAGATACCATCACCCCAAGAGGAACCCATCTGAGATGCCACCCCTCCAGCTGCCCCCCATGACCTGGGAACCCCCCCTCTGCTCCACCACCACCTTGGAACGTGAGGAAGAGCCTCCCCAGAAGGAGACTTTTGGGGGGCACCCGGCTGTGGGAGCTGCAGGTACCTCGGGGGCCAGGTACTCGGGAGTGCCACAGAAGGTCTTCATGGTGGCCCCGTCCGTGACCCCCTCCTTGCAGAGCCCGAAGTCCGTGATCTTGACGTGGCCGTCCTTGTCCAGCATCAGATTCTCCAGCTGGAGAGGAGAACCCCAAGAGTTGGGGAAGATTTTGGGGTTTTTTATGAAAATTTTGGGGTTTTTTGGAAGATTTTGGGGTTTTTTGGAAGATTTTGGGGTTTTTTGGAAGATTTTGGGGTTTTTAATGAAAATTTTGGGGTTTTTTTTAAAGATTTTGGGTTTTTTTTTAAGATTTTGGGGTTTTTTTGGAAAATTTTTGGGGTTTTTAATGAAATTTTTGGGGGTTTTTGGAAGATTTGGGGGTTTTTAATGAAAATTTTTGGGGTTTTTAATGAAAATTTTGGGGTTTTTTTAAGATTTTGGGGGGTTTTTTAAAGATTTTGGGGTTTTCTCTCAAGATTTTGGGGTTTTTCGTGAATATTTTGGGGTTTTAAGATTTTGGGATTTTTCCTCAAGATTTTGGGGTTTTTATGAAGATTTTGGGGGTTTTTATGAAGATTTTGGGGGTTTTTTTTAAGATTTTTGGGTTTTTAATGAAATTTTTGGGGTTTTTTTGAAGATGTGGGGATTTTTTTGGATTATTTTGGAGTTTTTTGGAAGATTTGGGGTTTTTTTTGGAGATTTGGGGGTTTTTTTAAGATTTTTGGGGTGTTTTTTAAAGATTTTAGGGTTTTTCCTCAAAATTTTGTGTTTTTTCGTGAATACTTTGGGGTTTTTTTGAAGATTTTGGGGTTTTTAATGAAAATTTTGGGGTTTTTTGGGAAGATTTTGGGGTTTTTTTTTAAGATTTGGGGATTTTTGGGGAATATTTTGGAGTTTTTTGGAAGATTTTGAGTTTTTTGGAAGATTTTGAGGTTTTTAATGAAAATTTTGGGGGTTTTTTGGAATATTTTGGAGTTTTTTGGAAGATTTTGGGGTGTTTTGGAGTTTTTGAGGTTTTTAATGAAAATTTTGGGGTTTTTTGGAAGCTTTTGGGGTGGTTTTTTTGGTACCTTGATGTCCCTGTAGACCACGTCCCGGGAGTGGAGATACTCCAAGGCCGAGACGATTTCGGCGCCGTAGAAGCGGGCTCGGTCCTCCGTGAAGACTCTTTCTCTTGAGAGGTGGAAAAACAGCTTGAAAGGGAGAGAAAATCATGATAAAAAAGAGAAGAATTGGTCAAAAATGCTTAAAAACACCCAAAAAAACCTCAAAAACCCCCCAAAAAACCCCAAAATCAATGAAATTTGGGTTAATTGCTCTCGGCGTGCGGCAAACATCTCCTGAGCTCCTCAGGTTCTCGATGTCGACGTCTCCACTCAGCTGGAGGGAGGTGGGAGGAAGAAAAATACCCCAAAAATGTGGTTTTTTGGGCAAAAATAAGTGTGTTGGGGCAGAAAACTAAAGTTGAAGGTGGGAGTCACAGAGCTGGAGGTGGTGGGAGGTGTGGTGGTGTCGAGGTGATGATGAGGAGATGCTTCATCCATGGGGAAAATGAGTGAAGAGTCAGGAAAAAACCCAAAAGCATGGTTTTTTTGGGGTGATTTTGGTGAAAAATGGGTTATTTGTGTGAATTTGTGAGAAAGGAAGCCCAAAAGCAGTGCCTGAAGGTGGAATCTCACCTCGCCGCCGTTGGCGTACTCCATGACGAAGCAGAGGCGGTCGTTGGTTTGAAAAGCATATTTTAATGCCTAGAAAATGGGATAAAAATAGAAAAAATCATTAAAAATTAATTAAAAATAATAAATTTGAGAAAGTACAAAATTCTGCATTTCCAGAGTGGAAGGGAAAGGTTTTTTTTTGGGGTGTTTTCACCCAACTTACGGTGAGGAAAGGGTGTCGGGTGTTCTGCAGGACCCGGCTCTCGGTCACTGTGTGAGCCACCTCGTCCTGGAATGGGTAAAAGAGATTAAAAACATCATTTTTTGGGGGAAAAAAAATCAGTTTTTTTAGAGGATTTAAATTTCTGGAAGATTTTTTATTGCTAATTATTCCCAGAAAAAAAAAAAACAACAAAAAAACCCCCAAACACACTCCAAAAAACCCCCAAAAAACAGGAGTTTGAAGTGTAAAAGAAAATAAATTAAACACTATTTTGGGGGAAAAAATCAGATTTTTAGAGGATTTAAATTTCTGGGAAATATAAAGAGATTTTTTTATTGGTGCTAATTATTCCCAGGAGAAAAAACACCAAAAAACCACAAAAACCCCCCAAAAACCCCCAAAAAACAGGAGTTTGAAGTGTAAAAAACACTCCCTGCCCCGGGTTCCCTCCCTGCCCCCTCCCTGCCCCGGGTTCCCTCCCTGCCCCCTCCCTGCCCCAGGGTCCCCTCCCTGCCCCCTCCCTGCCCCGGGGCTCCCTCCCTGCCCCCTACCCCCTCCCTGCCCCAGGGTCCCCTCCCTGCCCCCTCCCTGCCCCGGGGCTCCCTCCCTGCCCCCTACCCCCTCCCTGCCCCAGGGTTCCCCCCCTGCCCCCTCCCTGCCCTGGGGTCCCCTCCCTGCCCCGGGGTCCCCTCCCTGCCCTGGGGTCCCCTCCCTGCCCCCTCCCTGCCCTGGGGTCCCCTCCCTGCCCTGGGGTCCCCTCCCTGCCCCCGGGTCCCCTCCCTGCCCCCTCCCTGCCCTGGGGTCCCTCCCTGCCCCAGGGCTCCCTCCCTGCCCCCTCCCTGTCCCGGGGTCCCCTCCCTGCCCCATGATCCCCTCCCTGCCCCGGGGTTCCCTCCCTGTCCCTCCCTGCCCCGGGGTCTCCTCCCTGCCCCCTCCCTGCCCCGGGGTCCCCTCCCTGCCCCAGGGCTCCCTCCCTGCCCCTGGGTCTCCTCCCTGCCCCCTCCCTGCCCAGGGCTCCCTCCCTGCCCCAGGGTCCCCTCCCTGCCCCGGGGCTCCCCTCCCTGCCCCCTCCCTGCCCCGGGGTCCCCTCCCCGCCCCCTGGCTCCCCTCTCTTCCCCCTCCCTGCCCCGGGGTCCCCTCCCTGCCCCCTCCCTGCCCTGTGATCCCCTCCCTGCCCCGGGTCCCCTCCCCCCCTGTGATTCCCCCCCTGCCCCCTCTCTCCCCCGGGGTCCCCTCTGTCCCCCGGGGTCCCCTCCCTGCCCCGGGGTCCCCTCCCTGCCCCCTCCCTGCCCCAGGGTCCCCTCCCTGCCCCCTCCTTGTCCCGGGGTCCCCTCCCTGCCCCGGGTCCCCTCCCTGCCCCGGGGCTCCCTCCCTGCCCCCTCCCTGCCCCGGGGTCCCCTCCCTGCCCCCTCCCTGCCCGGGGGTCCCCTCCCTGCCCCCTCCCTGCCCCGGGGTCCCCTCCCTGCCCCCTCCCTGCCCCGGGGTCCCCTCCCTGCCCCCTCCCTGCCCCGGGGTCCCCTCCCTGCCCCCTCCCTGCCCCGGGGTCCCCTCCCTGTCCCCTCCCTGCCCCGGGGTCCCCTCCCTGCCCCCTCCCTGCCCCCGGGTCCCCTCCCTGCCCCCTCCCTGCCCCGGGGTCCCCTCCCTGCCCCCTCCCTGCCCCCTCCCTGCCCAGGGCTCCCTCCCTGCCCCAGGGCCCCCTCCCTGCCCCGGGGTTCAATCCCTGCCCCCTCTCTCCCCCGGGGTCCCCTCTGTCCCCCGGGGTCCCCTCCCTGCCCCGGGGTCCCCTCCCTGCCCCTGCCCCCTCTGTCCCCCGGGGTCCCCTCTGTCCCCCGGGGTCCCCTGCCCACCTTGGCGATGATCACCTCCTTCCTCAGGATCTTCATGGCGTAGTAGCGCCCGGTGGCTTTTTCCCTCACCAGAATCACCTTCCCAAAGGTGCCCTTGCCCAAGAGCTTCAGGTAATCGAAGTCGTTCATGGTCTGGGGAGAGCAAAAGCACCAAAAAGAGGGGAAAAACCCAAATTTGGGGGTGGAAAAATAAAATTTGGGGTGGAAAAGTAAAATTTGGGGTGGAAAAGTAAAAAATTTGGGGTGGAAAAGTAAAATTTGGGGTGGAAAAGTAAAATTTGGGGTGGAAAAGTAAAATTTGGGGTGGAAAAGTAAAATTTGGGGGGGAAAAGTAAAATTTGGGGGGGAAAAGTAAAATTTGGGGGGGAAAAGTAAAATTTGGGGGGGAAAAGGAAAAAATTTGGGGTGGAAAAGGAAAAAATTTGGGGTGGAAAAGGAAAATTTGGGAGTGGAAAAGTAAAATTTGGGGTGGAAAAGGAAAATTTGGGGTGGAAAAGGAAAATTTGGGGTGGAAAAGTAAAATTTGGGGTGGAAAAGTAAAATTTGGGGGGGAAAAGTAAAATTTGGGGGGGAAAAGGAAAAAATTTGGGGTGGAAAAGTAAAAAATTTGGGGGGGAAAAGTAAAAAATTTGGGGGGGAAAAGTAAAATTTGGGGTGGAAAAGGAAAATTTGGGGTGGAAAAGTAAAATTTGGGGCGGAAAAGTGAAATTTGGGGTGGAAAAGTAAAATTTGGGGTGGGAAAGTAAAATTTGGGGTGGGAAAGTAAAATTTGGGGCGGAAAAGTAAAATTTGGGATGGAAAAGGAAAATTTGGGGGGGAAAAGGAAAAAGTTTGGGGGGGAAAAGTAAAATTTGGGGTGGAAAAGTAAAATTTGGGGCGGAAAAGTAAAATTTGGGGTGGAAAAGTAAAAAATTTGGGGTGGAAAAGTAAAACCTGGGGTGGAAAAGTAAAATTTGGGGTGGAAAAGTAAAATTTGGGGCGGAAAAGTAAAATTTGGGGCGGAAAAGTAAAATTTGGGGTGGAAAAGTAAAATTTGGGGCGGAAAAGTAAAATTTGGGGCGGAAAAGTAAAATTTGGGGCGGAAAAGGAAAATTTGGGGTGGAAAAGGAAAATTTGGGGTGGAAAAGTAAAATTTGGGGGCGGAAAAGT
Source organism: Caprimulgus europaeus (assembly GCA_907165065.1). Next base: position 247,213 of record CAJRAV010000006.1, read on the forward strand.
AAAATTTGGGGGCGGAAAAGTAAAATTGGGGGTGGAAAAGTAAAATTTGGGGCGGAAAAGTAAAATTTGGGGTGGAAAAGTAAAATTTGGGGTGGAAAAGTAAAATTTGGGGGCGGAAAAGTAAAATTTGGGGCGGAAAAGTGAAATTTGGGGTGGAAAAGGAAAATTTGGGGTGGAAAAGGAAAAAATTTGGGGTGGAAAAGGAAAAAATTTGGGGGGGAAAAGGAAAAAATTTGGGGTGGAAAAGGAAAATTTGGGGTGGAAAAGGAAAATTTGGGGTGGAAAAGTAAAAAATTTGGGGTGGAAAAGTGAAATTTGGGGTGGAAAAGTGAAATTTGGGGTGGAAAAGTGAAATTTGGGGCGGAAAAGAAGGTTTTGTGAGCAGGAAGCCCGAGGACTCACGGCCTTGGCGCGGGATTTGCTGGTGGCCACGTCCATCTCCTCGGCGCCGGCGGGGTCGGGGGCGGAGCCGCACCGGAATTCCATGGGGTCCCCCTCCCCCGCCCGGTTCTTGAGGCTGTTGGCCACGGTCTGGATGGCTCCAATCCACTCCTCCCTGCGGGGAACCCACGGAGCTGAGGTCAGGAACGGGGGGGTGAGGATCAGCCAGGGGGTTCCTCTCAAAATGAGATATTTTGGGGTTCTCCTCCAACAAGGAGCAGAGAAATGAGATATTTCTCCCAGATTCCCAAGGGAAATGGTTGAACTGCTCAAGTTCTTCTCAAAACTGAGAGATTTTGGGGTTCTCCTCCAACCAGGACCAGAGAACCAAGCTATTTCTCCAAGACTCCCAAAGGAAATGGTCAAACTGCTCAAATTCCTCTCAAAACTGAGACATTTTGGGGTTCTCCTCCAAAAAAGGATCAAAGCAATGAGATACTTCTCCAGGATTCCCAAAGGAAATGGTCAAACCACTCAAGTTCTTCTCAAAACTGAGAGATTTTGGGGTTCTCCTCCAACAAGGAGCAGAGAAACGAGATATTTCTCCAAGTTTCCTAAGGGAAATGGTCAAACCACTCAAATTCCTCTCAAAACTGAGAGATTTTGGGGTTCTCCTCCAAAAAGGAGCAGAGAACCAAGATATTTCTCCAAGATTCCCAAAGGAAATGGTCAAACCACTCAAGTTCTTCTCAAAACTGAGAGATTTTGGGGTTCTCCCCCAAAAAAGGACCAGAGAAACGAGATATTTCTCCCAGACTCCAAAACTGAGAGATTTTGGGGTTCTCCCCCCAAAAAGGACCTCAGAACCAAGCTATTTCTCCCCGTCTCCCAAGGGAAATGGTCAAACCACTCAAGTTCTTCTCAAAACTGAGAGATTTTGGGGTTCTCCTCCAACAAGGATCAGAGAAACAAGATATTTCTCCCAGATTCCCAAAGGAAATGGTCAAACCACTCAAGTTCTTCTCAAAATTGAGATGTTTTGGGGTTCTCCTCCAAAAAAGGACCAGAGAACCAAGCTATTTCTCCCCAATTCCCAAAGAAAACGGTCAAACTGCTCAAGTTCTTCTCAAAACTGAGATATTTTGGGGTTCTCCCCCAAAAAAGAACTTGAGAACCAGGATATTTCTCCCAGACTCCAAAACTAGAGAGATTTTGGGGTTCTCCCCCCAAAAAAGGACCTCAGAACCCAGCTATTTCTCCCCAGGGAAAGGGCTGGTACCTCTCATCAGGGGAGTCCACGTGGAACGTCCTCTCGATGACCGTGGTCCACTGCAGGCACCTGATGACGAAGGTGTTGGGTCGCGGCCGTTCCGTCTTCATCAGTTGACATTCTGCCCCCCCCCCAAAAAAATTCCCCCAAAACAAGACAATTTGGGATGAAATCTCCTCATTTTGGATGGTTTCAAGGATGGAGATTGCTCTAAAGCCACCCACCTGCCACTGAGAAGTTGTTCAGAGGTGGGAAGTTGTGGTCAGAGGTCTCCGGTCGCTCTTTGTAGCCGATGAAGGATCCGTCGCTTTTGAGCAGAAAATATCGAGGCCGCCACGTTTTGATGTATTCTCCTGCCAAAAAAAGTGAAGATTTTGGGGTGAAATGTGTGGTTTTAGGGAAAAAAAACCCCCAAAAAGGGTTAAGGGAGATGTTGTGGTCAAGGTGGATGATGAGTGGTGGAAAGAAGCTGGTGGAGATGGAGAAATTAAGTGATTTTTTTTAATTTTTAGGTTGTTTTCCAGATTTTTCAGCTCTTCAAAACATCAAAAATTTCTCTTGGTAGCTCCAAAATGAGACTTGGAACAACTTCAGGAGCTCCAAAGAGTGAAAAAGCCAGAGGGAAGTCCTGGATTTCTTCTCTCCATGGGAAGAAGAATCCATGGAGACTCTTGGAGGCACCAGGATTTGGTTGGGTTGAGGTTGGAGAACGAGGTTGGGATTTCACGTCGGGTTCCTTCTCGAGGAGAGAAGAATTTGTGTCAGATTTGGGTTAAAATCACCAATAATGGGAACTTGGAGGTTTCCAGCACTGGGTTAGAAGGTCCATGAGGAGATGTTGGGATCATTCTTGGACTTCCCAACATCATAAATCATTAAAAATGGGGTTTTTTTGGATGATTTGCTCATGGTGGGGTGGAAATGTTGGTGCTGGTCGCTGCCAAACGGAGCCTGGAGGTGGTGGAACCAAAGTGGAGAAGGTGCTGGTGGGGTTTGGAGATGATTTATGGGGTCTGGAGATGATTTATGGGGTCAAAAACATCTCAAGGATCATTTTTAGGGTGAGGGAAATGGAGGAACCACCTGAATTCGTGTCAAAAAAAGGTGAAAATCACCAATATTGGGAACTTGGAGGTTTCCAGCACTGGGTTAGAAGGTCCATGAGGAGATGTTGGGATCATTCTTGGACTTCCCAACATCATAAATCATTAAAAATGGGGTTTTTTTGGATGATTTGATCATGGTGGGGTGGAAATGTTGGTGCTGGTCGCTGCCAAACGGAGCCTGGAGGTGGTGGAACCAAAGTGGAGAAGGTGCTGGTGGGGTTTGGAGATGATTTATGGGGTCTGGAGATGATTTATGGGGTCAAAAACATCTCAAGGATCATTTTTAGGGTGAAGGAAATGGAGGAACCACCTGAATTCGTGTCAAAAAAAGGTGAAAATCACCAATATTGGGAAATTGGAGATTTCCAGCTGCAGAGTCCTCCTGGTGACCTGGTTTTTGGTGGGATGTCACCAAAACCCAACTCCTCTTCCTCACCTCTCTTGTGCAACCAACCCTCCTTGACGACCGAGACGTCGGTCATGGCGCTCCAGAACCTCCCGGCGCGGCGCGGGGAGCGATCAGCGGTGGCGGTGGGAGAAGAAATGACCTGAAATTGGGGGAAAAAAAAGAGATTTTGGGGAAAAATCTGATTTTTTTCCCCTTTTTTGGATGATTTCAACTCAAAAGCATCGCCAGGTGGGGAGGAAAAAGGCTCCAAAACATCGAATTTCTGCTGGAAAATCACAAATCGAGGAGGAAAAGTCGGAGTTGACGGGATGAGGGTGGGGGAGATTGGGGGAAAGGGGTGAAAATAGGCACTGGCACCCCAAAAAACCCCAAATTTGGGCTCCTGGAACCCCAAAAATCCCCAAACTGGGCTCCTGGCACCCTAAAAACCTCCAAATTAGGGCTCCTGGCACCCTGAACCCCCAAATTTGGGCTCCTGACACCCTAAAAACCCCCAAATTTGGGCTCCTGGCACCCTGAACCCCCAAATTTGGGCTCCTGGCACCCTGAACCCCCAAATTTGGGCTCCTGGCACCCTAAAAACCCTCAATTTTGGGCTCCTGACACCCTAAAAACCCCCAAATTTGGGCCCCTGGCACCCTGAACCCCCAAATTTGGGCCCCTGGCACCCTGAACCCCCAAATTTGGGCTCCTGGCACCCTAAAAACCCCCAAATTTGGGCTCCTGGCACCCTAAAAACTCCCAAATTTGGGCCCCTGGCACCCTGAACCCCCAAATTTGGGCTCCTGACACCCTAAAAACCCTCAATTTTGGGCTCCTGACACCCTAAAAACCCCCAAATTTGGGCCCCTGGCACCCTGAACCCCCAAATTTGGGCTCCTGACACCCTAAAAACCCCCAAATTTGGGCTCCTGGCACCCTGAACCCCCAAATTTGGGCTCCTGGCACCCTAAAAACCCCCAAATTTGGGCTTCTGACACCCTAAAAACCCCCAAATTTGGGCCCCTGGCACCCTGAACCCCCAAATTTGGGCTCCTGGCACCCTGAACCCCCAAATTTGGGCCCCTGACACCCTAAAAACCCCCAAATTTGGGCTCCTGACACCCTGAACCCCCAAATTTGGGCTCCAGGCACCCCAAAAACCGCCACATTTGGAGCAAAGGGTGAAAACAGTCCCTTGAAAAATTAAAGAGACCAAAAAGATTAAAAATTGCTTAAAAAGAGGCCCAAAAAGAACAAAAATGGCTAAAAATGAGCCCCAAATTTTTAAAAAATCACTAAAAATGATCCCCCCAAAAAAACAAACCAAAAAAGAGCCCAAAAAACCCAAAATCACTAAAAAAGAGCCCCCAAAACCCCAAAATCACTAAAAATGGTCAAAAAAAGTTTTAAAAATCACTAAAAAAGAGCCCAAGAAAAAAAATCACTTTTTTCCCCCAAAACCTCCCAGGGACCACCCTAAACTGACAGGGACCCCCCCCTAAACCTCCCAGGGACCCCCTTAAACTGACAGGGACCCCCCAAACCTACCAGGGACCCCCTTAAACTGACAGGGACCTCCCCCAAACCTACCAGGGACCCCCCTAAACTGACAGGACCCCCCCAAACCTGCCAGGGACCCCCCCCAAACCTGCCAGGGACCCCCCTAAACTGACAGGGACCCCCCCAAACCTGCCAGGGACCACCCTAAACTGACAGGGACCCCCCCCAAACCTGCCAGGGACCCCCCTAAACTGACAGGGACCCCCCCCAAACCTGCCAGGGACCACCCTAAACTGACAGGGACCCCCCCCAAACCTGCCAGGGACCACCCTAAACTGACAGGGACCCCCCCCAAACCTGCCATGTCCCCCCCATTTCACCCCCCGGGGGGGCCAGTACAGACTCCCCCCACCCCGTCTCCCCTTAAAACAGAGCCCCCCCCACACTGCAAGCCCCCCCCCCCCCCATGTGGCAAATGGTTCGCTCCTCACAGCCTCAGCCCCCCCCCCACCATAGGGAAGGGCGGGCGCATGGCGGGGCCACAGGGGGGCGCTCTCCTCTCCCCCACCACCCCCCCAAATCCCCCCCCATATCGGCGGGTGGTGCGTTCCCCCGCGACGCCCCTCAAAAGACGGGCGGGTCCATTCGGTGCCGGGGCGGGGGGGTAGGGCACACACACACGACAGCGCCGCGCACCCCCCGGCGGAGGGTTGCGGGTGGTACGTTCCGCTCGGCGGTCACCGGTGAGGCGATAGAGGCGGACTAGTCCATTGCGCGCGGCGGGGGAGGGATAGGGTGGGGAGTTGGGGGGTTGAGGGGAAGTAACACCGGCTCCTCACCTGTCATGGGCGTCGTAGGCCCAACCGGTTCCCGTCGCTCATCCCGGTAGCGGTGGGGTTTCCCCCCCCCCGCCCCGGTTCCGCTTTATCAAGCCGCGGCGGAAACTCCTCCCACTACCGGGGCCCACGCACGAAGGAAGCGGGAGACGGAGTGGAACGTGGGGGGGGGGTACCGGGAGCAGGGGGGGGGTCGAAACGGGGCGGCGGCGGCGTGGGGGGGGGAAAACGGAGATGGAAGGACCCCGTTGGCCTCTCGGGGCCTCAATGCGCAGGCGCAGCCCCACCGCTTCCGGTCGCGCATGCGCATAAGGGCGTAGGAGCGCGTCAACTCGCAACGCGCATGCGCACGTATCGCGCCGCGGCGCTTACCTCGCCCGGAAGGGGGCGGCAGCGCCCCGGCCTCCCTGGTATTTGCATATCGAGAACTAAATCTGCATTAAATTTGCATAGATTTAAATATGCTATTTTGAAAATGAGTTGTGTAATTAATACTTAATCATAAGTAATGTAAAAAATTAAGATTATAAATATAAATATTTAATATAAATAATGAAAATGATTTTTTAAATTATAAATATTCTAAGAAATATAATTTGATATTATTTATATCTAAAATTATATTTGCATGGTTTGCATAAATTTAAATACATTAAAATATATTTAATGGGTATTGTATAAGTGATATTTAATAATATCAAATGTAAACTTTATAAATTATAAATATAAATGAGATTTAATAATAAAATTGATGTAGTTTAATTATAAATAATATAAATATATTTAATAACATAAATACTATCATTTATTATTTATATCTTTAAATATATTTACATAAATATGAGTATATTTGCATAAAATTTAGATATTTTAAAAATGTATAATTATTAAAATAATGTAATTAATATTTTATAAGTAATATTGAGTATTGTGATTAATATTTATTTTTAAAATATTAATAATGTAAATAATATTTAATATTATAAATATTTAATAATATTGAATATTAATTGTGTATTTTGCTATTATATATTTACATATATTTGCATAAATATGAATATATTTGCATAAATCTCATTGCTGAAGCCCCAGGGGGTGAGGAACAAGGGGGGGTCCCCCCGATTCTGGGATTAATCAGCTTCAATTAACAGCAAACGAGCGTTTCCACACTTTATTGCCAAAAACCCCTCCCAAAAAAAGCTCTTTTTGGCCAGAAAAACCCCAAAATTGGGCAAATCCACTCATTTCCACACAGCAACCAAGAGGCACCGCAAAAACCGCCCAAAAAAGGGAAAATCCAGAAAAACACAAAATTAAGAGATTTTTTTCTTATTAAAACCACTCAGCATCACTCAGCACACCCTTTTTTGTCTTCATTTTGGGGGAAAAAAGGGTCTTTTTGGGGTTTGCTGCACCACCAGTGACATCATCAGAAATAATTTAAGGAGGAAATAAATAATTTGGGTTAAATCCCACATTTTTGGTTTGAAGGTGTGGCTTAAATTAAGGCAATTTGGGGTTTTGGGAAGATTTTTAGGGTTTTTTTTGAAGATTTTGGGGGTTTTTTGAAGATTTTGGGGATTTTTTGAAAATATTTTGGGATTTTTTGAAGATTTTGGGGGTTTTTTTGAAAATATTTTGGGGATTTTTTGAAGATTTTGGGATTTTTTGAAGATTTTGGGGGTTTTTGAAAATATTTTGGGATTTTTTGAAGATTTTGGGGTTTTTTTTGAAAATATTTTGGGATTTTTTTAAGATTTTGGGGTTTTTTTTAAAAATATTTTGGGATTTTTTGAAGATTTGGGGATTTTTTTGAAGATTTTGGGGATTTTTTTGAATATTTTGGGATTTTTTGAAGATTTTGGGGTTTTTTTTAAAATATTTTGGGATTTTTTGAAGATTTGGGGATTTTTTTGAAGATTTTGGGATTTTTTTGAAGATTTTGGGGATTTTTTGAAGATTTTGGGGGTTTTTTTGAAAATATTTTGGGGATTTTTTGAAGATTTTGGGATTTTTTGAAGATTTTGGGGGTTTTTGAAAATATTTTGGGATTTTTTGAAGATTTTGGGGGTTTTTTTGAAAATATTTTGGGATTTTTTTAAGATTTTGGGGTTTTTTTTAAAAATATTTTGGGATTTTTTGAAGATTTGGGGATTTTTTTGAAGATTTTGGGGATTTTTTTGAATATTTTGGGATTTTTTGAAGATTTTGGGGTTTTTTTTAAAATATTTTGGGATTTTTTGAAGATTTGGGGATTTTTTTGAAGATTTTGGGATTTTTTTGAAGATTTTGGGGATTTTTTGAAGATTTTGGGGGTTTTTTGGAGGGAAAAAATCCTGCAGAAGAGGGAAAAAGGAGAAAAAATAGGGAAAAAAAACAGGAAAAATGGGAAAAATCCCGTTTGGATGGAGCCCTCCAGGTCCAAATTTCTAAATATTGGGAAAAAAACCCCTTCCCCGTGAGATTAACCCATTCCCTGTGGGATTAACCCATTCCCTGTGGGATTAAGCCATTCCCTATGGGATTAACCCATTCCCTGTGGGATTAACCCATTCCCTATGGGATTAACCCATTCCCTGTGGGATTAACCCATTCCCTATGGGATTAACCCATTCCTCATGGGCCATTCCCTGCGGGATTAAATCATTCTCGGTGGGATTAAATCATTCTCTGTGGGATTAAATCATTCCCTGTGGGATTAAGCCATTATCCATGGGATTAAGCCATTCCCTCTGGGATTAAGTCATTCTCCATGGAATTAAACCATTCCCCATGGTCCATTCCCTGTGGGATTAATCCATTATCTATGGGATTAGACCATTCCCTGAGGGATTAAACCATTCCCCGTGGGATTAAGCTATTCCCTGTGGGATTAAATCATTCTCCATGGAATTAAACCATTCCCCATGGTCTATTCCCTGTGGGATTAATCCATTATCTATGGGATTAGACCATTCCCTGAGGGATTAAACCATTCCCCGTGGGATTAAGCTATTCCCTGTGGGATTAAACCATCCCCTGTGGGATTAGCATCGTTTCCCTGTGGGATTATCAAGGAATGAAGCAGAGGATGAGGTTCTGCTCCTCCTCAAGGGTGAATGAATTCCCTGGGGACAACGTGGAGCCGCTGGGAGAGGACGGATTAAACCCCAATCCCCCGGGATTACGGGGTTAATCCGGTTTCCTCCCCAAGCGTTGGAACACGCTGACGGCGCCGGCGCTGTCCATCTGAGCCCCCGGAGTCTCACTGGTGCTGCTGATTTTCCCACATCCCCAAGTTCTCTTCACCATCACCCGCAGTTCCGGTGGGTTCCTCTCCGCGGCGTCGGTGACGTCATCACCTGGAGCCGCTCCGGATTGGGTGGAAACCCCGATAATCCCGACGGGAGGTGCCACCGGGCGCGGTTTCCTCGTGGGGTGGATGTTTCGGTGAAGAAAGCGTTGGGTTGAGGTGGGGATGGTGACCAGTTTGGCTGCTGGACTGGTGGCTTTTAACTTAATGGTCATTGACCCAACACTCCTTGACCCAATGGTTGTTGACCCAATGGTTGTTGACCCAACAGTTGTTGACCCAACCCTTGTTGACTCAACCCTTGTTGACCCAACACTCGTTGACCCAACACTCGTTGACCCAATGCTCCTTGATCCAACCCTCGTTGACCCAACCCTTGTTGACCCAATGGTTGTTGACTCAACACTCCTTGACCCAATGGTGGTTGAATCAACCCTTGTTGACCCAACCCTTGTTGACCCAATGGTTGTTGACTCAACACTCCTTGACCCAACTCCTGTTGATGACCCAACACTCCTTGACCCAACCCTCGTTGACCCAACACTCCTTGGCCCAATGGTTGTTGACTCAACACTCATTGACCCAACGCTCCTTGACCCAACTCCTGTTGATGACCCAACCCTCATTGACCCAACCCTTGTTGACCCAATGGTTGTTGACCCAACACTCCTTGACCCAACTCCTGTTGATGACCCAACTCCCGTTGATGATGACCCAACGCTCCTTGACCCAATGGTTGTTGACTCAACACTCCTTGACCCAACACTCCTTGACCCAACTTCTCTTGATGACCCAACTCCCGTTGGCGATGACCCAACTCCCGTTGGCGATGACCCAACTCCCGTTGGCGATGACCCAACTCCCGTTGGCGATGACCCAACGCTCATTGACCCAATGGTTGTTGACCCAACACTCCTTGACCCAACTCCCGCTGGCGATGACCCAACTCCCGCTGGCGATGACCCAACTCCCGCTGGCGATGACCCAACGCTCGCCGCCGCCGCCGCCCTTCCCGCCCCGGCTGTTTCCCTCCCGAGAGCGCGGCCGGGTTTCTTCAAGACGCCGGCGTACGGAAGCACGGAGCAGTCGTCGTCGTCGTCGTCGCTCTCGGCGCCTCTGTCACCGTCGGTCCCCAAGGTGCCACCCAGGCGGCTGAAGACACCTGTGGGCTTGGGGAGAAGAAGTTGGGGAGACCATCAACACCTCCACCCCCTATTTTAGGTCATTGATTTACCATTTTCTTCCCGTTTTGCCCCAAATTTGGCCGCCGGGAGGGGGAGATGTTGGACAATTTGGGGTGGTGGTGGTGCCAGAGGTGATTAAATTAATAATTAGGTGATAAAATAATCTATAAATCACTCATTAAATAATTGATGATGTTAGAAATCACCTATAAAATAATCAATTAAGTTATAAAACAAATCTATAAATCACCTATAAAATAATTGATCACTTTATCAAATCAATCAGCCCTAAAATCATTAATTAAGTTATAAAATGGGTCTATAAATCACCCCTAAAATAATCAATTCCTTTATAAATCACCTATAAAATAATCAATTAAGTTATAAAACTGGTCTATAAATCACCTATAAAATCATTGATCACTTTATCAAATCAATCACCCCTGAAATCATTGATTATGTGATAAAATGGGTCCATAAATCACCCCTAAAATAATCAATTACATTATAAAATGGGTCTATAAATCACCTATAAAATAATTGATTACTTTATCAAATCAGTCACCCCTAAAATAATTGATTATGTTATAAAATGGGTCTACAAATCACCCCTAAAATAATCAATTCCTTTATAAATCACCCATAAAATAATCAATGAAGTTATAAAACAAATCTATAAATCACCTATAAAATAATTGATCACTTTATCAAATCAATCACCCCTAAAATCATTGATTATGTTATAAAATGGGTTTATAAATCACCCATAAAATAATCAATTACATTATAAAATAGGTCTATAAATCACCTATAAAATAATCAATTACATTATAAAATGGGTCTATAAATCACCTATAAAATAATCAATTACATTATAAAATGGGTCTATAAATCACCTATAAAGTAATTGATCACTTTATCAAATCAATCACCCCTGAAATCATTGATTATGTTATAAAATGGGTTTATAAATCACCCCTAAAATAATCAATTCCTTTATAAATCACCTATAAAACAATCAATTAAGTTATAAAACAAATCTATAAATCACCTATAAAATAATCAATTAGATTATAAAATCAATCAGCCCTAAAATCATTGATTATGTTATAAAATGGGTCTATAAATCACCTATAAAATAATCAATTATGTTATAAAACTGGTCTATAAATCACCTATAAAATAATCAATTACATTATAAAATGGGTCTATAAATCACCTATAAAATCATTGATTACTTTATAGAATCAATCAGCCCTAAAATCATTGATTATGTGATAAAATGGGTCTATAAATCACCCCTAAAATAATCAATTCCTTTATAAATCACCCATAAAATAATCAATTATGTTATAAAACTGGTCTATAAATCACCTATAAAATAATTGATTATTTATCAAATCAATCACCCCTAAAATAATCAATTATGTTATAAAACAAATCTATAAATCACCTATAATTGATTACTTTATCAAATCAATCACCCCTAAAATAATCAATTAAGTTATAAAATGAGTCTATAAATCACCTATAAATCACCCATAAAATAATCAATTAAGTTATAAAACAAATCTATAAATCACCTATAAAATAATTGATTATTTATCAAATCAATCACCCCTAAAATAATCAATTAAGTTATAAAATGAGTCTATAAATCACCTATAAAATAATTGATTACTTTATAAAATCAATCACCCCTAAAATCATTGATTAAGTTATAAAATGAGTCTATAAATCACCTATAAATCACCCCTAAAATAATCAATTAAGTTATAAAACGGGTCCATAAATCACCCATAAAATAATTGATGATTTACCAAACCAATCACCCCCAAACTCATTGATCACCTGAGGGCCCCCCCTCACCTTTCCTCCGGCCGCGGCGTCGGCCTCGGCCCCGAGCCGCTCGAACACCGATGTCCTCTGCAGACCTGCGAATTCCCACAACATCGGGGGTTTTTGGGGGGATTTCTCCTTTTCCTGAGACTTCAGGAAATGCAAAGGGAACTTTTGTGGCTCAGAGTGAATCGATAAATCCTGGGAATGACACAATTCCCACCCAAAATCCCTCTGGAGATGGAAATCTTCGTGGATTTCCACCCAAAATCCCTCTGGAGATGAAAATCCTCGTGGATTTTGAGCCAAGAACCTTCTGGAGATGAAAATCCTCGTGGATTTCCACCCAAAATCCCTCTGGAGATGGAAATCCTCGTGGATTTCCACCCAAAATCCCTCTAGCTCTGAAAATCCTTGTGGATTTTGACCCCAAATCCCTCTGGAGATGGAAATCGTCGTGGATTTTGACCCAAAATCCCTCTGGAGATGGAAATCCTCGTGGATTTCCACCCAAAATTCCTCTAAATCTGAAAATCCTCGTGGATTTCAACCCAAAATCCCTCTGGAGATGAAAATCTTTGTGGATTTCAACCCAAGAACCTTCTGGATTTGAAAATCCTCATGGATTTCCACCCAAAATCCCTCTAGATCTGAAAATCCTCGTGAATTTTGACCCCAAATCCCTCTAGATCTCAAAATCCTCGTGAATTTCCACCCAAGAACCCTCTGGAGATAAAAACCCTGTGGATTTTGACCCAAACCCCCCTAGATCTGGAAATCCTCGTGGATTTCCACCCAAAATCCCTCTAGATCTGAAAATCCTTGTGGATTTTGACCCAAGAACCTTCTGGATTTGAAAATCCTTGTGGATTTCGACCCAAAATCCCTCCAGGTCTGAAAATCCTTGTGGATTTCCATCAAAGAACCTTCTGGAGATGAAAATCCTCGTGGATTTCCACCCAAAATCCCCCTAGATCTGAAAATCCTCGTGGATTTTGACCCCAATTCCCTCTGGAGATGAAAATCCTCATGGATTTCCACCCAAACCCCCCTAGCTCTGAAAATCCTCGTGAATTTTGACCCCAAAGTGGGGTTTTTTGGGGCTGAAACCCTCAGACCCACACCCGGGGGGTACCTCTGGCCGCCTGCTGCTCCAGGATCCGGCGGGTGCGGGGCGTGGTGCCCCTGGGCATGGTGATGACGTATTTCCCCTCCATCTCCGCCGTCACGCGCCGGCGCTTCGCCGGGAGCGCCGCGACCTCCTCTGCCGGCAGCGGGGAAAGGAGGAGGGGAAAGGGAAAATCAGGGGAAAGAAAAAGAACAAAAATAACAAAAAAAAGTTAAAATTTTGTGACCCCAAAAATTTAATGGGAAATAAAAAGAAAAGAACAAAAAAAAGTTAAAATTTTGTCTACCCAAAAAATTTAATGGGAAATAAAAAGAAAATAACAAAAAAAAGTTGAAATTTTGTGACCCCCAAAAAAATTTAATGGGAAATAAAAAGAAAATAACAAAAAAAAGTTAAAATTTTGTCTACCCAAAAAATTTAATGGGAAATAAAAAGAATAAAAATAACAAAAAAAAAAGTTAAAATTTTGTCTACCCAAAATTTAATGGGAAATAAAAAGAAAATAACAAAAAAAAGTTAAAATTTTGTGACCCCCCCAAAAAAATTTAATGGGAAATAAAAAGAAAAGAACAAAAAAAAGTTAAAATTTTGTGTCCCCCAAAAAAATTTAATGGGAAATAAAAAGAAAATAACAAAAAAAAGTTGAAATTTTGTGTCCCCCAAAAAAATTTAATGGGAAATAAAAAGAATAAAAATAACAAAAAAAAGTTAAAATTTTGTGACCCCCCCCAAAATTTAATGGGAAATAAAAAGAATAAAAATAACAACAAAAAAGTTAAAATTTTCTCTCCCCAAAAAAATTTAATGGGAAATAAAAAGAATAAAAATAACAACAAAAAAGTTAAAATTTTGTCTACCCAAAAATTTAATGGGAAATAAAAAGAAAATAACAAAAAAAAGTTAAAATTTTGTGACCCCCACAAAAAAATTTAATGGGAAATAAAAAGAATAAAAATAACAAAAAAAAGTTAAAATTTTGTGACCCCCCCCAAAAAATTTAATGGGAAATAAAAAGAGAAAAAAAAAAAGGAATTGTGAAAATTTGTTGGATGAAAATAATTTATGAAGAAATAGAAAGGAAAAAAGTAATTGTGAAAATTTGTCCCAAGAAAATAATTTAAAGGGAAATGGAAAGAAAAAATTAATTATTAAAATCTGTCCCAGAAAATTATTTAATGAAAATTGAAAGAAAAAGGTAATTGTTAAAATTTGTCCCCAAAAACCAATTTAATAAGAAATAGAAAGAAAAAAACTAATTATTAAAATTTGTTCCAGGAAAATCATTTAATGAGAAATAAAAAGAAAAAATAATTGTTAATTAAATAATAACAATAAATTAATAAAATAATAAAATAATTATTTATGTTAATAAAATAATTTGTGTCCCCTAAAAAAAATTAATGAGAAATAGAAAGAAAAAAAAGCAATTATTAAATTTTGTCAGATGAAAATAATTTAATAAGAAATAGAAAGAAAATAGTTGTTAAAATTTGTCCCAAAAAAATCATTTAATCAAAATTAAAAGAGGAAAAAAAAAATTGTCCAGGAATTATTTTAATGAAAATTGAAAAAAAACCTAATTATTCAAATTTGTTCCAGGAAAATCATTTAATGAGAAATAAAAAGAAAAAAAAATTGTTAATTAAATAATAACAATAAATTAATAAAAAATAATAAATTAATAATAAAATAACTATTTATGTTAATAAAATAATTTGTGTCCCCCCCATAAAAAAAATAATGAGAAATAGAAAGAAAAAAAAGCAATTATCAGGATGTAGCCCCAAAACCACCGTTTCCCCACCCGTTTTGGTGGCAGCCATCTTGTTGGAGACGGTGACGGAGATCTTGGGCGCGTGCGGCCGCGCTCGCGGCGGGGCCGCGGCCGGGGAGTCCCGGCTCAGGCTGTTGGCGATCATCCGGCTGGCAGCTGGAAAGGCAGGACAAGGAGAGGGGGTTAATTGTGACAGGTTAATTAACACAGCTCGTTAATGAGCTGGAGGGGAGGTCAACGACCCGCGCTCACCGCTGTTGGCGCTCCGACGGAGCTCGGCTTGGCCAACGGTTGAGTTGTTGGGGTTGAGGGATTCGGTGGCCGCTTTGCACATCTCCTATGTTAAAAAAAATAATTAATAACTGTTATTAATAATTATTTAATCCATAATTAAGAACCTGGAGATCAGAGGTGATGATTAAATGGGGTGGAATCGGGGTTTTCCCGCACCTGCCGGTAGGCGACCTTGGCGTGCTTGAGGATGGCGATGATGTCGCCGACCACCGTGATCCCCAGCTCGTTCATGATCTCCTTGTTCAGGTCCAGCAGCATGGTCTTCTGGATCCTGTGGGGAGGAAGAAGTGGGTTTAATTAGATCTTTCATCATTAATGAGCTCTAATTAATTGAAATTCAACTGAAAAAGTGGATTTAAAGAGGTCTCTCCTCGTTAGGAACTCATTAATTAATATTAAACCGTGAAGGAAGGACCCAAGCAGAACATTCCCACCCAACCTGGATCCTTTGGGGAGGAGAAAGTGGATTTAATGAGGTCTCATCTCATTAATGAGCTCTAATTAATTGAAATTCAACTGAAAAAGTGGATTTAAAGAGGTCTCTCCTCATTAAAAACTCATTAATTAATATTAACACCTTGAAGGAGTCCCCACAGCACAACATTCCCACCCAACCTGGATCCTGTGGGGAGGTGAAAGTGGATTTAATTAGATCTTTCATCATTAACGAGCTCTAATTAATTGAAATTCAACTGAAAAAGTGGATTTAAAGAGGTCTCTCCTCGTTAAGAACTTATTAATTAATATTAAACCGTGAAGGAACGACCCAAGCACAACATTCCCACCCAACCTGGATCCTGTGGGGAGGAGAAAGTGGATTTAATGAGGTCTCTCCTCGTTAATGAGCACTAATTAATTGAAATTCAACTGAGAAAGTGGATTTAAAGAGCTCTCTCCTCATTAGGAACTCATTAATTAATATTAAACCATGAAGGAAGGACCCAAGCACAACATTCCCACCCAACCTGGATCCTTTGGGGAGGAGAAAGTGGATTTAATGAGGTCTCATCTCATTAATGAGCTCTAATTAATTAAAATTCAACTGAAAAAGTGGATTTAAAGAGATCTCTCCTCATTAAAAACTCATTAATTAATATTAACACCTTGAGGGAGTACCCACAGCACAACATTCCCACCCAACCTGGATCCTCTGGGGAGGTGAAAGTGGATTTAATGAGGTCTCACCTCATTAACGAGCTCTAATTAATTAAAATTCAACTGAGAAAGTGGATTTAAAGAGGTCTCTCCTCATTAAGAACTCATTAATTAATATTAAACCGTGAAGGAAGGACCCCAGCAGAACATTCCCACCCAACCTGGATCCTGTGGGGAGGAGAAAGTGGACTTAATTAGATCTCTCCTCGTTAATGAGCTCTAATTAATTAAAATTCAACTGAAAAAGTGGATTTAAAGAGATCTCATTAACAAACTGATTAATTAAAATTAACTTGAAAAAGATTAAAGAGAACTCTCATCATTAACAAGCTCTCATTAATTAAAATTAAACTGATAAAAGTCGATTTAATGAGATGTTTCTTTATTAATGAGCTCTGATTAATTAAAATTCAACCAAAAAAAAGTGGATTTCAAGAGATCTCTCCTCATTAACAAGCTGTAATTAATTAAAATCACCTGTTGTCCACAAAGGTGACGGCGTAATTAACGGCGGGGCCGGGGGGGATCCCGGCTTCCTTAAAAAACTGAATCCACTCAGATGTGGCTGGAATGAAAATAATAATTAATTAATTAATTAATTAATTAATTAAAATCTCACACACATTAAAAAAAATAAATTAATGTAAAAAACCTCCCACAAAAAAATTTAAAATAAATTAATTTTAAAAATCACACCAAAAAATTAAAAATTAATTAACAAAAAATAAACCACACCAAAAAAATAGAAATAAAAAAAATCATTTAATTAATTAATTAAACCCCACAAAAATTTAAAAGAATGAATTAATTAAAAACACAGAAAATAAATTAAAAATAAATTAAAAAACACACAAAAAAGGATCATTAGAAAATAAAAAACCCCCCTCCCCCACACACACAAGAATTAATTAAAAAAAAAAAATAAACTAATAAAAACCCCACAAAAAATAAATTAAAAGATAAATTAATTTTAAAAACTCACAAAATTTGGGGGGGATTTTGGGGGGATTTTGGGGGATTTTGGATGATTTTGGGGTGATTTTTGATAATTTTGTGGTGATTTGGGGTCATTTCAGGTGATTTTGGGGTGATTTTGTGGGATTTGGGGGTGATTTGGAGTTATTTGGGGTGCTTTCAGGTGATTTTGGGGTGATTTCAGGTGATTTTGGGGTGATTTGGGGTGATTTGGGGGTGATTTCAGGTGATTTGAGGGTGATTTCAGGTGATTTGGGGTGATTTGGGGGTGATTTCAGGTGATTTGGGGTGATTTGGGGGTGATTTGGGGGTGATTTGGGGGGATTTTGGGGTGATTTGGTGCCTTACCCATGGTGCCAGACACCATCCCGGGGGGTCAGGCAGCGGCAGCGGGAGGAGGCGGCTGGGGAGGGAGAGGGGGGGTCGTGGGGTAACACCGGGGGGTAACTGCCCCACACCCCCCCCGCCCCCTCCTCCTGCCCCACAACCCCCCCGCCCCCTCCCTCCTGCCCCACACCCCCTCCTCCTGCCCCACACCCCCTCCCTCCTGCCCCACACCCCCTCCTCCTGCCCCACACCCCCCCTTCCTGCCCCCTCCTCCTGCCCCACATCCCCTCCCTCTGCCCCACACCCCCCCCGCCCCCTCCTCCTGCCCCACACCCCCCTCCTGCCCCACGCCCCCTCCCCGTGCTCCCCCCTCACCTCTCCGCTCCCGCCGGGCCCCATTTCCCCCTTGTTCCTGTTCCTCCTCCTCCGCCGCCGCCACCGGGCTGGGCCTCACCGGAAGCAGCCGTCCCGGAAAGCGCCGGAAGTGACGTCACGAGGCGGCCGGGGCCGGGGGGGGGGGTGGTGACGCTCTAGGCAGTGGCGGGGCGGGAATGGAGTGGGGGGGGCGAGCATAGAGAGGTGGAGGACTGAGTGCGCCCCCCTGCGGCTGGCTCTGGGAACAACCGCCGACGTTGTCGTCTCCGGTACCGACGGGGAGGGGAGAGGAGCGGGGGAGGCGGAGGGGGACACCGGGAGATGGGCCCGGGCCTTAAACCGGGCCCTAAACCCGGTCCTGACTTTAAACCGGGCCCTAAACCGGGCCCTGGCCCTAAAACCGGCCCTAAACCCGGTCCTGGCCGGGCTGTAAACGGGGCCCTGACCTTAAACCAGGCCCTAAACCGGCCCTAAATGTGTCCCCAAATCTGTCCCTGCTCTCACCCCCAAAATTGGGGATTTTCACCCCAAAAATTGAGGGGATCTCATCCCAAAACTGCGGGGTCTCACCCCAAAAATTTGGGGGGGGTCTCACCCCTTTCCCAGCCCCATTTTGGGGGGGCCCAAGGGGGGGGGTGGGGGTGGGGAAGGCCCAACCCCTTCCCCTTTCCCCAACGGTTTTGGGGTCACGTGAATCCCGGGAGTCCCCCAGGGAAACTGGGTTGGTTTGGGGGGGGCGGGGGGGGTTCACCCCATTTTTGTACCCCCCAAAATACCCCACACCCCACTATTTTGGCGGGGGGGAGGGGCAGGGGGCGGGGCCTCACCTGGCCAGGTGAGTTTGGGGCTCAGGCCGGTTTGGTCTGTTCCAGCCTCGTGGCGGGATGAAGCTCCACGGCGCCGACAAGCAGGTAAAGGGGGGGGGCTGCACCCCAAAACCCCCAAGTGGGGGGGTCAGGGAGGTCTGAGTCCCAGCCCGGCACCCTGAACCCCCAAACTGGGGTCCTGGAACCCCCAAATCCCCCACATTTGGGCTCCTGGCACCCTGAACCCCCAAACTGGGCTCCTGGAACCCCCAAACCCCCCAAATTTTAGCTCCTGGCACCCCAAAAATCCCCAAAATTGGGCTCCTGGAACCCCCAAAACCCCCAGATTTGGGCTCCTGGCACCCCTAAAACCCCCACATTTGGGCTCCTGACACCCTGAACCCCCAAACTGGGCTCCTGGCACCCCAAAAACACCCAAATTTGGGCTCCTGACACCCTGAACCCCCAAATTTGGGCTCCTGGATCCCCAACCCCCCCAAATTTGGGCTCCTGGCACCCCAAAACCCCCAAATTTGCGCTCCTGACACCCTGAACCCCCAAATTTGGGCTCCTGGCACCCCAAAACCCCCAAATTTGGGCTCCTGACACCCTGAACCCCCAAACTGGGGTCCTGGCACCCCAAAACCACCCAAATTTGGGCTCCTGACACCCTGAACCCCCAAATTTGGGCTCCTGGCACCCCAAAAAACCCCAAATTTGGGCTCCTGGCACCCCAAAAAAACCCCAGATTTGGGCTCCTGGCACCCTGAACCCCCAAATTTGGGCTCCTGACACCCTGAACCCCCGAATTTGGGCTCCTGGCACCCCAAAACCCCCCAAATTTGGGCTCCTGGCACCCTAAAAACCCCCAAATTTGGGCTCCTGGCACCCCAAAACCCCCAAATTTGGGCTCCTGGCACCCCAAAAACCCCCAAACTGGGGTCCTGGAACCCCAAAAACCCCCAAATTTGGGCTCCTGGCACCCTGAACCCCCAAATTTGGGCTCCTGGCACCCCAATACCCCCAAAATTTTAGCTCCTAGCACCCCAAAAACCCCCAAATTTGGGCTCCTGGCACCCTAAAAACCCCCAAATTTGGGCTTCTGACACCCTGAACCCCCAAACTGGGCTCCTGGAACCCCAAAAACCCCAAAATTTGGGCTCCTGACACCCTGAACCCCCAAAGTGGGCTCCTGGCACCCCAAAAACCCCCAAATTTGGGCCCCTGGCATCTAAAACCCCCCAAATTTTAGCTCCTGGCACCCCAAAAACCCCAAACTGGGCTCCTGGTACCCCAAAAACCCCAAAATTTGGGCTCCTGGCACCCTAAACCCCCAAACTGGGGTCCTGGAACCCCAAAAACCCCCAAATTTGGGCTCCTGGCACCCTGAACCCCCAAATTTGGGCTCCTGGCACCCTAAAAAACCCCAAAATTTGGGCTCCTGACACCCTGAACCCCCAAACTGGGCTCCTGGAACCCCCAAAACCCCCAAATTTGGGCCCCTGGCATCTAACCCCCCCCAAATTTGGGCTCCTGGCACCCTGAACCCCCAAATTTGGGCTCCTGGCACCCTGAACCCCCAAACTGGGGCTCCTGGCACCCCAAAAAAACCCAAATTTGGGCTCCTGGCACCCCAAAAAACCCCAGATTTGGGCTCCTGACACCCTGAACCCCCAAATTGGGCTCCTGGCACCCTGAACCCCCACATTTGGTCTCCTGCCCCCCCCGGGGTGTTGATCTGATTCAATTAATTACTAATTCAATTAATGACTTCGTTAATTTTGGGGTGTCCTTCGCAGCGTTCCCGGGGGACGTTGTTCTCCATCATCTTCCTCCTCCTCATCTTCATCTTCATCCTCCTCCTCCTCCTTTGCTTCCATCTCGGTTGGAGCTCGACTCTGCCCAGCGGCGCCGGGTGTCGCGGTGACGCCTGTCGGTAAGAGGAGCTCAGGGTGGGTGGGGGGTCCTGGAAGGACCTTGGAGCTCAGGGTGGGTGGGGGGTCCTGGAAGGACCTTGGAGCTCAGGGTGGTTGGAGGTTCCTGGAAGGACCTTTGAGCTCAGGGTGGTTGGAGGTTCCTGGAAGGACCTTTGAGCTCAGGGTGGGTGGGGGGTCCTGGAAGGACCTTTGAGCTCGTGGTGGTTGGAGGTTCCTTAAAGGACCTTTGAGCTCGTGGTGGTTGGAGGTTCCTGGAAGGACCTTTGAGCTCGTGGTGGTTGGAGGTTCCTTGAAGGACCTTTGAGCTCAGGGTGGTTGGAGGTTCCTGGAAGGACCTTTGAGCTCGTGGTGGGTGGGGGGTCCTGGAAGGACCTTGGAGCTCGTGGTGGTTGGAGGTTCCTGGAAGGACCTTTGAGCTCGTGGTGGTTGGAGGTTCCTTGAAGGACCTTTGAGCTCATGGTGGTTGGAGGTTCCTGGAAGGACCTTTGAGCTCGTGGTGGTTGGAGGTTCCTTGGAGAACCTTTGAGCTCAGGGTGGTTGGAGGTTCCTGGAAGGACCTTTGAGCTCGTGGTGGTTGGAGGTTCCTCAAAGAACCTTTGAGCTCAGGGTGGGTGGGGGGTCCTGGAAGGACCTTTGAGCTCGTGGTGGTTGGAGGTTCCTGGAAGGACCTTTGAGCTCGTGGTGGTTGGAGGTTCCTGGAAGGACCTTGGAGCTCATGGTGGTTGGAGGTTCCTGGAAGGACCTTTGAGCTCGTGGTGGTTGGAGGTTCCTGGAAGGACCTTTGAGCTCGTGGTGGTTGGAGGTTCCTGGAAGGACCTTTGAGCTCATGGTGGTTGGAGGTTCCTTGAAGAACCGTTGATGGAATGATCTCACCAGCTTGTTTTTACCCAATGTCCCTGATTTTTCCCCAAGAACTGGTTCATTTTTCACCGTAGGGTCGTCCTGGTCGAGAGCATCCCCGAGGGAATGACCTTTGGTGACGGTTTCACCCCAAATCCATCCACTTACTCAACGTGGTTGAACCTCTTGAAGATGGTCAACCACACCTTGGACATCGCTTCCTTCTACTGGACCATGACCAACGAAGACACCAAGACCCACGAACCTTCTGCTGCCCAGGTGGGCTCAGCCCCGACCCCACCACGAAACCCAACGTTGGGCGCCGTTTCCTCATCGTTTTTAACCAATTTTGGCTTCTCTTTTCTTTGTGGTGGGATTCCAAACCACGTGTTGGCCCAGGGTGAAGAAATCCTGGCAGAACTTCTCCAGTTATCTCAACGTGGCATCGCCGTCCGCGTCGCCGTCAGCCGTCCCTCCGCCGAATCGCCGCTGAACGATCTCCGGGCGTTGGAGCGAAGTGGTGAGTGATGGGGAAAAAACACCAAAACACCAGAAAAACACCCAAAATCCACCAAAAAACACCAAAAAACACCCAAATCCACCAAAACCCACCAAAAAAACCACCAGAACACCAAAAAAATCCACCAAAATCCACCAAAATCCACCAAAAAACCCACTAAAACCAACCAAAACCCACAAAAACCCACAAAAAAAACACCAAAACCCACCAAAATTCACCAAAAAAACACCAAATCCCACCAAAATTCACAAAAAACCCCACCAAAACCCACCAAAAAAACACCAAAACCCACCAAAAACCACCAAAAAACCCCACTAAAACCAACCAAAACCCACCAGAACCCCAAAAAACCACCAAAATCCCACCAAAATCCACCAAAAACCACCAAAAACCACCAAATAAACCACCAAAACACCAAAAAAACACAAAAAACCCCCCCAAAAACACCAAAACCCACTAAAACCCACCAAAACCCATCAAAAAATCATAAAAAACACCCAAATCCACCAAAAAACACCCAAAAAACCACTAAACCGAACCAAAAACCACCAAAACCGAGCAGAACCCCACCAAAACCCACCAAAACTCACCAAAACACAGAAAAACCCACCAAAAAACCTCCAAACCCCACCAAACCCCACCAAAAAAACACCAAATAAACAAAAACCCACCAAAACCCACCCAAAACCCACCAAAAAAACCACCAAAAACACCCCAAAGCCACCAAAACCCTCCAAAAACCACCAAAAAACCACAAATAACCACGAAAACCCACCAAAAACCACTAAAAACAGCAGAAAACCATCAAAAACCACCAAAAACCACCAAAAAACACCAAAACCCACCAAAAAAAACCCCAAAACCCATCAAAAACCACCAAACCCCACCAAAACCCCAACAAATCCACCAAAAAACACCAAAATCACCAAAAAACCACCCAAACCTCTCCAAAACCCCACCAAACCCCACCAAAAAAACACCAAAAAACCAAAACCCACCAAAACCCACCCAAAAACCACCCCAAAACCCATCAAAAACCACCAAACCCCGCCAAAACCCCACCCAATCCACCAAAAAAACACCAAAATCACCAAAAAAAACCCAAAACCCCACCAGAAACCACCAAATCCACCCAAAACCACCAAAAAACCACCAAAATGTGGGTTTTTGGTGGGAGGAGAAGGTGGCTTTGAAGGAGGAACCCCCCCACACCCACCTGGTGGCCCCGCAGGTGCGGCGGTGCGCGCCGTCGACGCGCCGCGGCTCACGGGCGGCGTCCTGCACACCAAGTTCTGGCTGGTGGATGGCGCCCACCTCTACCTTGGCAGCGCCAACATGGACTGGAGGTCTTTGACCCAGGTGAGCGTCATGGAAACATCATCTCACTGCTGGGGGATCACCAAAACCAACCCCCCAACCTCATCAAGGGTTGGCCAATGGCACAAGATGAGGTTGAGGGTGTTGGAGAAGGTTGGTGGCACCATCTCACTGCTGGTTGGTGCTGGGGCAGCACCAAAACCAACCCCTCAACCTCATCAAGGGTTGGCCAATGCCATAAGGTGGGGTTGAGGGTGTTGGAGAAGGTTGGTGGCACCATCTCACCGTAGGTGAAGGAACTTGGCGCCGCCGTCTACAACTGCAGTTGCTTGGCCAAAGATTTAGGTAAAATCTTTGAAGCTTATTGGGTTCTTGGTGTTCCTGGTGCCACCATCCCGGCACCGTGGCCGGGGAATTATTCCACCACCTTCAACATGGAGACACCGTTGGAGCTGAAACTCAACGACACCGACGCCGCCGTCTACTTCTCGGTAGGTTCTCAATCCATCGTGGTTGGGTTGGGTTGGGTTGGGTTGGGTTGGGTTGGTTGGGTTGGGTTGGGTTGGGTTGGGTTGAGCTGGGTTGGGTTGGGTTGGTTGGGTTGGGTTGGTTGGGTTGGGTTGGGGTGGGTTGGGTTGGGGTGGGCTGGGTTGGGTTGGGTTGGTTGGGTTGGGTTGGGTTGGGCTGGGTTGGGTTGGGTTGGGTTGGGCTGGGTTGGGTTGGTTGGGTTGGGTTGGGTTGGGTTGGGTTGGTTGGGTTGGGCTGGGTTGGTTGGGTTGGGTTGGTTGGGTTGGGTTGGGTTGGGCTGGGTTGGGTTGGGTTGAGTTGGGTTGGGTTGGGTTCTCAGTAGGTTCTCAATCCATCATGGTTGGGTTGCGTTGGTTGGGTTGGGTTGGGCTGGGTTGGGTTGGGTTGGGTTGGTTGGGTTGGGTTGGTTGGGTTGGGTTGGGTTGGGTTGGGTTGTTGGTAGGTTCTCAATCCATCATGGTTGGGTTGGGTTGGGTTGGGTTGGGTTGGGTTGGTTGGGTTGGGTTGGTTGGGTTGGGTTGGGTTGGGTTCTCGGTAGGTTCTCAATCCATCGTGGTTGGGTTGGGTTGGTTGGGTTGGGTTGGTTGGGTTGGTTGGGCTGGGTTGGGTTGGTTGGGTTGGTTGGGTTGGGTTGGTTGGGTTGGGTTGGGTTGGGTTCTCAGTAGGTTCTCAATCCATCATGGTTGGGTTGGGTTGGTTGGGTTGGGTTGGTTGGGTTGGTTGGGTTGGGTTCTCCCACCCCCCTCCATGATGGACCTCTGGTGACTCTGGCAGAGCTCCCCACCCGTTCTCTGTCCCGCCGGCCGCACTCACGATCTCGGAGCTCTTCTCAACGTCATCGACGCCGCCGAAGCCTTCGTGGACGTCGCCGTGATGAGTTATTTACCCACCACCGAGTTCTCCCACCCTCAGAGGTTGGTGTGACCCATTCTGAGCCGTGACTTGGTGCCACCAGCGCCACCAAACCTTGTCCTGCTCCCTCCTCAGGTACTGGCCGGCCATCGACACGCGGTTGCGCAAAGCCGTCTTCGAGCGCGGGGTCAGGGTCCGCGTCTTGGCCGGGTGCTGGCGGCACAGCAAAGCCGCCATCTTCCCCTTCCTCAGGTCCCTCGCCGCCGTCGCCGATAACCGGACCCGCTACAGCGTGGAGGTGGTGGGTACCCGGCGTGAGCGGTGGTGGGCCTTGCTGTGGTTGATGTTCATCAGTTGATGTTCAATGGTTGACCTTCAATGGTTGATGTTCAATGGTTGACCTTCAACA
>CAJRAV010000006.1:277249-282782 GCA_907165065.1 Caprimulgus europaeus
CGGTGGAAGAAGGACCAGGTTTTCCGAGCAGCACCCAGTAACTCCTCCCTTGGTAACCCCAAGGTGGAGCAGATGTAACGGACCTGGTCGTGCTCGTTGACCCCGGGGAAGAGAGGCCAACCCAGGTGGAGCTCCACCACCACACAGCCCAAGGACCAGACATCCACCTTCTCACTGAAGGGCAAGCCCAGCAGGATCTCCGGCGCCCGGTAGAACCGCGACTGGATGTAGGGCTCCTGCAGATCCCGGACCTCCGAGAAGATGTTGGAAGACCCAAAATCGATGAGTTTGACCCGAAAAGGATAACGAGCGTGGTCCACCAACATGATGTTCTCAGGCTTGAGGTCAGCATGGATGATGGAGAGCTCCTGCAGCTTGGCCAGGGCCGCCAGCAGCTGCGCGGCGATGGTGCGGATGTGGCGGACGGGCAGCGGCAGGAAGTTGTTCTTCTTCTGGAAGTCAAAGAGGTTTTGTTCCAGCAGCTCAAAGACCAAGTAGGTGCAGGAAGCATCTCCAAAGGACTCCAGGAACCTGATGACGTGGGATTCTTCTGTGTCTACCTCTCGTAGAGCTTCCAACAACCTCAACTCATTCTTGGCCACTTGACTGCCATGACCTTGGTTCTTCAAGATCTTGATGGCCACCATCTCCCCTGTGCTTCTCCTCCAGCCTTGGGTCACCTCCCCAAACGTCCCTTTCCCCACTGTGGCCATCAGCTCGTAGCATTCGGTGCCCACCACAAAGGTCCCCATGGTGGGGCAGGTTCCTCTGTCCCAGAGGGTCGAGGCCTCTCGGGGACATGGGACACCCAATTGGTCCCCACTGGTGTTGCTGGTTCCAGCGTCACCATGGTGATGGCTTCTGTTGGGGGTGTCCCCAGGACAACCGCTCCCCTGGGAGCTCTGCTTGGAGGAACCTTCTGGAACCCAGCTCTGGTCTCCACCCAAATCCATCCTCAACCTCCCCAAAACCCAGCCCTGGTCCTCAAAACCCAGCCCTGGGCCCCCAAAATCCATCCCAGCTCCTCAAAAGCCAGCCCTGGTCCTCAAAACCCAGCCCTGGTTGGAGGAACCTTCTGGAACCCAGTCCTGGTACCCCAGAATCCATCCACAACCCCCCAAAACACAGCCCTGGGCCCCCAAAATCCATCCCAGCTCCTCAAAAGCCATCCCCAAGCTCTCAAAACCCATCTCTGGCCCCTCAAAACCCAACCCTGGTCCCCCAAAACCCATCTCTGGTCCATCAAAACCCATCTCTGGTCCCTCAAAACCCAACCCAGCTCCCCAAAACCCATCCCTGGTGCCCCAAAACCCATCCCTGGTCCCTCAAAACCCAACCCAGCTCCCCAAAACCCATCCCTGGTGCCCCAAAACCCATCCCTGGTCCCCCAAAAGCCAACCCTGACCCCCCAAACCCATCTCCAGACCCTACAAACACACCAGGACTCTTTTTTGGGGGGTTAATGTTTATTTTGGCCAAGCTGAGATCCAAGGTGGGGGTGGGGGTGGTCAGTGTGGGTCAGGGGGTGACACCACCGTGTGTCCCCCCCAACCCTTGGTCACCTGGGTTAATGTTGTCACCTGGAGAAGGTGGATTAGGAATTTTTTGGGGGGGTTTAGAAGATTTAGGGGGGGCCAAGTGATGTTCCACCACCCCATCACCCTTTCAGGAGGTCCTTGAAGACCTTCCCAGCATGTGGTGATGGTGGTGGTGGTGGGGATGGTGGTGAGGAGGGGGCTTCACCATTCCCCACAAGGTTGGGGGCTCAACTCTACTTGAGGGAGATGAAATTTAGGGGTCCCCCAAATTCCCAATCCCCCCAGCTGAAAGCGTGGGGCCATCTCCATCATCACCACCGACGGCGGTCGGTTGGGTTGAGGCTCACCAGGAGACAACTCAAGGGTGGGCAATTTGATCTTCCCCACCTTGGGTTGGGTGCTGGGGGGTTCTGGTGAGGACCCCTCAGAGGAGAAGCCCACCCTGGGTACCCAGCGCCGGCGCCGGCGCCCTTTGGCCTCCTCTTCTCCGCTGACGTGAAGATGAGGATCCACCACTTGGTTGTCTTCTCCTTTCTCTTTTGGTTTCCCCAACACCATCATGACCTTCTTCATCCCACTCATCTTCATCCTCCTCTCACTTCCCAACTCCTTCCCGCTTAAGTTTGACTTAAATTTGGGTGATTTCACCTCAAAATGACGCGTGGGTGATGGATCTTTCTTGGTCATCATCTCCTTCTCCATCATCTCATCCATCTTTGGTGGGACCAATTCCACCCTTGGTATCTTCAAGCCTGAAATCTGGGTGGGTTTGTGGATTTTGGTGCTTTTGGGATCTTCTCCTTGTTTTCTGGGCATGGAGAAACCTACGGCGGGGACGGCGAAGCCATGGGTCAAGGGTTGACCTCTTCCATCATCCATCACCTCTTTGCTTCTCCAACTGAACCCAATCCCACCAGAAGATTCCAACTTTTTCCTTCCAACTCTCAAACTTTCGGTGCTTTCTCCTCTTCTCATCGCTTTGAGGTCACCCCCAACGTGGAGATCAGGGCTAGAACCTCCAAATTTGGGTATTTTCATCTTTTCACCCAACTCTGACCCAACGAGGAGTTTTGGTAACGATGGAGAACGTCGGTTCCCGGTCATTGGGAAGGAGATGTCCACTTGTGGTACCCGAAGGATCTCAGATGACCTCGATTCTGTTGATTTCCCACCAGTTTTCCTCCATAGCTCAGTTCTCAACCTGGGTAATTTCATCTCCTGGAGACCTTCATCATCATCATCATCATCATCACCTTGAGCATCACTTTGGACACCAAAAGGTACCAGAGATAATTTGGGAACCTTCAGTTTGGTGCTGGTGGTGGTACCCAAAGCTAAGTCTAAAGCTATGGTGGGACCAGTGATGTCAATACCAGGTGACATTGTACCACGAGATGATGGTGGTGGTGGTGGTGGTGGTGGTGGTGGTGGTGGTGGTGGTGGTTTCTCACCATCATCATCATCATCTCTTTTGAGTTTGGTGAAGGCCAAACTCAATCGTGGCCAAGTGACTTTGGCTGGTTTGGGTTGGAGGTCGGTGACCGTTGGGGAGATGATTTCCACCGCCGGCAACGGGGTCATCGATTCCAACTCAAGGTGGAGCTTTTGGAATCCTTTGGTGAATTTGGTTGTCACATCACCTGGTGGCCTCACCGTGGTGGTGGTGGTGGTGGTGGTGGTGGTGGTGGTGGTCTCTCTCTCAACCCTCGATGGTGGGAACACCAAACCCACGTCAACGCGCGGCACCGCGATATCGATCGACGGCATCACCGGTATGGGGAAGGTCAACCGAGTTGGTGACACTGGTGGCATCTTCTCCTCCAGCTTTGGTTGAGCACCAGTGATGGTCACCTCTGGTTTGGTCACCCCAAGCTCTAGGGCGGCGCTGGGGACGGCGATGGCGATGGAGGGGACTCGGATCCCGGCGAATCCTCCTCCGTCCTCACCTGGAGTTGGGCTCAATGTTGGTTCTTTGGTCTTCACCATCGGGTTCCTCGGGGTTTTTTGGTGGTCACCAGAGATGTCCCCACCCACCACTTGAGCTGGGGGTTGATCCCCCGATTCTGAGGTCCCCGTGGACGGTGACAACGTTGGCACCGCCACCTCCACCCGCGGCAGCCGCAGCGGCGACTCCTTGCCTCCGGCGTTGGCCGACGCCGCGCCGGCGAGACTCAACCCAACGGGGGGGACTTTGGGTGGTGCCACCTCCAGGGTTGGTGGCTTTGGGGTGACGCCAGCACCAGGAATCGGTGGTTTCACCCGTGCCGGGGTTTTACCCCCGGCCGCTTCCTTCACCGTTAACCGGGCCGGGGGGGGCGGTGGGAGCGGGGGGGTGGGGGTGGTCATGGGTGGTGCTCTGGGAGCGTTCTGGTGCTGGTGGTGCTGGTGGGGCTGGTGGCACTGGTGGTCCTGGTGGTGGTACTGGTGGTGCTGGTGGTGGTACTGGTGGTGGTACTGGTGGTGCTGGTGGTGGTACTGGTGGTGGTACTGGTGGTACTGGTGGTGGTACTGGTGGTGGTACTGGTGGTGGTACTGGTGGTACTGGTGGTGGTACTGGTGGCACTGGTGGCACTGGTGGTGCTGGTGGCACTGGTGGTACTGGTGGTACTGGTGGTGGTACTGGTGGTACTGGTGGTGGTACTGGTGGTGCTGGTGGTGGTACTGGTGGTGGTACTGGTGGCACTGGTGGTGGTACTGGTGGTGCTGGTGGTGGTACTGGTGGTGGTACTGGTGGCACTGGTGGCACTGGTGGTCCTGGTGGTCCTGGTGGTCCTGCTGGTCCTGGTGGCACTGGGAGAGGGGGTGGAGATGGGATCTGGCACCCAACGCACACAGGGATCCCCAGGGGAATCTGGAGGGATCACCTGGAGCATCCCAATCCCAATCCAATCCTGATCCCAATCCCAATCCCAATCCCACATCCATAGGGACCCCTAAACCATCCCAATCCCAATCCCAATCCCGATCCTGATCCCAATCCCACACCCATAGGGACTCCTAAACCATCCCAATCCCAATGCTGATCCCAATCCTGATCACAGTCCCGATCCTAATCCCAATCCCGATCCTGATCCCAATCCCAATCCTGATCCCAATCCCACACCCATAGGGACCCCTAAACCATCCCAATCCCGATCCCAATCCCGATCCAAATCCTGATCCCAATCCCAATCCTGATCCCAATCCCACACCCATAGGGACCCCTAAACCATCCCAATCCCAATCCTGATCTCAATCCTGATCCCAATCCCAATCCTGATCCCAATCCCGATCCCAATCCCAATCCCACCGGCTCGTACCACCCCAGCCCCCTTCCCCCCTCTCTCTGTCGCTGCCGTTCCCAGTGTCACTGGGGCGGGGGGATCACCCCAAAATAAAGGGGGGGGGTCACCCCAAAAGAAGGGGGGTGTTTTGGGGGACCCCCCCCACCCCAGCACCCACATAACAACCTCAGGATGAGCCCCCCCCCCCCCGGAAAAGATTGGGGGTGCTGGGGGGTTGGTGACCTATAGAATCTAAAGGGGGGGGGTAAATTGAGGGGGGACCCCCAAAATAAGGGGGGGGTTTTGGGGACCCCCCCCTCCTCACCTGACTGGATGTGCTGTGTCCTGGGGGGGTCGTGGGGGGGGGGGGGGGGGTCTCCACCAGCTCCAGCTGCTCCTGTGGGGTAGAAGCTTTTTGGGGGGGTGGGGGGGGGGTTTAAATGTTGGGGGGGGGGGGTTTGGTTTTACCCCTCCCCCCACCCACCCCCCTCCCCCCTTAACTCCACCCCCATTGCCCACGGGGACCCACAAATCTATTGGGGGGGGGGAATTTGGGGTGGGGGGGGACTTGGGGGGGTCCCCAGCACCTCAAATGCATGGGGGGGGGCAATTCGGGGGTGGGGGGGGGGGTCCCAGCACCCACTGGGAGCCTTAAATTCATGGGGGGGGGGATTTGGATCCCCCCAGTTGCCCCCCCAAATTCCCCCTCTACAGCCCCCCACCCCCAATTGC
>CAJRAV010000006.1:282882-360154 GCA_907165065.1 Caprimulgus europaeus
CATGTCCCCCCCCCCATGTCCCCCCCACCCCCCCCCCATGTCCCCCATGCCCCCCATGCCCCCCATGTCCCCCCCATGTCCCCCATGCCCCCCATGCCCCCCATGTCCCCCCCATGTCCCCCATGCCCCCCATGCCCCCCATGTCCCCCCATGTCCCCCCCATTCCCCCCATGCCCCCCATGTCCCCATGTCCCCCCATTCCCCCCATGTCCCCTCATATCCCCCCCATGTCCCCCATGTCCCCCCATTCCCCCCTGTCCCCCCATGTCCCCATGTCCCCCATGTCCCCATGTCCCCCATGTCCCCCATGTCCCCCATGTCCCCCCATGTCCCCCCATGTCCCCCTGTCCCCCCAGGTGGTGCTGGACGTGGGGCTGGTGCAGGAGCAGAGCCTGGAGCTGCCACCTCCCCCCCCCCCAGAACCTCTCGGTGCGGGTGGCCCCGTACACCGGGGGGGGGGACGGGCCCTGGAGCCCCCCCCTGCTGCTGCTGGCGCGTGAGTGACGTGTGGCCCCGTGTCCCCGTGTCCCCACAGCCCCATGTCCCCCCCATGTCCCCATCACTGGCACCCCCATGTCCCCAGTGTCCCCATTGTCCCTACATCCCTGTGTCCCCCCCATGTCCCCCCCATGTCCCCATCACTGGCACCCCCTTGTCCCCAATGTCCCCACACCCCTGTCCCCCCCATGTCCCCCCAACATCTCCCCCCTCACTGTCCCCGTGTCCCCATTGTCCCCACACCCCTGTCCCCCCCATGTCCCCCCAACATCTCCCCCCTCACTGTCCCCGTGTCCCCATTGTCCCCACACCCCTGTCCCTGTCACCCCTGTGTCCCCCCAACATCTCCCCCCTCACTGTCCCCGTGTCCCCAATGTCCCCACAGCCGCAGAGTCACCGCTGGAGACGCAGCCGGGTGAGGAGCCGGAGGGGAGGGGTGGGGAGGGGGATGGTGATGAAGATGAGGATGAGGATGAGGATGAAGATGAGGATGGGATGAGGATGAGGATGAGGATGAGGATGAGGATGAGGATGAAGATGAGGATGAGGATGAGGATGGGATGAGGATGAAGATGAGGATGAAGATGAAGATGAAGTCAGGGCCTGGCCGTGCCGGGGGTGGGGGGGTCCCATGCCCTGGTGACCGCCCCCCCCCCCCCCCACCATGTCCCCTGTCCCCAGCAGTGATGCCAGCGCTGGGGGTGGCCCGGGGGTGGTGGCTGGCGCTGGTGGCCCTGGTGGCCCTGGTGGCCCTGGCGCTGGCCCTGGCTGTCCTGGCCGCGCGGCGCCGGCGGAAGGAGACGCGGTTCGGGTAAGTGGGGACCCCCGGGGGGTGGGACCCCCACCTTGGGGTGAGACCCCCCCACCCTGCCCTGTCACAGCCCCCGTGTCCCCATGTCCCCCCATGTCCCCCCATGTCCCCTCCATGTCCCCCATGTCCCCCCATGTCCCCCCATATCCCCCATATCCCCATGCCCCCCCATGTCGCCCCAATGTCCCCCCTGTCCCCCCATGTCCCCATGTCCCCCATGTCCCCATGTCCCCCCCATGTCCCCATATCCCCCATGTCCCCCCATGTCCCCCCATGTCCCCATGTCCCCCCATGTCCCCCATGTCCCCATATCCCCCATGTCCCCCCATGTCCCCCATGTCCCCATGTCCCCCCATATCCCCCCTGCCCCCCCATGTCCCCCCATATCCCCCATGTCCCCATATCCCCATGTCTCCCCAATGTCCCCATGTCCCCCCCATGTCCCCCATATCCCCATGTCCCCCCAATGTCCCCATGTCCCCCCCATGTCCCCCCATGTCCCCCCATGTCCCCCCCTGTCCCCATGTCCCCCCCATGTCCCCCCATGTCCCCATGTCCCCCCATGTCCCCATGTCCCCCCTTTCCCCCATGTCCCCATGTCCCCATGTCCCCCATGTCCCCATGTCCCCATGTCCCCCATGTCCCCATGTCCCCATGTCCCCCATGTCCCCCATGTCCCCATGTCCCCCCATGTCCCCCCATGTCCCCAGGGAGGTGTTTGCAGAGCCGGCCGTGCAGTACCGCGTGCGCAGCTCCTACAGCCGCCGCAGCACCGAGGCCACACGTGAGTCACTGTGTCCCCATGTCCCCCCATGTCCATGTCCCCATGTCCCCCTGTCCCCATGTCCCCCCATGTCCATGTCCCCAATGTCCCCCTGTCCCCATGTCCCCCCATGTCCATGTCCCCAATGTCCCCAATGTCCCCGTGTCCCTCTGTCCTCATGCACTGTCCCCACATCCCCATGATGTCCCCATGTCACCACGTCCCTGTGTCCCCCCATGTCTCCATGGCCCTGTGTCCCCATGTCCTCCTGTCCCCCTGTGCCATGTCCCCCTGCCTCAAATGTCCCCCCATGTTCCCCTGTTCTCCTGTCCCCATGTCCCCCACGAACCACATCCCCATGTCCCCAGTGTCCCCATGGCCCTCTGTCACCATGTCCACGTGTCCCCTTGTCCCTATGTCCTAATGTCCCCCGTTGCCCTGGGTCCCTGTGTCCCCTTGTCCCCCTGTCCCGTGTCCCCATGTCCCCAGATCCCCCATGTCCCCATGTCCCCATGGCCCCATGATGTCCCCATGGCCCCATGGCCCCGTGTCCCCATGTCCCCAGATCCCCCATGTCCCACTGTCCCCATGTCCCCACCACATCCCCATGTCCCCAGATCCCCCATGTCCCACTGTCCCCATGTCCCCACCACGTCCCCATGATGTCCCCATGATGTCCCCACCATGTCCCCACCACGTCCCCATGTCCCCACCCTTGGTGCCATCTCCATCCTCACCTTGTCAGGGGCGGGGGGGGTTACCTGCCATGGTGCCACCTCTTGCCACGGTGTCCCTGGGATGGTGACAGTGATGTCAGTGGTGACAGAGGTGACACAGGAGGTGACAGAGGAGGTGACACAGGAGGTGACAGTGGTGGCATCTCCCCCCCCCCCGCAGTGACCAGCCTGGGCATCAGCCAGGAGCTGCAGGAGAAGCTCCAGGACGTGATGGTCGAGCGGCACCGCCTGGTGCTGGGCAAGACCCTGGGCCAGGGTGGGTGTCAGGGGGGGGTCAGGGGGTGTGGGGGGGGGTCCATAGCGGGGTGTCCCCCCCCTTGGTGACACCCCCAGCCCCCCCTGCCCCCCCCTCACAGGGGAGTTTGGCTCCGTCGTGGAGGGAGAGCTCAGCCAGGACAGGGGGATCCTCAAAGTGGCCGTCAAGACCTTGAAGAGTGAGTGCAGACCCCCCCCCCCCAAACCCCCCCAGACCCCCTGGGACCCCCAACCCCCCCCCCCCCACCTTGTCCCCCCCCGCAGTGGCCATCTGCAGCCGGGGGGAGCTGGAGGATTTCCTCAGCGAAGCCGCCTGCATGAAGGAGTTCGACCACCCCAACGTCATGAACCTGATCGGTGAGGGACCCCCGGACCCCCGGGACCCCCCCTGACCCCCCCGGGACTTCCCCGGACCCCCCCGGGCCCCCCCGGACCCCCCTGCCCGGGACAACCCCACCGGAACCCCCTCGACCCCCCCAAACCCCCCCCCCCGGGACAACCCCACCGGAACCCCCCCAGACCCCCCCAACCCCCCCCCCCCCCGGGGCACCCCCCGGGACCCCCCCAGACCCCCCCGGGACCCCCCAAACCTCCCCCCCGGGACCCCCCCAACCCCCCCCCCCCCGGGAGACCCCCCCCCCGGGACCCCCATTCTGGGACCCCCCTTGGGACACTCAGAGACCCCTGGGACACCCCCAGGACCCCCCAGTTTCCCCCCCGGGACCCCCATGGGGAGGGGGGGACCCCCCCATGGGGACAAGGGGACCCTTGGAACCCCTGTAGGGACAGGGTGGGGCTGGGACCCCCAGGGGTAGGGCCCCCCCCCCCCCCAGATTAGGCTTTGCCCCCCCGATGTTTGGGGTCTGCCCCCCACATTGAGCTGTGCCCCCCCATTGGGCTTTGCCCCCCCCCCAATTGGGCTCTGCCCCCCCCCATTGGGCTCTGCCCCCCTCATTGGGCTCTGTCCCCCCCATTGGGCTCTGCCCCCCCATTGAGCTGTGCCCCCCCATTGGGCTTTGCCCCCCCACCTTGGATCTGTGCCCTGTGCTGGGTGGGGGGTCCCAGCTCGGGGGGGCGGGGCTGACCCCCCCCCTTCCTCTCTTCCCCCCCTCCCCCCCCAGGGGTCTGCCTGCAGAGTGGGGGGGCTGAGGGGCCCCCCACCCCCATCGTCATCCTGCCCTTCATGGAGCACGGGGACCTGCACAGCTTCCTGCTCCGCTGCCGCCGGGGGGGCGGCCCCACGGTCCGGGGGGGCTGGGGGGGCGGGGGGGGCTGGGGGCTTGGGGGGCTCAGGGAGGGTGGGGGGCTGGAGGGGGGCTGGGGGTTCTAGGGGTGTCTCGGGGGTTGGGTGGCTCAGGGAGGGTGGGGATTGGGGGGGGGGAGGTCTAGGAAGGTCTTGGGGGGGGGGTCTAGGTGGGTTGGGGGACTCGGGGGGGTTGGGGGGTTTGGGGGGGGGCTCAGGGGAAGTGGGGGGCTGGGGGGGGTCGAAGGTGTCTGGGGGGGGTCAGAGGATGTTGGGGGGGGTTCATGGAGGGGGGGGTGTTCCTGTACCCCATAGTGGGAGGTCCCTGTGCCCCATTGGGGGGGGCCCTGTACCCCATGGTGGGGGGGGTCCCTGTACCCCATTGGGGGGGGCCCTGTACCCCATGGTGGGGGGGTCCCTGTACCCCATTGTGGGGGGTCCCTGTGCCCCATTGGGGGGGCCCTGTGCCCCATTGGGGGGGTCCCTGTGCCCCATGGTGGGGTGACCCCCCCGTGCCCCCCCAGGCGCTGCCCCCCCGCAGGCTGGTGGGGTTCATGGCCGACATCGCGGCGGGGATGGGGTACCTGAGCCACAGGAACGTCATCCACAGGGACCTGGCGGCCAGGAACTGCATGTGGGGACACGGGGGGACAGGGGGGACATGGGGACATGGGGGACATGGAGGGACATGGGGGGACATGGGGACATGGGGGGACATGGGGGGACATGGGGGGGCATGGGGATAGGGGGTGACAGAGGGGGTGACAGGGGGTGACAGGGGGTGACACTGTCCCTGGGTGACAGGGGGTGACACGGGGGGGTGACGCAGGGGGGTGACAGGGGGTGACAGAGGGGGTGACAGGGGGTGACACTGTCCCTGGGTGACACAGGGGGTGACACCGGGGGTGTTGGGATGACACGGGGGGGGGTGACACGGGGGGTGTCGGGGTGACACGGGGGGGTGACACGGGGGGGTGGCACAGGGGGGTGACAGGGGGGTGACGGAGTGACACGGGGAGTGACAGGGGGTGACACTGTCCCTGGGTGACAGGGGGTGACACAGGGGGTGACAGGGGGGTGACGGAGTGACACGGGGGGTGACAGGGGGTGACACTGTCCCTGGGTGACAGGGGGTGACAGGGGGTGACACGGGGGGTGTCGGGGTGACACGGGGGGTGACAGGGGGGTGACACTGTCCCTGGGTGACAGGGGGTGACACAGGGGGGTGACAGGGGGGTGACGGAGTGACACGGGGGGTGACAGGGGGTGACACAGTCCCTGTCCCCCCCCCCCAGGCTGGCCGCGGGGCTGCGCGCGCTGGTGGCGGATTTCGGGCTGGCCCGGCGCGGGGAGGGGCGGGGGGAGGGGGAGGGGCTCTGTTACCGGCAGCTCCGGGGGGCGCCGGTGCCGGTGAAGTGGGCGGCGCTGGAGAGTCTGAGCCAGAGAGTGTTCAGCACCCGGAGCGACGTGGTGAGACCCCCGGGACCCCCCCGCCATGGGACACCCCCCCCGGGACCACCCCCACCATGGGACACCCCCACCGGGACCCCCCCCACCATGGGACCCCCCCCTCACCATGGGACACCCACCCCGGGACCCCCCCACCCCGGGACCCCCCCCACCATGGGACCCCCCCCTCACCATGGGACACCCACCCCGGGACCCCCCCCACCATGGGACCCCCCCCACCATGGGACCCCCCCTCACCATGGGACACCCACCCCGGGACCCCCCCCACCATGGGACCCCCCCTCACCATGGGACACCCACCCCGGGACCCCCTCACCGTGGGACCCCCCCCCGGGACCCCCCCCACCCCGGGACCCTCCCAGGACACCCCCCCCACACACACCATGGGACACCCACCCCGGGACCCCCCGGGACCCCCCCCCACCATGGGACAACCCCCCCGGGACCCCCCCACCGTGGGACCCCCCCGGGACCCCCCCCACCCCGGGACCCCTCCCCACCATGGGACCCCCACCCCGGGACCTTCCCACCGTGGGACCCCCCCACCATGGGACCCCTACCTGAGACCCCCAGCCCCCCCCGGGACCCCCCACCCCCCCAGGGGGGGTGGATCCCAGGGTGTGGGCAGATCCCGGGGGCGCTGTGGGGGGATCCCGGGGGGGGGATCGGGGGGTCCCGGGGGGGGGGGCTGTGGGGGGATCCGGGGGGGGGGGCGCTGTGGGGGGATCCCGGGGGGAGGATTGGGGGGATCCCGGGGGGGGGGCTATGGGGGGATCCCGGGGGGAGGATTGGGGGGATCCCGGGGGGGGGGGCTATGGGGGGATCCCGGGGGGGGGGGCTATGGGGGGATCCCGGGGGGGGAATCAGGGGGATCCCGGGGGGAGTTTGGGGGGTCCCGGACGCGGGTGGATCCCAGGGACCCCCCCCCCCCCCCCAGTGGTCCTTCGGGGTGACGATGTGGGAGATCGCGGCGGGGGGGGTCACCCCCTACCCCGGCCTGAGCAACAGCGAGATCTGCCCCTTCCTGCGGGGGGGGCACCGCCTGCCGCCCCCCCCGCTGTGCCCCCCGCACCTGTGAGTGACCCCCGACCCCCCCCGGGACCCCCAAACACCCCCCGGAGCCCCCCAACCCCCCCGTGCCCCCCGCACCTGTGAGTGATCCCCAACCCCCCCCGTGCCCCCCCCACCTGTGAGTGACCCCCGACCCCCCCCGGGACCCCCAACCCCCCCCCTGTGCCCCCCCCACCTGTGAGTGACCCCCGACCCCCCCTGGGACCCCCCAAATAACCCCTGGGACCCCCAGATCCCTGTCACCCCCCCCCTCACATTTTCCCCACCCCATATCCCCCTTGCCCCCCCCCACCTCGCACCCCTGGGACCCCCCCCGAAACTCCCTTGGGACCCCCCCAAACCCCCCAATTCCCCCCCCCTCGAACCCCAGGGAACCCCCCAAGTCCTTAGGACCCCCCAATCGCCCTCCCAGAATTTCCCAAGACCCCCCCAGGACCCCCCCAAAATACCTTAAACCCCATGAAATCCTGACACCCCCCCCCCCCCATTTTTGCCCCCCCCATTTTTTGGGGTCCCCCCCCCCCAGGTACGAGCTGATGCTCCGGTGTTGGGCTGAGGACCCCCAAGATCGCCCCAGTTTTGAGGAGCTGGGGGGGATCCTGGGGGCCACCCTGAGGGGTCTCCCCCCCCTCACGACCCCCCCAGATCCTCTCTATGTCAATATGGAGGAGGGGGGGGCAACTGGGGGACCCCCCACCCCTAAAAAACAAGGGGGAGACCCCCCCTCACCCCCTCCCACCCCCCCTTTCCCTCAGGAGGGGGAGGGGGGTCCCGGGGGGGGTCCTGGGCGCTACGTGGTTTGTCCCCCCCCCTACTCCTCCCCCCCCCGAAATCAGTTGCCCCCCCGGGGATCCCCCCACCCCTTGGGCTGCCTCTGAGGAGGGGGCTTGAGAGTGGGGGGTGGAGGGGTCCCCTGTGCCCCCCCCCCCCCAAAACAAAAGCTGTTTCACTGCCAGCACCCCCCCCCCCCCCAACTCCCCCCCCCATCCCCACCAACCCCCCGCTGGACTTGGGGTGCCCCCCCCTCCCCGAGGGAGGCTCCCCCCCTCCCCGCAAGTATTAGGGCACTCCAGGGACCCCCCCCAAAACCAGGGACCCCCCCAGGTACTAAGGGCATTCTGGGGACCCCCCACCCCAGGTACTCGGGACCCCCCCAGAACCCCCCCCCCCCCCCAGATACTAGAGGATCCTGAGGACCCCCCCTCAAAAAACAGGGACCCCCCCCCCCAAGTACTAAGGGCATTCTGGGGACCCCCCACCCCAGGTACTCGGGACCCCCCCCAGAACCCCCCCCCCCCCCAGATACTAGAGGATCCTGAGGACCCCCCCTCAAAAAACAGGGCCCCCCCCCCCCCAGGTACTAAGGGCATTCTGGGGACCCCCCCTCCAAGGGATGAGAACCCCCTCCCAGGTACTCGGGACCCCCCCCCCAGGAGCCCCCCCCACCCAGGAGCCCCCCCCCCCCCCGAGGTACTAAAGGATCCTGGGGACCCCCCCCCCAAAAAAAACATGGACCCCCCCCCCCCCACTCTTCCTGCATCCCCCCCCGCCTCCAAGGGACAAGACCCCCCCCTGCCCAGGTACTCCGGGACCCCCCCCCCACTAAAAGTTGGGGACCCCCCCAAAATCGCCCCCCCCATTTTATGGGGTCTCAGGACCCCCCCATATCACCCCCCTCCCCCCCAATAAAGCCCCGTGTCCCGCACCCCCCCGGGCTGGTCGGGTTTTTTTGGGGGGGGGGGCTCGTGGGTGGGGGGGGACACACTCCCGGGGGGGTCGGAGGGGGGCACAAGGGGCGTGGCTTGAGCTCGAGGGAGAGCCCCGCCCAAAGCCCCCGCGTTTTGTCCAATAGGAAAGCGGCGCTCTCTGCTTTCCAACCAATAGGAAGCCGGCTCTCGTTGCTAGGCAGCGAGGGGCGGGAGCACGCGCAGACGCCGCCGGGTTTCTACCAATGGCGTCGCGTTCGCCCGGGGCTCCGCCAATGGGAGGCGGAAGTACAACAATAAGCCCGCCCCCTCTAGCGGCCAATGAGAAAAGCGCTGGGTTTGCCCCCGCCCTCTGTGTGAGAGTAGCCAATGGCAAGTCAGCGGCTTCTCCATGGGCCCGCCCCGGGATTGACAGGCAGGGAAATTAGCCAATGGAAGCCAGGAGGGGGCGCGGCGCCGCTCTGTTCGCTATTGGCCAGTAGGCCGCCTGTGCCCGCCCTCCCCTATGTCAATCAAGACGGCTCCCGGGGGCTGTCCCTAGCAGGGCGAGGGGAGGAGCTAAACCCTTTTCCAGCCAATGAGAAGCCGCGTTACAGCGTCACTCCCGCTCTCACCCAATGATCGCTCGCTTTGCAAAGCGGGACTGAGCGGGAGCAGAGCGAGAGAGGCGGGGAGGGGCGTGGACAAGGTGATACCCAATGAGAAAGCGCGTTAGAACGAGAAGCGAAGCGGTTAACCAATAGCGAAGCGCGTTGCAGAGCGGCGCGGGCCGGCGGAGGGGAGGAGGGCGATGGCGGCCATTTTGAGCCGGGCCCGTCGGTGGCGGCTGGATGGGCGGGCGGCGGCGGCGCTGAGCTGAGCGGAGCGGAGCGGCGGGAACATGGACGTGAGGCGGCTGAGGGTGAACGAGCTGAAGGAAGAACTGAGCCGCCGGGGGTTGGATACCCGCGGCCTCAAAGCGGAGTTGGCGGAACGGTTACAAACGGCGTTAGAGGCGGAGGAGGCCCGGAGGGGACCCAGCGGGGACCCGGCCCCTGATGGACACTGTGAGGGCTGAGGCGGGGGGAACCCGCGGCCGGGCTGAGGGCGGGGCTGGGACGGGGCCCGTCGCTCTTCTCTTCCGCTGCTGGGCTCCGGTTCGTCCCCGACCCCCGGGGCACGATCCCTTCGCGGAGGGGTCCTGAGCCCCCCTAGGACCCCCCTTCCCTGAGGGGCTCTGTCCCCCCAGGTCCCCACTTTTTTAGGGGTCCTGACACCCCCGAGTCCCCCTTCCCGGGTCCCCCCTTCCCTGAGGGCTCCTGTTCCCCCTGGATCCCCCTCTCTGTGTCCCCCCCTTTCCTGGGGGGCTCCATCCCTCTACGTCCCTCCTCCCTGGGTCCCCCCTTGTCTGAGGGGCTCTGTCCCCCCTTGGTTCCCCCCTTTCCCGGGTCCCCCCCTGGATCCCCCTCCCCAGGTGCCCCATTCTCTGCCAACCCCCCCCCACCCCAGGGGTCCCCCCTTTTTTTGAGTTACCCTGGATTCCTCCCCCCCCCTCACCCCTTCCCTGAGGGGACTGACCAGTCCCCCCCAGTTCCCCCCCATTCCCTGACACTGGTCCCCCCCTTTTCCCTTCTCCATCTCCCTTTGTCTCAAGTGGGGTCCCCCCTCTTCTCCCCTTCCTCAGGGGGGCTCTGTACCCCCAATTCCCTCAGGTGTCCCCCCTGCATCGTCCCAGGGTCCCCCCCATCCCAGGGTCCCCCCCATTGTCACAGGGTCCCACCCCACATTGGGGCTCGGCCACATCCCACCATCACCCCCCCCAGTTTGTGATTTGGGGGGGTCCTTGGTGAGGAGCTGACCCCCCTTTTTGGGGGGGAGGGGGCTGTCACCCCCAGAACAACACCAGCCCCCCCTCCCCAGCCCCCCCTTTGTCACCATTCCTGTCCTGCCAGCTCCACTTTAACCAAATCCTTCCCATTTCAACCCAAATCCTTTTGGCTACAGGAGCCCGGCGGGTGGTGGCCACATCAGTTGTCACATCGGGGGGGGGTCCCCTCAGTGAATTTGGGGGTGTCCCCCACCCCCCCCAGAACCCCTCATCCCCTTTAACGAAGAAACCAGGAACTTTTGACCCATTTCTCACTTTTTTTTACCCCCTCGACGTCGTTTTGAAGACGGAGCCGACGGCAACAGCGACCCCCAGGGCTACCAAAGCTACGAGCACGGTGGCCACAAACCCGAGCCCCAGGGCTACCAAAGCTACGAGCACGGTGGCCACAAACCCGAGCCCCAGGGCTACCAAAGCTACGAGCACGGTGGCCACAAACCCGACCCCGAGAGCGGCTACGAGAGGAGAGGCCTGGACCAGGAACAGCCCGGGCTGCACCAAGGTGGGGGTCGGGGGGGGTTTTGGGGTAATTTGGGGGGGTTTTGGGGGTAAGTTTGGGGTAGTTTTGTTTTCTGGGGGAGTAATTTGGGGGTTTGGGGGGGTCTTTGGGGGTAATTCGGGTTTTTTTTGGGGTAATTTTGGTTTTTTGGGTGTTTTTTGAAGTTTGGGGGGCAACATGATTGTGCTGCTCCGGTTCTCGCTCCGGTTTCACTCCGGTTCTCACCCCAGTTTCACCCCAGTTCTCACCCCAGTTTCACCCCAGTTCTCACTCCAGTTCTCACTCCGGTTCTCACTCTGGTTCTCACTCCAGTTCTCACCCCGGTCTCACTCCAGTTCTCACTCCGGTTCTCACTCCGGTCTCACTCCGGTCTCACCCCGGTTTCACTCCAGTTCTCACCCCGGTTTCACTCCAGTTCTCACCCCGGTCTCACTCTGGTCTCACCCCGGTCTCACCCTGGTCTCACCCCGGGTCTCACTTCGGTTTCACTCCAGTTTCACTCCAGGTCTCACCCCGGTCTCACCCCGGTCTCACCCCGGTCTCACTCTGGTCTCACCCCGGTTCTCACTCCGGTTTCACCCCGGTTTCACTCCAGTTCTCACTCCGGTTTCACCCCAGTTTCACTCCGGTCTCACCCCAGTCTCACCCCGGTTTCACTCCAGTTTCACTCCGGTTTCACTCCGGTTCTCATTTTCTCCGCAGAGATGAAGCTCCCGGAAGCGAAACCGGAGGATCCGGCTCCTGCTCCCGCTTACAACGTCCCCCCCCCAAATTACCCCCCCCCCCCCCGGCCCCCCTTACACCATCCCCCCCCCGCCCCCCCCCCACTTACCCAGCCCCCCCGGGGGGGGCAGGGGGTTACGGGGTCCCCCCCAGCGCTTACCCCGCCCCCACCTACAACCCCCCCCCGCCCAGCGCTTACACCGCCCCCCCCCCTCCTGTGTACAGCACCCCCCCGCCCCCCTACAGCACCCCCCCCCCCACCTACAGCACCCCCCCGCCCTACAGCGCCCCCCCCACCCCCTACAGCACCCCCGTCCCCCCCACCTACAACGCTCCCCCCCCCCCACACCCTCCCCCCCCCGCCGGGTACAACGCCCCGGACCCCACCCGGCCCCCGGTGCCCCCCCCGGTGCCCCCCCCCTCGCGGAAACGGCCCTTCGAGGAGCAGCGCGGGCGGGGGTACTACGAGCACCGGGAGGAGAGGAGGTGAGGGCACCCCAAACGGGCCCCCAGCACCCCTAAATGGGACCCCCCCCCTGAAACGGGCCCACAGCACCCCCAAACGGGCCCCCAGCACCCCAAAATGGGATCCCCCCCCCCTGAAATGGGCCCACAGCACCCCCAAACGGGCCCCCAGCACCCCAAAATGGGATCTCCCCCCCCGAAATGGGCCCACAGCACCCCTAAATGTGACCCCCCCCCCGAAACGGGCCCACAGCACCCCAAAATGGGACCCCCCCCAAACGGGCCCCCAGCACCCCAAAATGGGATCCCCCCCTCCGAAACGGGCCCCCAGCACCCCCAAACGGGCCCCCAGCACCCCAAAATGGGATCCCCCCCCGAAACGGGCCCCCAGCACCCCCAAACGGGCCCCCAGCACCCCAAAATGGGCCCCCAGCACCCCTAAATGGGACCCCCCCCCCGTTGCAGGGGCCGCTCGCCGCAGCCGCCGGCCGAGGACGACGAGGAGGAGTTTGATGACACCTTGGTGACCATCGACACCTGTGAGCGGGGGGGGGGACAGGGACAGGCTGGGGGGGGACAGGGACACCTGTGAGCGGGGGGGGACAGGGACAGGCTGGGGGGGGGACAGGGACAGGCTGGGGGGGGGACAGGGACACCTGTGAGCGGGGCGGGGACAGGGACAGGCTGGGGGGGGACAGGGACACCTGTGAGCGGGGCGGGGACAGGGACAGGCTGGGGGGGGACAGGGACAGGCTGGGGGGGGAACAGGGACACCTGTGAGCGGGGGGGGACAGGGACAGGCTGGGGGGGGACAGGGACAGGCTGGGGGGGGACAGGGACACCTGTGAGCGGGGCGGGGACAGGGACAGGC
Organism: Caprimulgus europaeus; assembly: GCA_907165065.1. The sequence continues at coordinate 295,862 of CAJRAV010000006.1, forward strand.
TGGGGGGGGACAGGGACACCTGTGAGCGGGGGGGGACAGGGACATGCTGGGGGGGGACGGGGACAGGCTGGGGGGGGCAGGGACAGGCTGGGGGGGGACAGGGACACCTGTGAGCAGCTGGGGGGGGGACAGGGACACCTCTGAGCCGGGGGGGGGACAGGGACAGGCTGGGGGGGGGCAGGGACACCTGTGAGCGGGGGGGGACAGGGACAGGCCCGGGAGGGGGACAGGGACAGGGACAGGCTGGGGGGGGGCAGGGACAGGCTCGGGGGGGACAGGGACACCTGTGAGCGGGGGGGGGGGACGGTGACAACCGCGTGCAGCGGGAGGCGGCGTTGGGGAGCGCCCACCGTGCCGGTGCCCCGGTGGTGACTCTGTGTCCTAGTGGTGCCCCGGTGGTGTCCCCATGTCCCCGGTGGTGCCCCCGGTGGTGTCCCCCGGTGGTGCCCCCGTTGGTGTCCCCGTTGGTGCCCCAGTGGTGCCCCGGTGGTGTCCCCGTGGTGTCCCAGTGTCCCCGTTGGTGCCCCGGTGGTGCCTTGGTGTCCCCAGTGGTGTCCCCGGTGGTGTCCCTGTGGTGTCCCTGGTGTCCCCATTGGTGTCCCGTTGGTGCCCCCGTTGGTGCCCTGGTTGTGACCCGGCGGTGACCTGGTGGTGTCCCCGTTGGTGCCTCGGTGGTGACCCCGGTGGTGTCCCAGTGTCCCCAGTGGTGTCCCCATGCCCCGTTGGTGACCCCGGTGGTGCCCCCGTGTCCCCAGTGGTGTCCCCGTTAGTGCCCCAGTGGTGCCCCCGTGTCCCCAGTGGTGTCCCAGTGGTGCCCCGTTGGTGACTCTGTGCCCCGTTGGTGCCCACGGTGGTGTCCCTGGTGTCGTCCCCGTTGGTGCCCTGGTGACCCCAGTGTCCCGTTGGTGCCCCGGTGTCCCCGTTGGTGACTGTGTCCCGTTGGTGACCCGGTGTCCCCCGGTGTCCCCGGTGTCCCTGTCCCCCCAGATAACTGTGACCTGCACTTCAAGGCGGCGCGGGACCGCTACAGCGGGTACCCCCTGACCATCGAGGGCTTCGCCTTCCTCTGGGCGGGGGCGCGCGCCACCTACGGCGCCCGCCGCGGCCGCCTCTGCTTCGAGCTCAAGGTGAGGGGCGAGGGGGGGCTCCACCCCACCCCCCCTCGTTAGTTAATGAGCTTAATGAGCTTAATGAGCCGCCGGCACCCGCAGGTGAACGAGGAGATCTCGGTCAAGCACCTGCCGGCCACCGAGCCCGACCCCCACGTGGTGAGGGTGGGGTGGTCCCTGGACTCCTGCAGCACCCAGCTGGGTAAGGGCGGGGGGCTCGGGGTGGGGGGCTTGGGGGGGTTTGGGGGGGTTTGGGGGTTTTGGGGGTGCGGTTTGGGGGGGTTTAGGGGATTTTAGGGGGTTTGGAGGTGGATTTTCAGGGGTTTTAGGGGTTTTGTGGTGTGCAATTTGGGGGGTTTTGGGGTGTGATTTGGGGGGTTTTGGGGTGTGATTGTGGGGGTTTTGGGGTGTGATTTTGGGGGGTTTGGGGTACGATCTGGGGGGTTTATGGTATGATCTGGGGGAGTTTTGGGGTGTGATTTGGGGGTGTGATTTGGGGAGTTTTGGGGTGTGATTGTGGGGGGTTTGTGTACGATCTGGGGGGTTTTGGGGTGGGATTTGGGGGTTTTGGGGTGTGATCTGGGGGGTTTGGGTACGATCTGGGGGGTTTTGGGGTGTGATTTGGGGGAGTTTTGGGGTGTGATTGTGGGGGTTTTGGGGTGTGATTTGGGGTGTGATCTGGGGGGTTTTGGGGTGTGATTTGGGGGAGTTTTGGGGTGTGATTGTGGGGGTTTTGGGGTGTGATTTGGGGGTGTGATTTGGGGAGTTTTGGGGTGTGATTTGGGGGGTTTGGGTACGATCTGGGGGGTTTTGGGGTATGATTGGGGGGGTTTTGGGGGTGATTTTGGGGCGTTTGTGGTATGATTTGGGGGGGTTGGGGTGTGATTGTGGGGGTTGTGGTACGATCTGGGGGGTTTTGGGGTACGATCTGGGGGGTTTTGGGGTGTGATCTGGGGGGTTTTGGGGTGTGATTGTGGGGGTGTGATTTTGGGGGGTTTGTGGTACAATCTGGGGGGTTTTGGGGTGTGATTGTGGGGGTTTGGGTACGATCTGGGGGTTTTGGGGTGCTCTCCCCCCCCTCAGGGGAGGAGCCCTTCTCCTACGGTTACGGCGGCACCGGGAAGAAATCCACGAACTGCAAATTTGAGAACTACGGGGAAACCTTCGCTGAAAATGACGTCATCGCCTGCCTGGTGGTGGGTGTCACCCTCAGTGTCACCCCCCCCCGGTGTCACTGTCACCCCCCCCCGGTGTCAGTGTCACCCCCCCCGGTGTCACTGTCATCCCCCCCCCCTCGGTGTCACTGTCTCCCCTCGGTGTCACGGTCCCCCCTCGGTCTCACTGAGGGTCTGCCCTGGGGGTCTCACCCTGAGGGTCTCACCGAGGGTCTCACCCCGGGGGTCTCACCCTGAGGACCTCACTGAGGACCTCACCGAGGGCCTCACCCCGGGGGTCTCACCAAGGGCCTTACCCTGAGGGTCTCACCCTGAGGACCTCACCGAGGGTCTCACCAAGGGCCTCACCCTGGGGGTGTCACCGAGGGTCTGCCCCGGGGGTCTCACTGAGGGTCTCACTGAGGGCCTCACCCCGGGGGTCTCACCCTGGTGGCCTCACCCCGGGGGTCTCACCAAGGGCCTCACCCTGGGGGTGTCACCGAGGGTCTGCCCCAGGGGCCTCACCCCAGGGGCCTCACCCCGGGCGCCTCACCTCGGGCCTCACCCTGGGGGCCTCACCCCGGGGGTCTCACCGAGGGTCCCACCCTGAGGACCTCACCCCGGGGGTCTCCCCTCGGGCCTCACCCCGGGGGTCTCACCGAGGGTCTCACTGAGGGTCTCCCCCCGGGGCCTCACCCTGGGGGCCTCACCCCGGGGGTCTCACCGAGGGTCCCACCCTGAGGGCCTCACCCCGGGGGTCTCACCTCGGGCCTCCCCCCGGGGGTCTCACTGAGGGTCTCACCAAGGACCTCACCTCGGGCCTCCCCCGGGGGTCTCCCCTCGGGCCTCCCGGGGTCCCCCCGCCCCCCGCAGGACTTTGAGAGCGGGGAGGAGGTGGAGCTGTCCTACCTGAAGAACGGGCAGTGGCTGGGGGTGGCGTTCCGCGTGCCCCAGGAGCTGCTGGCGGGCCGGGCCCTCTTCCCCCACGTCCTGGTCAAGAACTGCGCCGTGGAGTTCAACTTCGGGCAGCGCGAGGATCCCTTCTGCCCCGTCCCCCCCGGCTTCACCTTCCTCCAGCACCTGCCCCTCCCCGAGCGCGTGCGCGGCACCCTGGGGCCCAAGAGCAAAGCTGAGTGTGAGGTGAGGGGGTGACAGTGACATTGGGGACCCCAGAGCAAAGCTGAGTGTGAGGTGAGCTGAGGGGGTGACACTGGGGACCCCAGAGCAAAGCTGAGTGTGAGGTGAGCTGAGGGGGTGACACTGGGGACCCCAGAGCAAAGCTGAGTGTGAGGTGAGCTGAGGGGGTGACACTGGGGACCCCAGAGCAAAGCTGAGTGTGAGGTGAGGGGGTGACACTGGGGTCCCAGAGCAAAGCTGAGTGTGAGGTGAGGGGGTGACACTGGGGACCCCAGAGCGGGACCCCAGAGCAAAGCTGAGTGTGAGGTGAGGGGGTGACATTGGGGACCTCAGAGCAAAGCTGAGTGTGAGGTGAGGGGGTGACACTGGGGACCCCAGAGCAAAGCTGAGTGTGAGGTGAGGGGGTGACACTGGGGACCCCAGAGCAAAGCTGAGTGTGAGGTGAGGGGGTGACACTGGGGACCCCAGAGCAAAGCTGAGTGTGAGGTGAGCTGAGGGGGTGACACTGGGGACCCCAGAGTGGGACCCCAGAGCAAAGCTGAGTGTGAGGTGAGCTGAGGGGGTGACACTGGGGACCCCAGAGCAAAGCTGAGTGTGAGGTGAGGGGGGGTGACATCAGGGACCTCAGAGCAAAGCTGAGTGTGAGGTGAGGGGGTGACACTGGGGACCCCAGAGCAAAGCTGAGTGTGAGGTGAGGGGGTGACACTGGGGACCTCAGAGCAAAGCTGAGTGTGAGGTGAGGGGGTGACATTGGGGACCCAAGAGCAAAGCTGAGTGTGAGGTGAGGGGGTGACATTGGGGACCCAAGAGCAAAGCTGAGGTGAGGGGGGGTGGTGACATTGGGGACCCAAGAGTGGGACCTCAGAGCAAAGCTGAGTGTGAGCTGAGGGGGGGTGGTGACATTGGGGACCTCAGAGCAAAGCTGAGTGTGAGGTGAGGGGGTGACATTGGGGACCTCAGAGCAAAGCTGAGTGTGAGGTGAGGGGGTGACATTGGGGACCTCAGAGCAAAGCTGAGTGTGAGGTGAGGTGAGGTGTTGGGGTGGCATTGGTGACATCAGGGACCCCAGAGCAAAGCTGAGTGTGGGGTGAGGTGTTGGTGGGTGATGATGGTGACATTGGGGACCGGGGTGTGAGGTGGTGTTGGGGTGGTGATGGTGACACTGGGGACCTGAGTGTGAGGTGTTGTTGGGGTGCTGATGGTGACATTGGGGACCTGAGTGTGAGGTGTGGGTGGGTGATGATGGTGACACTGGGGACCTGAGTGTGAGGTGTTGTTGGGGTGGTGACGGTGACACTGGGGACCTGAGTGTGAGGTGTTGTTGGGGTGGTGACGGTGACACTGGGGACCTGAGTGTGAGGTGTGGGTGGGGTGGTGATGGTGACACTGGGGACCTCAGAGTGAAGCTGAGTGTGAGGTGGGGTGGTGACACTGGGGACCTGAGTGTGAGGTGTGGGTGGGGTGGTGATGGTGACACTGGGGACCTGAGTGTGAGGTGTTGGTGGGGTGCTGATGGTGACACTGGGGACCCGAGTGTGAGGTGTTGGTGGGTGGCACTGGTGACATTGGGGACCTGAGGGTGAGGTGAGGTGTTGGTGGGTGGCAGTGGTGACCCTGGGGCCCGGGCTGTGACGCGCTGGCCTCTCCTGGCAGATCCTGATGATGGTGGGCCTGCCGGCGGCGGGGAAGACCACGTGGGCCGTCAAGCACGCGGCCGCCAACCCCTCCAAGAAGTACAACATCCTGGGCACCAACGCCATCATGGACAAGATGAGGGTGAGGGGACAGCCCTGGGTCCTCCTTTGGTCACACACAGCTGGGGGGGGGGTGTCACCCCGCGGTGTCACCGTCCCCGTGTCCCCAGGTGATGGGGCTGCGGCGGCAGCGGAACTACGCGGGGCGCTGGGACGTGCTGATCCAGCAGGCGACGCAGTGCCTGAACCGCCTCATCCAGATCGCCGCGCGCAAGCGCCGCAACTACATCCTGGACCAGGTCAGGGCCGGCCCTGGTGGCCCTGGGGTGACAGGGGTGGCCCTCGGTGTCCTCAGCATGGCCCTGGTGGCCCCGGGGTGGCAGGGGTGGCAGGGTGTCCCTGGTGTCCCCGGGGTGGCAGGGTGTCCCCAGGGTGGCAGGGGTGGCCCTCGGTGTCCCCGGGGTGGCAGTGTGTCCCTTGGTGTCCCCAGGGTGGCAGTGTGTCCCTTGGTGTCCCCGGGGTGGCAGGGTGTCCCTCGGTGTCCCCGGGGTGGCAGTGTGTCCCTTGGTGTCCCCAGGGTGGCAGGGGTGTCCCTCGGTGTCCCCAGGGTGGCAGGGTGTCCCCGGGGTGGCAGGGTGTCCCTCGGTGTCCCCAGGGTGGCAGCGTGTCCCTGGGGTGGCAATGTGTCCCTTGGTGTCCCCAGGGTGGCAGGGGTGTCCCTGGTGTCCCCAGGGCAGCCCTGGTGTCCCCGGGGTGGCAGGGGTGGCCCTGGTGGCCCCGGGGTGGCAGGGGTGGCCCCGGGGTGGCAGAGTGGCCCTGGTGTCCCCAGGGTGGCAGGGGTGTCCCTCAGTGTCCCCGGGGTGGCAGCGTGTCCCTCGGTGTCCCTGGGGTGGCCCTGGTGGCCCCGGGGTGGCAGGGACGTCCCTCGGTGTCCTCAGGGTGACAGGGGCAGCCCTCGGTGTCCCCAGGGCAGCCCTTGGTGCCCCCAGGGTGCTAGGGACGTCCCTCGGTGTCCTCAGGGTGACAGGGGTGTGCCCGGGGTGGCAGGGGCGTCCCTCGGTGTCCCCGGGGTGGCCCTGGTGTCCCCGGGGTGGCAGGAACGTCCCTTGGTGTCCCCAAGGTAGCAGGAACGTCCCTTGGTGTCCCCGGGGTGGCAGGGGCAGCCCTCGGTGTCCCCGGGGTGACAGGGGTGTCCCTGGGGTGGCAGGGGTGTCCCCGGGGTGGCAGGGTGGCCCTCGGTGTCCCCGGGGTGACAGGGGTGTCCCCTGGGTGGCAGGGATGTCCCTCAGTGTCCCCTGGGTGACAGGGACGTCCCTCAGTGTCCACTGGGGTCGGACATCCCATGGTGTCTCCATCCCCACATCCTTTGGTGTCCCCAGGGTGGCAGGGCTGTCCCTCAGCATCACTCCAGGTTGAGTTGTCACTTGATGTCACCATCCCCATGTCCCTTGGTGTCCCCTGGGGTAGGACATCCCTTGGTGTCCCCATCTCCACATCCCTTGGTGTCCCCGGGGTGACAGGGTGGCCCTTGGTGCCCCCAGGGTGCTAGGGACATCCCTCGGTGTCCCCAGGGTGACAGGGACGTCCCTCGGTGTCCCCTGGGGTAGGATATCCCTTGGTGTCCCCATCCCCACATCCCTCAGTGTCCCCAGGGTGGCGGGGCTGTCCCTCAGCATCCTCTGGGGGCGAGATGTCACCTAAAACCATGTCTTTAGAACCAAAAAAAAATCCATTTTTCTCCCCAAAACCTCAGGACAATTTATTCTTCCCTAAAAAAAAACCCCGGAATTGGTGAAAATCGGTGTTTTTGGGAAAGGGGGATAAAAAAAAATACCAAAAAGCAGTGAGAAATGATCGAATCGGTTGTTTTTGCCCCGTTTCCGTGCTCAGACCAACGTGTACGGCTCGGCTCAGCGCCGGAAAATGCGGCCGTTCGAGGGCTTCCAGCGCAAAGCCGTCGTCATCTGCCCCAGCGACCGGGAGCTGCGGGAGCGCACCGTGCGCCGCACCGACGAGGAGGGCAAGGACGTGCCCGACCACGCCGTGCTCGAGATGAAAGGTGCCAAGGGGGCGGTTTGACGGGGAAAAGGGGAAAAAAAGGGGGTGGAAAAATGGGTGTTTTCACTTTTTTGGCTAGAAAAAGGCTCCACGGGGCATTTTTAAGGTGATTTTTAACCTTTTTTTGCCATAAAAAGGTTCCAGGAGGTGTTTCTAAGATAATTTTTGTAACATTTTGGCCAGAAAAAGGCTCCAAAGGGCGTTTTTAAGGTCTTTTTTTTAGTGTTTTCATCATGAAAATGCTCCAAGGGGCATTTTTAAGGTGATTTTTGTAACATTTTGGCCAGAAAAAGGCTCCAAGGGGCATTTTTAAGGTGGTTTTTGTAACATTTTTACCATAAAACGGCTCCAAGGGGTGTTTTTAAGGTGATTTTTAACCTTTTTTTGCCATAAAAAGGTGCCAAGAGGTGTTTCTAAGATGATTTTGGTAACATTTTGGCCATAAAAAGGTGCCAAGGAGTGGTTTTAAGGTCATTTTTTTAGTGTTTTCATCATGAAAGCGCTCCAAGAGGCATTTTTAAGGTGATTTTTGTAGCATTTTCACCATAAAAAGGTGCCAAGGGGCATTTTAAAGGTGATTTTTGGAACGTTTTTGCCATAAAAAGGTGCCAAGAGGCATTTCTAAGATGATTTTTGTAACACTTTTGCCATTAAAAGGCTTTGAGAAGCATTTTTAAGGTGATTTTGGTAACATTTTCACCATAAAAAGGTGCCAAGGGGCTTTTTTAAGGTGATTTTGGTAACATTTTGGCCAGAAAAAGGCTCCAAGAGGCATTTTTAAGATAATTATTTTAAGCTTTTTGCTGTAAAAAGGTGCTGAGAGGTGTTTTTAAGGTGATTTTTGTAACGTTTTTGCCATAAAAAGGCTCCAAGGGGCATTTTTAAGGTGATTTTTGTAACGTTTTGGCCATAAAAAGGCTCCAGATGCCGTCCTCGAGATGAAAGGTGCCAAGGGGGTGGTTTGACGGGGAAAAGGGAAAAAAAAGGGGGTGGAAAAATGGGTGTTTTCACTTTTTTGGCTAGAAAAAGGCTCCACAGGGTGGTTTGAAGGTGATTTTTAAATCACTTTTGCCATAAAAAGGCTCCAAGAGGCATTTTTAAGATGATTTTTAACCTTTTTTTGCCATAAAAAGGTGCCAAGAGGTGTTTCTAAGATGATTTTTGTAACATTTTGGCCAAAAAAAGGCTTTGAGAAGCATTTTTAAGGTGATTTTTGTAGCATTTTCACCATAAAAAGGTGCCAAGGGGCATTTTGAAGGTGATTTTTAACCTTTTTTTGCCATAAAAAGGTGCCAAGAGGTGTTTCTAAGATGATTTTTGTAACATTTTGGCCATAAAAAGGCTCCAAGAGACATTTTTAAGGTGATTTTTAAATCATTTTTGCCATAAAAAGGCTCAAAGGGGCATTTCTAACATGATTTTTTTCAATGTTTTCACCATAAAAAGGCTCCGAGGGTCATTTTAAAGGTGATTTTTAAATCATTTTTGCCATAAAAAGGCTCAAAGGGGCGTTTTTAAGGTGATTTTTTACTGTTTTCACCATAAAAAGGCTCCGAGGGTCATTTTTAAGCTGATTTTTAACCTTTTTTTTGGCCACAAAAAAGCGATATTTTTTTTTTGACCGTTTTCACCACGAAAAAATGTTTTTAAAGTGATTTTTTTTTTCCCCCATTCCCCATCTTTCCGGTGCTCCCCAGCCAATTTCACCCTCCCCGAGGCCGGGGAGTTCCTGGACGCCGTCATCTACGTGGAGCTGCAGCGGGAGGAGGCGGCGGCGCTGGTCCGGCAGTACAACGAGGAGGGGCGCAGCGCCGGGCCCCCCCCCGAGAAGCGATTCGACACCGGGGGGGGGGGTGGCGGGGGTGGGGGGGGGGGGGGGGGGCGGGGGGCGCCCCCCCAGTTTCCGTGGCCGCGGGTTCCAGCGTTACGACGCCCGCGGGGGGAGCGCGGCGCCCGGCGGCCGAGGAGCTTTCCAGAGCCGCGGCGGCTTCCGCGGCGGCGGCGGGAACGGCGGCACCGGCACAGGTACCCGCCCCCCACGGCCCCTCAGCGCTCGGTTCTGTATCATTTCCCCTTTTATTTCAATTTTTTACTCATTTTTCCCTTTTATTTCAATTTTTTATCATTTTCCCCTTTTATTTTATTTTTTTTACCCATTTTTCCCCTTTTATTTCAATTTTTTTATAATTTTCCCCTTTCATTTTAATTTTTTTATCATTTCTCCTTTTATTTTAGTTTTTTTACTCATTTTTCCCCTTTCATTTTAATTTTTTTATACTTTTCCCCTTTCATTTTATTTTTTTAATAATTTTCCCCTTTTTATTTTATTTTTTAAATATTTTTCTCCTTTTATTTTATTTTTTTCTCTTTATCCTCCTTTTATTTTTTTTTAAATAATTTTCTTCTTTTATTTTAACTTTTTTCCTCACTTCCCCCTTTTATTTTATTTTAAAAATAATTTTCTTCTTTCATTTTACTTTTTATCATTTTCCCCTTTTATTTTACTTTTTAATGATTTTCCCCCTTTTATTTTTTTACTCATTTTCCCCTTTTATTTTAATTTTTTTTACTAATTTTTCCCCTTTTATTTTAATTTTTTTACTAATTTTCCCCCTTTTATTTTTTTACTAATTTTTCCCCTTTCATTTTAATTTTTTAAATCATTTTTCCCCTTTTATTTTAATTTTTTTACTAATTTTTCCCCTTTTATTTAATTTTTTTACTCATTTTCCCCTTTTTATTTCATTTTTTTACCATTTTCCCCTTTTATTCCATTTTTCCCCTCATTTCTCCTGTCCCCCCCCAGGATTTCCCCGCGGCGGTTACACCCCCCCCCGCTGGGGGAACGGCCCCCGCGACGCCTCCGCCGCCAACAGCCGGGGCGGGGGCTACACCCGCAACAGCCACCCCCCCCCCCGGCTACAGCCCGGCCCGCGGCCCCCCCAGCTACAAGCCCAGCGGCGGCAGCAGCAGCAGCAGCAGCAGCGCGGCCCCCCCGAGCGGCGCGGCCCCCCCCGGCTACGGCCAGGGGCAGCAGGTACCCCCCGCCCCCCCAAAAATACCTACTGGGGCTCCCCCCCCCAAATACCTACTGGGGCTCCCCCCCCCCCCCCCCAAATACCTACTGGGGCCCCCCCCCCCCAAATACCTACTGGGGCTCCCCCCCACCCTGGGGAGCAGGTACCCCCCCCCCCCAAAATAGCTACTGGGGCTCCCCCCCCACCCTGGGGAGCAGGTACCCCCCCCCCCCCCCAAATGCATCCTGGGGCTCTCCCCCTGCCCCAGTTTAATGCCGGTTTAATGCCAGTTTAATACTGGTTTAATAGCAGTTTATTACCAGTTTAATACCGATTTAATACCAGTTTAACACCGGTTTAGGACCAGTTTAATGCCAGTTTAATACTGGTTTAATACTAATTTATTACCGTTTTAATTCCAATTTAACACCAGTTTAATTCTGGTTTGATACCAGTTTAACACCAGTTTAATTCTGGTTTGATACCAGTTTGATACCAGTTTAACACCAGTGTAACTCCAATGTAACTCCAGTGTAACACCAGTGTAACACCAGTGTAACCCCAGTTTAACTCCAGTTTAACTCCAGTTTAACCCCAGTTTAACACCAGTTTAATTCTGGTTTGATACCAGTTTGATACCACTTTAACTCCAGTTTAACACCAGTTTAACACCAGTTTAATTCTGGTTTGATACCAGTTTGATACCACTTTAACTCCAGTTTAACACCAGTTTAACACCAGTTTAATTCTGGTTTGATACCAGTGTAACCCCAGTGTAACCCCAGTTTAACCCCAGTTTAACACCAGTTTAACCCCAGTTTAACCCCAGTTTAACCCCAGTTTCGCACCCCTCTCCGCAGGGCGGGTACAGCCAGAGCGGGTACAGCCCCCCCGGGTACGGTTACGGCAGCTACGGGGGCTACGGGCAGAGCTACCCCCAGCCCCCCCCCCCCAGCGGGCAGAGCTACGGGCAGAGCTACGGGCAGTACCCCCAGGGGGGGGGGGGGGGTGGTTTTGGGGTGGGGGCACCCCTGGATCAGGGCGGGGGGGTGGCGGGGGGGGGGAATGGTGGGGTTTTGGAGGGTGGAGGTGGGATTTTGGGGGTGAAATTCAATTTTTGGGAGGAAAAGAATGGGATTTTGGGGTAAAAATCCATTTTTGGGAGGAATTAGATGGGATTTGGGGGTGAAATTCCATTTTTGGGAGCAATTAGATGGGATTTGGGGGTGAAATTCCATTTTGGGGAGGAATTAGATGGGATTTTGGGGGTGAAATTCCATTTTTGGGAGGAATTAGATGGGATTTGGGGGTGAAATTCCATTTTTGGGAGGAATTAGATGGGATTTGGGGGTAAAAATCCTGGTTTTGGGAGGAATTAGATGGGATTTTGGGGTGAAATTCCATTTTTGGTGAGGAATTAGATGGGATTTGGGGGTGAAATTCCATTTTTGGGAGCAATTAGATGGGATTTGGGGGTGAAATTCCATTTTGGGGAGGAATTAGATGGGATTTGGGGGTGAAATTCCATTTTTGGGAGGAAAAGAATGGGATCTTGGGGTAAAAATCCTATTTTTGGGAGGAATTAGATGGGATTTGGGGGTGAAATTCCATTTTGGGGAGGAATTAGATGGGATTTGGGGGTAAAAATCCTATTTTTGGGAGGAATTAGATGGGATTTGGGGTAAAAATCCTATTTTGGGGAGCAATTAGATGGGATTTGGGGGTGAAATTCCATTTTTGGGAGGAATTAGATGGGATTTTGGGGTAAAAATCCTATTTTTGGGAGGAATTAGATGGGATTTTAGGGTAAAAATCCTATTTTTGGGAGGATAGGGAGGGAATTTTGGGGTAAAACATATTTTTTGCGAGGGATAATATGGAGTTTTGGGGTGAAACTCCATTTTTGGGAGGGCTGTGATGGGATTTGGGGGTGATAACCCCTTTTTGGGAGGGCTGTGATGGGGTTTGGGGGTGATAACCCCTTTTTGGGAGGGCTGTGATGGGATTTGGGGGTGATAACCCCTTTTTGGGAGGGCTGTGATGGGATTTGGGGGTGATAACCCCTTTTTGGGGGGGTGAGGATGGGATTTGGGGGTGATAACCCCTTTTTTGGGAGGGCTGTGATGGCATTTTGGGATAAAAACTTGATTTCTCTGGCTTGTGGAAGGGGAAAAACCCCTCTTTTTGAGCGGATAGGGATGGGATTTTGGGGTGGAACCCCCTTTTTTTTCAGGGACAGGGATTTGGGGCAACTTTTTCTTTTTTTGGGGGGTTAGAAGGATGCTCACCCTCTTTTTTCTCCCCTCCCAGTATGCCCAGCAGTGGAACCAGTACTACCAGCAACAGACCCCGTGGCCCCCCTACTACAGCACCTATGACTACGGCAGCTACAGCAGCTCCCAGGGGGGCACCAGCGCCCAGTGACCCCCCCACCCCCCCTCCCCCCCTCTGTGTGTGTGTTTTTCCCTTTTTCCTCAAAAAAAAAAGTGGTTTTTTTTGTTTTTTTTTCTCTGTTTAAAGAAAAATAATATTTTTAACCTCAAAAGCGACTCGGATGGTGAATCCCACCCAGGACCCCCCCCCTTCACCCCCATCTTTGGGTCACCCCCTTTTTTGAGTCACTTTCCTCACACTTTTAGGACCAAATTTCCCCAATTTTGGGGCATTTTCCCTTCCTTTTCAACCCATTTTCTTTCATTTTCACCCCATTTTTAGTGCTGAATCCTTTTCCTCATTGTCCTTTTTTTTCCTTCTAGCTGGATTTTATGACATTAACTTCATTTTTTTTCATTTTTTCCCCATTTTGGGGGTTTTTTGGCCTCTGGTTTTTATTCCCCTTCTTGAAGAATTATAAAAAAATAATAAAAAAAGGAAAAAAAATTTAAAAAACAGAGGAAAATACCCCAAAAATGGCGTTTAACCTCCTGTCTCGCCGTTTTGGGGTGAATTTGGGGCTTTTTAGGTGCGATTTTTGACCCTTATTATGTTGGGGGGAGGGGGGGAACCAAAGCGCCTCGGAACCTTTGTCCCGGGTGCGTGGGTGCGGCGGGTTCCCCGCACCCCGGAAGTGACGTAACGGGCCGGGCCGGAGGCGGGTGAGGCCGCGCGGGACGCGGGCGGTGCCGCATTCAAACGGGGCCGGGTTGTGTCCGGGGGTTGGGGGTGTTTGGGGGGGGGGGGGGGTGCCACCACCCCACTGAGGCCTCTGCGTTCCGTTCTTGGGGGCCCTAGGGGGGTTTTCCCGCCATTTCCATGAGGGTTTTGAGGGTTTTCCCGCCATTTTCCTGAGGCAGTTGGGGTCCCCCCGCCATTTCCCTGAGGGATTTGGGGTCCTCCCGCCATTTCTCTGAGGGATTTGGGGTCCCCTGAGGGTCCCCCCCCCCATTTTCCTGAGGGATTTGGGGTCCTCCCGCCATTTTCCTGAGGGATTTGGGGTCCTCCCGCCATTTTCCTGAGGGATTTGGGGTCCTCCCGCCATTTCTCTGAGGGATTTGGGGTCCCCTGAGGGTCCCCCCGCCATTTTCCTGAGGGATTTGGGGTCCCCTGAGGGTCCCCCCGCCATTTCTCTGAGGGATTTGGGGTGCCTGGAAGGTCCCCCCGCCATTTTCTCACAGTATTTGGGGCTCCCTGCCATTTTCCTGAGGGTTTTGGGGTCCCCCCACCATTTCTCTGAGGGATTTGGGGTCCCCTGAGGGTCTCCCCCCACCTTCCTTGAGGGATTTGGGATCCCCCCTCATCTATTTGGGGTGTCCCCCCCTTCCTTTTGGGGTCCCCCCCATCCCCAAAGCAGATACTAACCATGTCCCCTTGTCCCCAACAGCTGCAGGACACCCCAAAACTGTGCCCCAGCAGCCCCCCCTCCATGGTGATGGAGCCTACAGCAGGGTGGGACCCCAAAACTGAGGGGCACCCCAATGTCACCGAGCAAGAACCGGACCCCGCAACGACCGAGGGGGACCCCGTGTCCCCAGAACGGGACCCCAAAATGTTCAAACGAGACCCCATGTCCCCAAAAAGGGACTTTGCTGCCACGTCAGACCCCAAAGGGAGGAAAAGGGACCCCAAAATGTCACAGGGGGACCCCAAAATGGCAAAGGGGGACCCTGAAATGTCACAGGGGGACCCCGAAATGACAGCGAAGGACCCCCCGTCCCCAAGGAGGGACCCCGTGTCCCCCCCGCCGGACCCTGCGCTGGAGGGGGACCCCCTTTTCCTCGAGGAGGGGGTGACCGAGCGCTGGCGCCCCGAAACTGGGCTTTTGGGGCGTCCCCGGCGTCCCCCCGCCCGCACCCGCCTGCGGAACCGGCGCTACGCTGCCCTGCGACAGCTCATCCAAGGTCAGGGGGGTAGTGTCACCTGGGGGGTCCCCAATGTCACCTGGGGGGCCCCCAATGTCCCCAGAGGATCTTTGAGGTCCTTGGGGGGGTCCCCAATGTCACCAAGTGGGTCCCCAATAGCCCAAGGGGGCGTCCCTGATGTCCCTGAGGAGTCCCCAATGTCACCAAGGGGGTCCCCAATGTCACCAGAGGGTCTTTAAGGTCCTGGGGGGGTCCCCAATGTCACCAAGGGGGTCCCCAATAGCCCAAGGGCGCCCTGATGTCTCTGAGGGGTCCCCAATGTCACCAAGGGGGTCCCCCAATGGTTTGAGGGGGGTCCCTGATGTCCCCAGAGAGGCTTTGATGTCCTTACAGGATACTCAAGGTCCCCAGGGGATCCCCCAAATCCCTGGGGGATCCCCCTAAGTCCCCAAAATCCCCCCCCCCCCCCAAAATCCCCCCAGGTCACTGAGGGCTCTGGGGCGGGGGGAGGGGGGGGGGATTCCCATCGGGGTCCCCCCAGTTTTCTGCTCATGTTGGGGTTCCCCTGACTCCTCCCTCAGGTTCCATTTGGATTTGGGGTCCCCAATTCCTCCTGGGATTTTGAGGTCCCCCCCATTGCCCCTTTGGATTTGGGGTCCCCAGTTCCTCCTGGGATTTTGGGGTCTCCCCCATTGCCCCTTTGGATTTGGGGTCCCCAGTTCCTCCTGGGATTTTGGGGGTCTCCCCCATTGCCCCTTTGGATTTGGGGTCCCCAATTCCTCCTGGGATTTTGGGGTCTCCCCCATTGCCCCTTTGGATTTGGGGTCCCCCCTGTTTCTCCTGGGATTTTGTGGTCCGCCCCATTTCCCTGGAATTTGCCCCCTCCCCCCAGTTTCTCCTGAGGTTTTTGGGGTCCCCAATTCCTCCTGGAATTTCGGGGTGCCCCCCACCCCCCCCATTTTGATCCCCCCCTTTCCCCCCCAGACGGCGAATACTTCAGCGAGGAGGAGATGCGAGCGCGAGAGCCTCTCCTCTACCAACACTACATCGGGCAATACCAGGGGGCTGAACCCTTTTTGGGGGACCCCCCAATGACCCCTCAATTTTTGGGGAGCCCCCCTGGGTGCCCCCAAACTTTAACGGGGCTGCTGTTACGCTCGGTGGAGGAAGCAGCCGTCCAGCAGCGGCTGAACCGGCAGCGCCTGCGCGACGGCGACAGCGGAGGTCAGATGGCACCCCCAAAAAAACACTTAAAGGGTTGGGGGGTCCCTAAAAATTTAGGGGGGGGGCTCCCCAAATATTTAAAGGAGAAGGGGGGTAACACCTTTTTACCCTGCCCCCCCAAAAAAAAAGATGAGGAGGGGGACACGTGGGTCCCGGACGCGGCCGAGCGAGCGATGCTCCGCGAGGAATTCATCACCCGCATGCACCAGCGCTTCTTAGACGGCGAAGACGGTGACTTCGACTACAGGTGACACCCCGAAATAATTTGGGGGGGGGGTCCCCCATGAATATCTGACCCTCCCACCCCACCCCCTTAAAATTTACCCCCCCAAAATTTCAGCCAAGTGGATGAAAACCCCGATTTGGACAACCTGGACATCGTCTCCCGCGACGCCGAGGAGCGCTACTTCGATGAAGAGGAGCCCAGTGACGCCCCCCAACTCGAATAAGGGGACCCCCCCTCGCCCCAAAATAAAGGTGACACCCCCCCAAAAAAATACCCCCCCTCGAGATTGATTTGGGGGGGACACACCCCAAATTATCCCCTCCCTGTTGGGTGTTTTCCATAGGGAAACCCCAAGGGTGGGAGGAGTGGGGTGGGGGGGTGACATCACTCTCTATTTGTCATCGCTGTGGGGGGGGCCCTGTGAGTCACCCCCATAGCGGGGGGGGTCACCCCATAACGGGGGGGGTCACCCCATAGTGGGGGGGTCACCCCATAGCGGGGGGGGTCACCTCACACCCCTCCCCCCAAAAAAAACCCAAACCCATTTCTCAGGCGTTTTGTGTTTTTCTGACTCCTCACATTTGCCCCCAAGGGGGGGTCCCCAAATATCTGACCCCCCCCCCTGCCCCCCCCCATTCCAACCACAGTGACACATCGGTCACCGTGTCCCCCCCTTGTGTCCCCCCCCCCCCTCACTGTCCCCAAGGAGGGGGGGTCATTTCCTGCCCCCCCCCCACTCCATCCTCCCCCGGAAGAATATTTTTATCCCAGGACCTTTCCGCCCCCACAGAGCCTGGGGGGGGGGGGGCCCAGCTAAGGGGGGTGTGGGGCACAGTTTGGGGGGGTCAGGAGGAGCCCTGAGGGGGGGGAGGCCTTGGGGGTGCATCCCCAAATATCTGACACCCCCCCAAATCCCCTGCCCCCTTCTAATTAACCCCCCCCCCCCCCCCAATTCCTGGCCCCCCTCCTAATTCCTTGCTCCAAATATTCCCAGCCCCCCCCTTTAATTTCTGCCCCCCCCCAAATTCCCAGACCCCCCCAATTCTTGCTCCCCCCACCTTAATTCTCTACCCCACCTCTAATTCCATGCCCCCCCAATTCCGTGCCCCCCCCAATTCCTGCCCTTCCCTCTAGTTCCTGCTCCCCCCAATTCCATGCCCCCCCCAATTCCTGCCCCCCCCTTAACTCCCTACCCCCCCAATTCCCTGCCCTTCCCAAATTCCCACCCCTCCCTAATTCGTGCCCCCCCCTTAAATTTTGTGTCCCCCCCAATTCCCTGTGCCCCCCCAATTCCCTGTGCCCCCCCAATTCCCTGCCCCCCCAATTCCCTGCCCCCCACTCTAATTCCTGCCCCCCCTCAAATTTTGTCCCCCCCAATTCCCTGTGCCCCCCAATTCCCTCTGCCCCCCCAATTCCCTGTGCCCCCCCAATTCCCTGCCCCCCACTCTAATTCCTGCCCCCCCAATTCCCTGCACCCCCTCCAAATTCCATGCCCCCCCCTCCATTTTCTGCCCACCCCCCAATTCCTGCCCCCCCCCCCCAATTCCTGCCCCCACCCCCCCAAATCCCCCCCCCCCCCCCCAATTCTCTTCTCACTTCACCAAAAAAAAGCAGAAGTCGAATCCAAAAAATTCCCCAGAACCGGTTAAAAATTAAATAAGATTTTTTTTTAGGGAGGTGTCAGGGGGGGGGGGGCTTACAAAAGTGGGGGGGGGGGGGGTGTTTATAAAATGGGGGGGGGTCCAGGTGGGGGGCAGGGGGGGGTCAGCTGCATTTACAGGAGCGAACCACCATGTTGGAGAGCTGCTCCACCCGCGCCTTGCGCCCCACGTAGTACACGATGGGGAGGGGGTCCAGGGTCTGGGGGACGCAGCAGGGGGCTGCTGACGCCCCTGGGTTGTGTTGGTTGTACAGAGCCAAGACCTGGGACCCCCCCAAAAAAAAATCAGAGACCCCCCCCCAAAATAATGAGGGTGACCCCCCCCCCATATCTAAGGGACACCCCAGTGTCCATCCACAGGGGGATGGCAGTGGGAAGGGGGCTTAGCACCCTCCTGTGTCCCCACCCCACCCCAAAGATGGGTGTATGGGACCCCCCCCCCCTCCCAAATCTCCCCAGGGACCCCAATATCTGGGCCCCCCCCAAAAGAATCTCCAGGACCCAAAATAATGAGGGTGACCCCCCCATATCTAAGGGACACCCCAATGTTCATCCACAGGGGGATGGCAGTGGGGAGGGGGCTTAGCACCCTCCTGTGTCCCCACCCCCCCCCCCCCCCCCCAAATCTCCCCAGGGACCCCAATATCTGGGACCCCCCCCAAAAGAATCTCCAGGACCCAAAATAATGAGGGTGACCCCCCCCCATATCTAAGGGACACCCCAATGTTCATCCACAGGGGGATGGCAGTGGGGAGGGGGCTTAGCACCCTCCTGTGTCCCCACCCCACCCCAAAGATAGGTGTTTGGGACTCCCCCCCTCCCAAATCTCCCCAGGGACCCCAATATCTGGGACCCCCCCCAAAAGAATCTCCAGGACCCCCCATTCCTTCTCTCCCCACAGCCCCAGCACCCACCTCTCCCTCTCCCCAGTGCTCCCAGCACCCACATTCCCCCCCCACTTCCCAGTTGCTCCCAGTTGGGATACTGGGATCCCAAGTGGCCCCCCGTTTTTCTTGGGGACCCCAGTGCCCCCCCCCGCCCCCCCATGGACCCAAATATTTGGGACCCCCCCAAAAAAAGAACCCCCCACCCTCCCCAACTCTCCTCTCCCCATAGCCCCAGCACCCACATTCCTCCTCTCCAGGGACCCAGCACCCACATTCCCTCCCCACCCAGTTGCTCCCAGTTGGGATACTGGAATCCCAAGTGCCCCCCCATCACCCCAGGGACCCCAATATCTGGGACCCCCCCCAAAAGAATCTCCAGGACCCCCCATTCCTTCTCTCCCCACAGCCCCAGCACCCACCTCTCCCTCTCCCCAGTGCTCCCAGCACCCACATTCCCCCCCCCCCACCTCCCAGTTGCTCCCAGTTGGGATACTGGGATCCCAAGTGGCCCCCCCTTTTTCTAGGGGACCCCAGTGCCTCCCCATGGACCCCAATATCTGGGACCCCCCCAAAAAGAATCTCCAGTACCCCCCATTCCTTCTCTCCCCATAGACCCAGCACCCACATTCCACCTCTCTAGGGACCCAGCACCCACATTCCCTCCCCTCCCAGTTGGGATACTGGGATCCCAAGTGGCCCCCCCTTTTTCTAGGGGACCCCAGTGCCTCCCCATGGACCCCAGGTACCCCAATATCTGGGACCCCCCCCAAAAGAATCTCCAGGACCCCCCCATTCCTTCTCTCCCCACAGCCCCAGCACCCACATCCCTCCCTCTCCCCAGTGCTCCCAGCCCCTCCGGCTCCCCCGGACCCCCCCGAACCCCCCCCGACCCCCCCCCCGCAGCCCCCCCAGTGCCCCCCAGTGCCCCCCAGTGCCCCCCACCTTGGTGTACTGGGTGTCAGCGCTCCAGACGTAGGGGCAGGGCCCCATGCAGAAGTTGGCCATGTAGCCCCTGGGCTCGTGGATCCACTTCCACTGCAGGTCCCGCCGGAAGTCGATGTACAGCGGCCGCACGCAGCAGTTCTTCTCCTCCGTCCTGGGGGGCACCCACACACGGGGGTCCTGGGGGGCCCCAACCCTTCCTGGGGGGCCTCAACCCTCCCTGGGGGCTCTCAGGGGTCCCCAACCCTCCCGGGGGGTCCCCAACCCTCTCTGGGGGGTCTCAGGGGTCCCCAACCCTTCCTGGGGGTCCCCAACCCTCCCTGGGGGGTCTCAGGGGTCCCCAACCCTCCCTGGGGGTCCCCAACCCTCCCTGGGGGGTCTCAGGGGTCCCCAACCCTCCCTGGGGGTCCCCAACCCTCTCTGGGGGGTCTCAGGGGTGGGGGTTCTATGGTGGGGGGGGGTCCCATGGCAGGGGAGGGTCCCATGGCGTCCCATGGCAGGCGGGGGTCCCGGTGCCCACCCGAAGCAGTAGTGCGTGTCCCTGGGTGGGCAGGGGTCCCATTGAGGGGGGGTCCCATTGGGGGGGGTCCCATTGGGGGGGGGTCACCCACCCGAAGCAGTAGTGGGGGTCCCCTGGGTGGGGGGGGGTCCCCAGGATGGGTGGGGGGGGTCCCATGTTGGGGGGGTCCCACGGGGGGGTCCCTGGGTGGGGGGGGTCCCACGGGGGGGTCCCTGGGTGGGGGGGGGTCCCACGGGGGGGTCCCACGGGGGGGTCCCTGGGTGTGGGGGGTCCCTGGGTGGGGGGGTCCCACGGGGGGGTCCCATGTTGGGGGGGGTCCCACAGGGGGGGTCACCCACCCGAAGCAGTAGTGGGGGTCCCCTGGGTGGGGGGGGTCCCCAGGATGGGTGGGGGGGGTCCCATGTTGGGGGGGTCCCACGGGGGGGTCCCTGGGTGGATGGGTGGGGGGTCCCACGGGGGGGTCACCCACCCGAAGCAGTAGTGGGTGTCTCTGGGTGGGTGTGTGGGTGGGTAGGGGGGGGGTTCCATGGGTGGGGGTCCCACGGGGGGGTCACCCACCCGAAGCAGTAGTGGGTGTCCCTGGGTGGGTGGGGGTCCCATTGCGGGGGTCCCTGGGTGGGGGGGGTCCCTGGATGGGTGGGGGTCCCACGGGGGGGTCCCTGGGTGGATGGGTGGGGGGGTCCCACGGGGGGTCACCCACCCGAAGCAGTAGTGGGTGTCTCTGGGTGGGTGTGTGGGTGGGTAGGGGGGGGTTCCATGGGTGGGGGTCCCACGGGGGGGTCCCACGGGGGGGTCACCCACCCGAAGCAGTAGTGGGTGTCGAGCGCGCGGCGCTGCCGGGGGCTGTGCAGCTGGGGGAGGCGCTCGGGGGGCAGCGCCATGGCCAGCAGGTACGGGACCCTCCGGTGCTTCCGGGCGATGCCCTGCATGTCCCCGCGGTGCTGCTCGAACCCTGGGGGGACACCCACCGCGGGGGGGGGCGGGGTGACACCGGGGACACCCCCGGGGTGACGTCACCGCCCCCTGTCCCCCCCTGTCCCCCCCCCGTGCCGGTACCTTCGATGGTGACGCGCAGCTCCTCGGCGCCGCCCGGGCTCTGCTCGCAGGGACAGTGGACGCTCAGCTTGAAAACACCCCAAAACTCTGCCAGGACCAGCGATGTCACCACGAGGGGGGGGACACTGGGGACATTGGGGACACCCCCCCTCCTCACCCCCCCCCCCCAGCTCACCGCCACCGCTGAGCCACTGCTGGAGGACGTCGGTGACGTCGAACCAGAGCCACTCCTCGTCCGCCGTCACCCGCACCGAGCGCCCGTGCAGGTACCGCCACGAGGCGTTGCCGTAGCCCTGCGGGGACGGGGGCACCGGGTCAGGGCTGTCCCCCGTGTCCCCAACCCCCCCCCCCCGCCCTGTGTCACCGGGATGGAGCCGGCTGGGTCACCGAAAGCCACACGGGGAGCAAATCCACCCGCTGTGGCCCCAAAATAGGGTCAGGGTGGCCCCAAAATAGGGTCAGGGTGTCCCCAAACCCCTCACTGTGTCCCCAAAATAGGGTCAGGGTGGCCCCAAACCCCTCACTGTGTCCCCAAACCCCTCACTGTGTCCCCAAAACAGGGTCAGGGTGGCCCCAAACCCCTCACTGTCCCCAAAATAGGGCCAGGAGGTCACCAAACCCCTCACTGTGTCCCCAAAACAGGGTGAGGGTGTCCTCAAACCCTTCATTGTGTCCCCAAACCCTTCATTGTGTCCCCAAACCCCTCACTGTATCCCCAAAATAGGGTCAGGAGGTCCCCAAACCCCTCACTGTGTCCCCAAACCCCTCACTGTGTCCCCAAAACAGGGTCAGGGTGGCCCCAAACCCCTCACTGTGTCCCCAAACCCCTCACTGTGTCCCCAAAACAGGGTCAGGGTGGCCCCAAACCCCTCACTGTCCCCAAAATAGGGCCAGGAGGTCACCAAACCCCTCACTGTGTCCCCAAAACAGGGTGAGGGTGTCCTCAAACCCTTCATTGTGTCCCCAAACCCTTCATTGTGTCCCCAAACCCCTCACTGTATCCCCAAAATAGGGTCAGGAGGTCCCCAAACCCCTCACTGTGTCCCCAAACCCCTCACTGTGTCCCCAAAACAGGGTCAGGGTGGCCCCAAACCCCTCACTGTCCCCAAAATAGGGCCAGGAGGTCACCAAAATAGGGTCAGGAGGTCCCCGAACCCCTCACTGTGTCCCCAAACCCCTCACTGTGTCCCCAAAACAGGGTCAGGGAGTCCCCAAACCCCTCACTGTGTCCCCAAACCCCTCACCGTGTCCCCAGAGCACATCCACAGGGTCCCCAAAGCCACCGTGTCCCCTCTGCACCCCCTGTGTCCCCAAACCTTGTGTCCCCAAACCCTGTGTCCCCCCATGGCTGTGACATCCCTGCTCCCCGTGTCCCCAACTCCTGCGCCCCAGTGTCCTCTGTCCCTCTGTCCTGTGTCCCCCTGTCCTGTGTTCCTGTATCAGCAACTCCTGCGTCCCTCTGTCCCGTGTCCCCATGTCCTGCAGCTCTCTGTCCTGTGTCCCTCTGTCCTGCATCCCTGTGTCCCTCTGTCCCGTGTCCCCATGTCCTGCAGCTCTCTGTCCTGTGTCCCTCTGTCCTGCATCCCTGTGTCCCCAACTCCTGTGTCCCCATGTCCTGCAGCTCTCTGTCCTGTGTCCCTCTGTCCTCAAGTCCTGTGTCCCCACAGCCTGTGTCCCTGTGTCCCTCTGTCCTCTGTCCCCATGTCCTGAGTCCCTAAGTCCTGCATCTCCATCCCTGTGTCCCCGTGTCCTGTGTCCCCACATCCTGTGTCCCTCTGTCCTGTGTCCCCCATCCTCTGTCACCAAGTCCTGTGTCCCAATGTCACACATCCCTGTGTCCCTCTGTCCTGTGTCCCCATGTCCTGTGTCCCTCTGTCCTGTGTCTCCAACTCCCGTGTCCCTCTGTCTCCCTGTCCTGTGTCCCCACATCCCGTGTCCCCATGTCCTGCAGCTCTCTGTCCTGTGTCCCTCTGTCCTCAAGTCCTGTGTCCCCACAGCCTGTGTCCCTGTGTCCCTCTGTCCTCTGTCCCCATGTCCTGAGTCCCTAAGTCCTGCATCTCCATCCCTGTGTCCCCGTGTCCTGTGTCCCCATGTCCCCCTGTCCTCAAGTCTTGCGTCCCCACATCCTGTGTCCCTCTGTCCTGTGTCCCCCTGTCCTCTGTCACCAAGTCCTGTGTCCCAATGTCACACATCCCTGTGTCCCTCTGTCCTGTGTCCCCATGTCCTGTGTCCCTGTGTCCCTCTGTCCTGTGTCCCCAACTCCTGTGTCCCCATGTCCTGCAGCTCTGTCCTGTGTCCCTCTGTCCTGTGTCCCCATGTCCTGAGTCCCTAAGTCCTGCATCTCCATCCCTGTGTCCCCACATCCTGGGTCCCTCTGTCCTGTGTCCCCCGTCCTCTGTCACCAAGTCCTGTGTCCCAATGTCACGCATCCCCATGTCCCTCTGTCCTGTGTCCCCATGTCCTGTGTCCCCATGTCCTGCAGCTCTCTGTCCTGTGTCCCCATGTCCTGTGTCCCTGTGTCCCTCTGTCCTGTGTCTCCAACTCCTGTGTCCCTCTGTTTCCCTGTCCTGTGTTCCCACATCCCCCTGTCCCACCGCAGCATCCCCACACGCGTCCCCAGCACCGTGACCGTCCCCACAGGTGTCCCCAGCACCGTGACCGTCCCCTCACGCGTCCCCTTGGTCCCCACCTGGTAGAGCTCCAGGCGCTGCTCCACCCCCGCGTTGTCGGTGCCCGCCCGCTGCCGCAGCATCCGCAGCTCGGCCCGGTGCAGCAGCGCCTCGCGCCCGATCTCCGCCCGCACCCGCGACGCGTTGAAGATGAAGAAGGTGCTGTGGCTCGTGGGGCGCCAGTGCTCCAGTGGCCCTGTGGGGACAGCGCTGTCACCGGGGTCTGGCACCAAACCCCCCCCCGGCTGCCCTGCGGCCCCTGTTCACTCTGGAGCGGAGTGATGGCCCCTGTTCACTCTGGAGTGATGGCTCCTGTTCACTCTGGAGCGGAATGATGGCTCCTGTTCACTCTGGAGCTGAATGATGGCTCCTGTTCACTCTGGAGTGATGGCTCCTGTTCACTCTGGAGCGGAATGATGGCCCCTGTTCACTCTGGAGCACAGTGATGGCCCCTGTTCACTCTGGAGCACAGTGATGGCCCCTGTTCACTCTGGAGCACAGTGATGGCCCCTGTTCACTCTGGAGCAGAGTGATGGCCCCTGTTCACTCTGGAGCACAGTGATGGCCCCTGTTCACTCTGGAGCACAGTGATGGCCCCTGTTCACTCTGGAGCGGAATGATGGCCCCTGTTCACTCTGGAGCGGAGTGATGGCCCCTGTTCACTCTGGAGCACAGTGATGGCCCCTGTTCACTCTGGAGCACAGTGATGGCCCCTGTTCACTCTGGAGCGGAGCGATGGCCCCTGTTCACTCTGGAGCACAGTGATGGCCCCTGTTCACTCTGGAGCTGAATGATGGCCCCTGTTCACTCTGGAGCGGAATGATGGCTCCTGTTCACTCTGGAGCACAGTGATGGCCCCTGTTCACTCTGGAGCGGAGTGATGGCCCCTGTTCACTCTGGAGCGGAGTGATGGCCCCTGTTCACTCTGGAGCGGAATGATGGCTCCTGTTCACTCTGGAGCTGAATGATGGTCCCTGTTCACTCTGGAGTGGAGTGATGGCCCCTGTTCACTCTGGAGCGGAATGATGGCCCCTGTTCACTCTGGAGCGGAATGATGGCCCCTGTTCACTCTGGAGCACAGTGATGGCCCCTGTTCACTCTGGAGCACAGTGATGGCCCCTGTTCACTCTGGAGCGGAATGATGGCTCCTGTTCACTCTGGAGTGATGGCTCCTGTTCACTCTGGAGCTGAATGATGGCTCCTGTTCACTCTGGAGTGATGGCCCCTGTTCACTCTGGAGCTGAATGATGGCCCCTGTTCACTCTGGAGCGGAGCGATGGCCCCTGGCCCCTGTTCACTCTGGAGCTGAATGATGGCTGCGATGTTCCCTTTCCTCCCTGCCCTCCTGTACCACCTCACCTGGATACTGAGCTTTTGGGGGGGTGAGTGTGGACACCCCAAGGCTCCCACCATGACTCCCCCTCCCCCACCCAAGGGACCCCCCCACACCCCCCCCACACCCCCCCACCCCCCGGGGGGGGCCGCGGGCCCGGCCCGGCCTCCCTGAGCTCAACAAAGCTGCTTCAGAGCCGGGGATTACTCAGCAAACCACAACGTCCGGCCACGGCGCTGGGGGGGGGACACACCCCCGGGGGTCCGCCTGGGGGGCACCCAGGGGTCCTGGGGGGGGGGGACACACCCCCGGGGGTCCGCCTGGGGGGCACCCAGGGGTCCTGGGAGGGGGGGACACACCCCCGGGGGTCCACCTGGGGGGCACCCAGGGGTCCTGGGGGGGACACACACCCCCGGGGGTCCGCCTGGGGGGCACCCAGGGGTCCTGGGGGGGGGGAGATGCAGGGTTTTGGGGTGGGGGGGGGGGAACAGGGGTCCTGGAGGGGACCTATGGGGTCTGGGACATGGGGGGGACCCAGGGATTTTGGTGGGGGGGACACCGAGGGGTCCAGGTCAGGGGGCACCCAGGGGTCCTGGGTGGCACCTTGTGGGGGGGACAGAAGGGACTCAGGGGTCCAGGCTTAGGGTGGGGGACACCCAGGTGTCCTTGGGGGCACCCACCTGGGGGTGGGGAGGGGGGGACAGAGGGGACCCAGGGGTCCAGGACAAGGGGGAGACCCAGGAGGGCACCCAGGGGTCCAGGCTTGGGGTGGGTGGGTGGGTGGGAGTCACCCAGGGGGTCTCGGGGTGGGTGAGGTGGGGGGGGGAGGCAGAGACACGGGATCCGAGACAAGACCCACCCCAAACTTCTTGAGAGAAATATTGGGGGGGGGGTGTCCCAAACAGCCCCCCCTGCCCCCAACTCACCCACCCACCCCCAACCCAACCCCCCCCCGGGGGTCTCCACGCCCCCCCCCCACCCCCCTCTCTGGGGGTCTCCATGGGGAACTGATGAAGTTCCTTCCAATCAGCCCCCCCCCCCTTGCCCCCCCCTCACCGGGGGTCTCCACGCCCCCCCTCACCCTCTCCGGGGATCCCCACGCCCCCCCTCACCCTCTCCGGGGGTCCCCACGCCCCCCCTCACCCTCTCCGGGGGTCCCCACGCCCCCCCTCACCCTCTCCGGGGATCCCCACGCCCCCCCTCACCCCCCTCTCTGGGGGTCTCCATGGGGAACTGATGAAGTTCCTTCCAACCAGCCCCCCCCCCCCCTTGCCCCCCCCCCTCACCGGGGGTCCCCACGCCCCCCCTCACCCCCCCCCGGGGGTCCCCACGCCCCCCCTCACCCTCTCCGGGGGTCTCCATGGGGAACCGGTGCAGCTCCTTGGCGTAGTACTCGTCGGGGTCCTCGGGGGGCCGGAGCCGCTCCCGCTGCTGCAGCAGCTCCCGGGTGCTGTTGTAAAGAGCCCGAATCTCCTCCGGTAACGGCAGCGGGGGGGTCTCGGTGGGGGGGGGTTCCGTTAAACGAAGTTTACTTAAAATTTGGCCCCGAACCGCTTCGATTCGTTTTTTTTTCGCCGCTTCCAAATCTAAGGAGCGGCACGTGGAGAACGCCCGGGCCGCTCCCAGTACGGCCAGTAACACCGCCAGCTCCATCCCATCCGCGAGGCAACCCCCCCCCCACCCCCCCAAAAAACAACCCACCCCCCTCTTCGCTACACCCCCCCCACCCTACGCCCCTTTTTTTAGCCGTTTACGCCCCAAAAAACCCGCTCAGTTTCCCCCCCCCCCCAAAAGTTCCTCGGTTCCCGGTTCCCCGGTGGGTTTTAAAGTCACTGGTGATGGGGGGGGGGGGGGGGGGGCGGAACGGGGCGGCCCCACGCAGGAAACGTGGGGGGGGGGGGGGGGGGGGGGGTGTGTTTGGGCCCCCCCCCTCCCCCTTCCTTCTTTTTCCGCTCGGTGGGGCACGATCGTGGGCGGAGGGAAACGCTGTGGGGGGGGGAAACTGAGTCACGAGGCAGGTGACAGGGACACCACCCCCCCACCCAGGACCCCCCCCACGAAGGACCCCCCAGGAAGGACCCAGACGTCTGGGACACACCCCCCACCCCACCCACCCACCCACCCCCAGCAGCACCCAGACGTCTGGGACACTTCCTCCTCCCCCCACCCATGAGGAACTGGGTGTCCCAAAATAGGGTGGGGGGGTTGAGGGGGGGGTTGGGAGTGGGGGGGGTCCCTGACACCCCTGGGACCCCCCCCCCAAAAAAAAAAATCAAAAGAGCATCAAATCTGGTGGAAAAAGAGGTTTATGGGGTGGGGGGGGGACCCCACAGGAACACCCACCCTGTCCCCCTTTACCCCCCCCCCCCCCCCCAAGAGCTGACCCGGGTGGGGTGACAGGGCTGGGGGGGTCACACGTGTCTGGGACATTCAGAGGGACCCCATTGTCCTGTCCTGGGGGGACCCCAAGTGTCCCCGCCCCATGGGCACACCAATGTCCTGTCACCCCCCATCCCCAGGGGACCCTGAAGTCCTGTCCTGGGCAGGGAAGGACCCCAAGTGTCCCCACCCCTTGGAGACCCCATCTCCTCATCTCTGAGGGACCCTGTCCCCAGGGGACCACAACATTTCATCTTCAGGGGACTTTGTCCCCCTTGTTTTCAGGGGTTCCTGGTGTCCCCTCCCCCTGGTTCCTGTCCCCAGGTGTCCCCAGTGTCCCCTCCCCATGGTCCCTGTCCCCTCATCCCTAGGGGACCTTGTCCCCCTGTGCCCTGGGGTCTCTGGTGTCCCCTGTCCCCAGGTGTCCCCGGTGTCCCCTCCCCGTGGTCCCATCCCCAGGGGTCTCTGGTGTCCTCTCCTGGTGTCTGGTCCCTGTCCCCAGTGTCCCCTCCCGGTGTCCCCTGTCCCCTCAGCACTGCACCCCGTAGCGCCCGAAGTGCCGCAGGAGGACCCCGAGCTGCAGGTGAACGGTGCCGGCGGCTTCGGTGCGGAGACGGAACCGGTCGGTGGCGCCGGTGGTGACGGCTTCGGGGGTGCGCAGCTGGGGACCCCCCCCCACGAAACGCTGACTCAGCCGTTCCCGCCAGGTCCCCCGCGGGCGCCAAGTGACACAAGTCACCGTGTGACACCCGGGGGTGGCCGGGAGGTGACAGAAACCGTAACCCAGCACCTGCCCGCGCCCAAAATCATCCTGGTGCCACACCTGCAGGTGGAGTTTGGGCCAACCTGGGGGGGGACAGGGACACGGGGGGGTGACAGGGACACAGAGGGGACACCAAAGGGGGGAGGTGACACAAGGGGACACGGTACCTTGTAACCCTTTGGTGGCAAAATGGACATCGATGGGGTGGCACCAATAAGCCACATCGTCCACCTGAGGATCATCCACCTGCGTCTGCCCCGACTCCAAACCCGACAGCAGCTTCCAGGCGCCGCCTGTGACATCGGGGGCCACCTCCGTGTCACCCCCTGGATGTCCCCAAACCCCCCCTTATTTTTGGGGGGAGGGACCCCCTCCCCCTGCTCACCAGCGTGCAGCCCCCACTTGCAGAAGAGGCGGCGCTGGGGGAACCCACTGGCCCCCACCAGCTGCCCGATGACGTGCAGCTCTGCCATGGCCTGGGTGGGGACACGGGGACAAAGGGACAGTGACAGGGGGGACACCCCCCTCTGGGTGTCACCCCCCTCCACCCATTTTTCCCACCATTGCACCCCCAAACCGCCCCATTGCACCCCAAAACTCTCCTCATTCCACCCCAAAATCCCTTGTTTTACCCCCAAAGTCCCCACATCGCACCCCCCAAGCCCCTGTTTTATCCCATAACCCCCATTTTGCCCCAAATGCCCCGTTTTAACCCAAAACGGGGTTAAATGTTCCTCATTGCACCCCAAAACCCCCCACTGTACCCCTATAACACCCCAATTTACTCCCAAACCCCCCTCATTTCACCCCCAAACACCCTCACTGCACCCCAAAATACCCCATTTTACCCCCAAACCCCCACTGTACCCCCACAACACCCCGTTTTACTCCCACCCCCCACTCATTCCACCCCAAAATACCACGTTTTACCCCCAAAATTCCCCATTTCTCCCCCGTCCCCCCGTTTACACCCACCCCCCTTCGGGGCCGCGCACTAGAGGCCGCGCACGCGCACCGGAACGCACCACTGAGACTTCCGCTTCACTTCCGGGGTCCGTTGCCGCGACAACGCGCGGCCCAGCCCAACGCTGCTTTCTTATTGGCTACAACGCCGCAAACCCCGCCCGCCGCCATCTTGGGAAGGTCAAGAGGTGGCAGAAGCCATCATGGGAGCCGCCATATTGAAGTGTACCAGTGAGCGCGGTGGTGCCGTACAGCGGCCGCCGCCATCTTGGATGCACCAGTGACTGCCGTACAGCGGCCGCCGCCATCTTGGACGTACCAGTAGCTGTCCTACAGTGGGGGACGCCATCTTGGGTGAGCACTGGTTCCGTACAAGGGCCGCCATCTTGGGTGCACCAGCGATTGCCGTACAAGTGGGGGCGGCCATCTTGGGTGTCCCCACAGGGGTGTCCCCAGCCATATCCCTGTGTGTCCCCCCACGTCCTCGGGGCGGGGGGCTCAGGAGGTGGCAGAGGTTCCCCATGAGACGCTGGATGGACTCAGAAGCACAATGGTGGGTGGGGGCCTTTACTGAGTGCTGTGGGGGTCTGAGGCCACGGGGGGGCAGGGGTGACAACTGGGGACAGTTGGGGACAGTCCAGCTGCCCCGGGGGGGTCCTGGTGTCACGATTTGGAATATTTCCGCCGAGCAGAGTCGCGGTAGAACTGGAAAATGGCGTCGGCGGCGCGTTGGGCGGCAGCGAGGCACTGCTGCATCTGTGGGGGGAGCGGAGAGAGGAAAGTGGGGACCCCACGGTGGGTTGTACCCCCAAAAATATCCCCTGCTGGGGGTCCCCGAAGCCCCTCACCTCCTCCACGGAGCAGCTGCCTTTGGTGGTGGCCATCAGCACCCTCCTGTCGACACTGGCGATGGCGAAGGTGAGGACAGCGCGCGCCTCCTGCCCGGGATCCGGGGTGGGGGGAGATCAATGAAGGGGGGAGGACACACACACAGAGAATTTGGGGGTCCCCCCACCCCCCCAGTTTGCCCCTCACCTGCTCCTGGCGGGTGGTGGGATCCAGGACGATGGCACCGGAGGGGTGGAGGGCGCAGGTGACGCCGCAGAAGAGGGAGGAGAGGGGCAGCCCCGCGTCCAGCAGCCCCAGGCAGGCGGCGTTCAGGCAGCACGAGAGCAGCTTTTGGGGGGGGGGGGTCAAGGATAAAAGTGTAGGGGGGGACACCCCAAAAATAACACCACAGCTCTAAATCTCCCTTTTTTTCGCTCAAAACCCCCTCGGAGGGTCCCTGGGGAGGATACGGAGCCGGCGTCGCTCAGCACCTGCAGCACCAGGGTGAGGGCGCTGCGGGGGTGCAGCCCCCCCAGGACGACGCTCTCACACGTCCCCCGCAGCAGCTGCTCCCGGCTGCGCTCGCTCACGCCTGTCCGGGGGGGGGAGGGGGTCACTTTGGGGTGTCCTGAGCCCCCCCTCCCCCCAGGGCACCCCAATAATCCTTGGGATGACCTGAGATCCCCTTGGAACCCTCCCAAATCATTTGGGAGTCATTGGGATGGTCTAAGACCCCCCCCCATCCCCTTTGAGACCCCTGGGATGCCCTGAGACTCCCCCCAGGACCACCCAAAACCACCCAAGACCCCCTCAGCACCCCCCAGTACCCCTTGGGACCCTCTGGAACCCCCCAAGACCCCTCCAAACACTCCCCCAATACCCCCCGAGACCCTCCCAGGACCCTCGAGACCATTTAACACCCCATCAGCGCCCCCCAATACACATTGGGACCCCCTGAGACCCTGCAACACCCCCCTAGGACCCCTCAATACTCCTCAGCACCCGTCAGGACCCCTTGAAACCCCCCCACGACCTCGTAAGACCCCCCGAGGACCACCTAAGACCCCTCTCTGCACTCCCCAGTACCCCTCAGGACCCCCAATACCCCTCAGAACCCCCTGAGACCTCTCCCAAGACCCCTAATACTCTTCAGAACTCTCCGAGACCCCCCCTGCACCCCCCAATGCCCCTCAGGGACCCCCCCAATAACCCCTGAGGGACCCACCTGGCAGCCCCACCTTGGGCCGCAATAAAACCTCCAGCGTAGCCCGATCCGGCAGCTCCTTACTGCCCTTCACCTCCATGGGGCCATAGACCCCGGCCAGTACCGCCGTGTCACCTGCGGACCGGGAGAGGAGCGCGGTCAGCGCCGGAGGGGGGGGAAGGGGAGGGACCGGAGAGCGGGGGAAGCCCCGCAGCACCTTGCAGGAAGGCGGCGGAGCCGTCGGGCCGGGAGAGCAGCCCCTGCTCGCAGGAGAACGGCCGCAGGGAGCCGGCCTCATCTTCCGCCGCCGCCATCTTGCCTTCTTGCTCCTCCTTCCTTCGCCGCCACCATCATGGCCGCCACTTCCGCTTCCGGAGCGCGCGCGCGCGAGCGGGACGCATTACGTAGCTTCTAGTCACGCCCCCTTTGTGCGTAGCACCGCCCACTTGTGCGTGGACACGCCCCCGTTGATTGACCGCGCCCCCCTCCCGCCGCTTAACTCGGAGCCGGTGACCACGCCCCCCGTTCGGCCCCGCTCCGCCAATGAACGCGCTCGCTCAGGGCTTGACTACGCCCCTGCGGTTTGACCCCTACTTGCCCCCGTCCACCAATGATTGCAAAGTGGCCGTTTGACCACGCCCCCTGAAGGCTTAGCCACGCCCCCACCGCTTGAGCTTTCTCAACCAATGAGCACGTCCCGCTGCTTGGCCACGCCCCCGCCTCTAGACCACGCCTCCTCTTCACCCCGTTCCGCCAATGAGCACTTCCGGCTGCTTGGCCACACCTCTACCTGTTGACTGGGCTCCCTTGACCACGCCCCCTGATGCTTTACCACGCCCCTCGCTCCACCAATCAGCGCTCCCAAGACGCTTGACCACGCCTCCCTTCTGCCTTAACCACGCCCAGCCGTGAGGCTTGTCAACTCTCCACCAATGAGCACACCCCACTGCTTGGCCACGCCCACGACAAGATGGCGGCGCTGCGGGTGTTGCGATGGCGCCTCCCGAGGGTCCCGGGCCCGGCCCGGCGCCTCAGCACGGCCGTGAGTGGGGCGGGGGGGGGCGGGGACACCACTGACCCCCTGGGACCCGCCATGTCACCATGTCCCCCCCATGTCCTCATGTCCCCCATGTCCCCATGTCCCCCCATGTCCCCATGTCCCTGTCCCCAGGAGTTCCCGGTGCCCGAGGAGCGCCCGCAGTTCCCCGGTGCCTCGGCCGAGTTCGCTGACCGGTTGGAATTCATCCGGCCCAACGTCCTGTCCGGGATCCCCGTGTACCGGGTCATGGACCGGCTGGGCCAGATCGTCAACCCTGCTGAGGACCCCCAGGTCAGCCCCCCACCGCGGGGGGGGACACGGGCACCGGGGGGGACATGGGCACCGGGGGGGGATGGGGACATGGGCACCAGGGAGGGACATGGGCACCGGGGGGGATGGGGACACGGGCACTGGGGGGAGGATATGGGCATTGGGGGGGTGGGACATGGGCATCGGGGGGGACATGGGCAACTCAGGGTGGGACACGGGCTCCTTGCGGGGGGACACGGCACAGGTACCTCAGGGGGACATGGGACACCCAGCACGCTGTGTCTGGGGGGTGACAACATGAACACGTGATGGGCAGGCATGTGGCACCATGAACACGTGATGTCCAGGCGTGTGACACCCCAAACATGTGATGTCTGGGCTTGTGGTACCACAAACATGTGAGGTGACACTGGGAACACGCAATGTCCAGGTGTGTGACACCTGAAACATGCAACCTCTGGGTTCATGACACCCTGAACACGCGATGTCCAGGCTTGGGATGTCCCCCACGCCCCACACGGTCACGCCACAGCCCAGACACAGAAACAAACCGTGTGACGTTGCGTGTTGTGGGGTGGGGGACATCCCCAAACCCCCCCGTGTCCCCCCACAGCTGCCCAAGGAGCTGGTGCTGAAGCTCTACAAGACCATGACGCTGCTCAACACCATGGACCGCATCCTCTACGAGTCCCAGCGGCAGGTACGGGGGGGACACCCCAAAACTGGGGACTTTCACCCCAAAACTAGGGACTTTCACCCCCAAAATTGGGGTATTTCAGCCAAAACTGGGGACTTTCCCCCCAAAATTGGGCACTTTCACTCCCAAAATGGGGATATTCCCCTCAAAACTGGGGACTTCCCCCCAAAAATGGTCACATTCCCTGCAAAATTGGGGACTTCCACCCCAAAATTGGGGACTTCCACCCCAAAATTGGGGACTTTCATCCCCAAAATGAGGATGTTCCAGCCAAAATTTGGGACCTTCACCCCAAAAATGGTGACTTTGCCCCCAATTTGTGACTTTCACTCCCAAAATTGGGGATATTCCCCTAAAAACTGGGGACTTTCCCCCAAAAATGGGCACATTCCCCCCAAAATTGGGGACTATTACACTCAAATTGTTGACTTCCCCCCCCCAAATTGGGAGATTCCCCTCAAAATTGGTGACTTCACTCCAAAATTGAGGCCATTCCCCCCAAAATTGATGACTTTCTCTTCAAAATGGTGACTTTCCCGCCAAAATCGGTGATTTTTTCTCAAAGTCGTTGACTTTCCTGCCAAAATTGGGCACATTCCCCTCAAAATTGATGACTTTCTCTCAAAATCAGTGACTTTCCCGCCAAAAATCGGACCCATTCCCCTCAAAATTGCCGCTTTTCCCTCAAAATTGCCGCTTTTCCCTCAGAATTGGTGACTTTTCCCCAAAATCGCTGCTTTCCCCTCAAAAAAATTGCTGCTTTTCCCTCAAAATTAGTGACTTTCCCCTCAAAATTTGGCACATTCCCCCCAAAATTGGGCGCTTTCCCCCCACAATTGCCGCTTTCCCCTCACAATTGCTGACTTTCCCGCCAAAATCGGGCCCATTCCCCTCAAAATTGCCGCTTTTCCCTCAGAATTGGTGACTTTTTCCCCAAAACTGCTGCTTTCCCCCAAAAAAATGTTGCGTTTCTCTCAAAATTGGTGACTTTCTCTCAAAATTGGGTGCTTTCCCCCCACAATTGCCACTTTCCCCTCAAAATGGGTGACTTTCCCGCCAAAATCAGACACATTCCCCTCAAAATTGCCGCTTTTCCCTCAGAATTGGTGATTTTTTCCCCCAAATTGCTGCTTTCCCCCAAAAAAATGTTGCATTTCCCTCAAAATTGGCGACTTTCTCTCAAAATTGGGCGCTTTCCCCCCACAATTGGTGACTTTCCCGCCAAAATCGGGCCCATTCCCCTCAAAATTGCCGCTTTTCCCTCAGAATTGGTGACTTTTTCCCCAAAATTGCTGCTTTTTCCCCCCAAAAATGTTGTGTTTCCCTCAGAATTGGTGACTTTCCCCTCAAAATTTGGCACATTCCCCCCAAAATTGCTGCTTTCCCCCCACAATTGCCGCTTTCCCCTCACAATTGCTGCTTTCCCGCCAAAATCGGGCCCATTCCCCCCAGAACTGCCGCTTTTCCCTCACACCCGGTGCCTTTTTTTCCCCCAAAACGGCCGTTTTTCACCCCAAAGTTACCTCTTTCCGCTCCGTCAGGGCCGGATCTCGTTCTACATGACCAACTACGGGGAGGAGGGGACGCACGTGGGCAGCGCCGCCGCCCTGCACGACACCGACCTGGTGTTCGGGCAGTACCGCGAGGCGGGTACCGCCCCCCCCGCCCCCTTCCCCGCCCCCTTCCCCGCCCCCTTCCCCTCCCCCTCCTTTAAACGCCGCATTTCACCAAAATGCCCCGAATTCCCCCCGATCCTGAGGCGTGTTTGGGTTTCCCCCGAGGTGTGCTCATGTACCGCGGGTACCCCCTGGAGCTCTTCATGGCGCAGTGCTACGGCAACGCCAACGACCCCGGCAAAGGGCGGCAGATGCCGGTGCACTACGGCTGCCGCCAGCGCCATTTTGTCACCATCTCCTCCCCGCTGGCCACGCAGATCCCGCAGGGTACCGCCACCCCCGCCCCCCCCGTGTCACCACCCCATGTGTCACCCGTGTCCCCCCATGTGTCCCCACCCCGCCTGTGTCACCTGGGTCCCCCCATGTGTCCCCACCCCGCCTGTGTCACCTGTGTCCCCCCATGTGTCCCCCCCGTGTGTCACCTGTGTCCCCCCCACCTGTGTCACCTGTGCCGCCTTGTGTGTCACCTGTGTCCGCTCATGTCCGCCTCATGTCTCCCCGTGTCCCCACCCTGTGTGTCACCTCTGTCCTGTTGTGTCCCCCCATAATCCCCAATCCCATTTTCCCCCTCATGTCCCAACCCCATGTCCCCCCATATCGCCCATGTCCCCCCATATCCCCCATGTCCCCCCATATCCCCCATGTCCCCCCATATCCCCCCTATCCCCATGTCCCCCATGTCCCTCCATGCCCCCATATCCCCATGTCCCCCCATATCCTCCATGTGTCCCCATATCCCCCATGTCCCCCATGTCCCCATACCCCCCATATCCCCCATGTCCCCCCATATCCCCATATCCCCCCTGTCCCCTCACCCGGTGTCCCGTGTCCCCCCATGTCCCCATATCCCCCCTATCCCCCATGTCCCCCTGTCCCCCCATGTCCCCCATGTCCCCCTGTCCCCCCATGTCCCCCCATATCCCCATATCCCCCCATGTCCCCATACCCCCCATATCCCCCCTGTCCCTCACCCGGTGCCCCGTGTCCCCCAGCCGTGGGTGCTGCCTATACCCATGTCCCCCTGTCCCTCCATGTCCCCATGCCCCCCCTGTCCCCCCATGCCCCCCATGTCCCCTGTCCCCCTGTCCCCCCCATGTCCCCTCACCCGGTGCCCTGTGTCCCCCAGCCGTGGGCGCTGCCTATACCCATGTCCCCCCAGTGTCCCCCATACCCCCCATGTCCCCCTGTCCCCCCATATCCCCCCTGTCCCCCCTGTCCCCCCATACCCCCCATGTCCCCATATCCCCCCTGTCCCCCTGTCCCCTCACCCGGTGCCCCATGTCCCCCAGCCGTGGGCGCTGCCTATACCTATGTCCCCCCTGTCCCCCCATATCCCCCCTGTCCCCCCATATCCCCCCTGTCCCCCCATGTCCCCTCACCCGGTGCCCCGTGTCCCCCAGCCGTGGGCGCTGCCTACGCCCTGAAGCGGGGTGACGGCAGCCGGGCCGTGGTTTGCTATTTCGGGGAGGGGGC
Source organism: Caprimulgus europaeus (assembly GCA_907165065.1). Next base: position 332,138 of record CAJRAV010000006.1, read on the forward strand.
GGCCAGCGAGGGGGACGCTCACGCCGGCTTCAACTTCGCCGCCACGCTGGAGTGTCCCATCGTCTTCTTCTGCCGCAACAACGGCTACGCCATCTCCACCCCCACGGCCGAGCAGTACCGGGGGGACGGCATCGGTACGGGGGGGCATCGGTACGGGGGGCTGGGGGGGGCATCGGCACGGGGGCTGGGGGGCATGGGGGGGGCATCGGTACGGGGGGTGGGGGTGTGGGGGGGGCATCGGTATGGGGGGGTGAGGGGGGGCATCGGTACGGGGGCACGGGGGGGCTGGGGGGGGGCATCGGTACGGGGGTGGGCATCGGTACGGGGGGCTGGGGGGGGGCATCGGTACGGGGGGCTGGGGGGGGCACGGGGGGGGCATCGGTACGGGGGGTGGGGGGGGGGGTGGGGGGCATCGGTACGGGGGGCTGGGGGGGGTGGGGGGACGGCATCGGTACGGGGGGGGCATCGGTACGGGGGGTGGGGGGCACGGGGGGGGCATCGGTACGGGGGCACGGGGGGGTGGGGGGGGCATCGGTACGGGGGGTGGGGGGGGGGTGGGGGGCATCGGTACGGGGGGCTGGGGGGGCCACGGGGGGGCTGGGGGGGGCATCGGTACAGGGGGTGGGGGGGGGCATCGGTACGGGGGGTGGGGAGGGGCATCGGTACGGGGGGTGGGGGGGCGGCATCGGTACGGGGGGGCATCGGTACGGGGGGCTGGGGGGGGGCACGGGGGGGCTGGGGGGGGCATCGGTACAGGGGGTGGGGGGGCATCGGTACGGGGGGCATGGGGGGCTGGGGGGGTGGCATTGGTAGTGGGGGCTGGAGGGGTGGGGGGCATCAGTACGGGGGGCTGGGGGGCACGGGGGGAGCATCGGTGCTGGGGGGGCTAGGGCGGCATCGGTATGGGGGGCTGGGGGGGCTGGGGGGGGCATCGGTACGGGGGGCTGGGGGGCACGGGGGGGGCATCGGTACGGGGGGGGCATCGGTACGGGGGGCTGGGGGGCACGGGGGGGGCATCGGTACGGGGCTGGGGGGGGGCACGGGGGGGGGCATCGGTATGGGGGGTGGGGGGGGGTGGGGGGGCTGAGGGGGATTTTTGGGGATTTCTTTGGATTTTTTTTGGGGGGGTTTTAGGGCTCTTTTTGGGGGTATTGGGATTTTTGGTATTTTTGGTGGGTTTGTTTTTTGGTATTTTTTTGTGGATTTTTTTTGGTTTTTTTTTGTATTTTTGGGTGGGTTTTGTTTGGTTTTGGGGGGGGTTGGTTTGGTTTTGGGGGGGTTGGTTTGTTGATGGTGTTTTTTGGTGGATTTTTTTTTGTTTTTTTTGTATTTTTTGGTGGGTTTTGTTTGTTTTTGGGGGGGTTGGTTTGGTTTTGGGGGTTTTGGGGGGGTCTGTTTGTGGTCGGTGCCTCTCACCCCCCGCCCCGCAGCGGCGCGCGGCCCCGGCTACGGGCTGATGTCGATCCGCGTGGACGGCAACGACGTCTTCGCCGTCTACAACGCCACCAGGGAGGCTCGGCGCCGCGCCGTGGCCGAGAACCAGCCCTTCCTCATCGAGGCCATGACCTACCGGTGCGGATCTCACCCCAAAACCCCCGCATCTCACCCCAAAACCCCCGCATCTCACCCCAAAATCCTGGGATCACACCCCAAAACCCCCACATCTCACCCCAAAACCCCCGGATCTCACCCCAAAACCCCCGGATCTCACCCCAAAATCCCCGGGATCTCACCCCCAACCCCCGGATCTCACCCCAAAATCCTGGGATCTCACCCCAAATCCCCTGGATCTCACCCCAAATCCTGGGATCTCACCCCAAAACCCCCGCATCTCACCCCAAACCCCCGGATCTCACCCCAAAATCCCGGGATCTCACCCCAAAATCCTGCGATCTCACCCCAGAATCCTGGGATCCATCCGTGAAATCCCTGGGATCTCACCCCAAATCCTGGGATCTCACCCCAAAACCCCCGCATCTCACCCCAAAACCCCGGGATCTCACCCCAAAATCCTGCGATCTCACCCCAGAATCCTGGGATCTCACCCCAGAATCCTGGGATCTCACCCCAAAATCCCTGTGATCTCACCCCAAAATCCTGGGATCTCACCCCAAAATCCCTGGCACCAAATCCCCAGGATCTCACCCCAAAATCCCCAGATCTCACCCCAAATCCTGGGATCTCACCCCAAAACCCCCGCATCTCACCCCAAAACCCCCGGATCTCACCCCACAATCCTGGGATCTCACCCCAAAATCCCTGAGATCTCACCCCAAACCCCTGGGATCTCACCCCAAATCCCCAGGATTTCACCCCCAAAATCCCCAGGATCTCACCCCAAACCCCCCTGGATCTCACCCCAAAACCCCCTGATCTCACCCCAAAACCCCCGCATCTCACCCCAAATCCCCGGGATCTCACCCCAAAACCCCGGGATCTCACCCCAAAATCCCCGGGATCTCACCCCCAAAATCCCCAGGATTTCACCCCCAAAATCCCTGGCACCAAATCCCCGGGATCTCACCCCAAATCCTGGGATCTCACCCCAAAATCCTGCGATCTCACCCCAAAATCCCCGGATCTCACCCCAAAACCCCGGATCTCACCCCAAAACCCCGGGATCTCACCCCGAAATCCCCGGGATCTCACCCCAAAATCCTGGGATCTCACCCCAAACCCCCGGATCTCACCCCAAAACCCCGGGATCTCACCCCAAAATCCTGGGATCTCACCCCAAATCCCCGGGATCTCACCCCAAAACCCCGGGATCTCACCCCAAAATCCTGCGATCTCACCCCAAATCCCCTGGATCTCACCCCAAAATCCTGGGATCTCACCCCAAATCCTGGGATCTCACCCCAAATCCCCGGGATCTCACCCCAAAATCCCCAGGATCTCACCCCCAAATCCCTGCGATCTCACCCCAAAATCCCTGCGATCTCACCCCAAATCCCTGGCACCAAATCCCTGGGATCTCACCCCAAAATCCCTGGGGTCTCACCCCAAAATCCTGGGATCACACCCCAAAATCCCTGGGATCTCTCCCCAAAACCCCAGGATCCCTCCCATAATCCCCAGGATCCCACCCCAAAACCCCAGGATCCCTCCCCAAAACCTCAGGATCCCTCCCATAATCCTCAGGATCCCACCCCAAAATCCCCGTATCCCACCCCAAAACCCCCGGATCCCTCCCATAATCCCATAATCCCGCCCAATCCGGGGCGCAGGATCGGCCACCACAGCACCAGCGACGACAGCTCGGCTTACCGCTCGGTGGACGAGGTCAACTACTGGGACAAGCAGGATCACCCCATCTCCCGGCTCCGGCACCACATGCTCGGCCGCGGCTGGTGGGACGACGAGCAGGAGAAGAGCTGGAGGAAGAGCTCCCGCAAGATGGTGACGCCGGGAGGCCTGGGATTATGGGGGGAAACACCGGGATTATGGGCAAAAATCCCGGGATTATGGGGGAAACACCGGGATTATGGGCAAAAATCCCCGGGATTATGGGGGAAACACCGGGATTATGGGGGGAAACAATGGGATTATGGGGGAAACAATGGGATTATGGGCAAAAATCCCCAGGATTATGGGGAAACAATGGGATTATGGAGGGAAACAATGGGATTATGGGGAAACAATGGGATTATGGGGGAAACACCGGGATTATGGGGGAAACAATGGGATTATGGGGGGAAAACACCGGGATTATGGGGGAAAATCCCCGGGAGTATGGGAAAAATGGGGTTATGGGGGGAAACACCGGGATTATGGGGGAAAATCCCCAGGATGATGGGGAGAGGGGATTTTGAGATGGGGTCCCAGGGATTTTGGGATGGGATCTCAGGAATCTTGAGGTGGGATCCCAGGGATTTTGAGGTGTAATCTTGGGGATTTTGGGGTGGGATCTCAGGGATTATGGTATGGGATTTAGGGCATTATGGGGAGGGATTTTTAGGTGGAATCTCAGGGATTTTCAGGAGGGATCTGAGGGATTAGAAGGTGCAATCTCGTATTTTGGGATGTAATCACAAGGATTTTGGGGTGTAATCTCAGGGACTATGGGTGGGATCTCAGATTACAGGGTGTAATCCCAGCGATTTCGGGCTGTAATCCTGGGGATTTCGGGCTATAATCCCAGTGATTTCAGGCTGTAATCCCGGGGATTTTGGGCTGTAATCCCAGTGATTTGGGGCTGTAATCCCAGGGATTTCGGGCTGTAATCCCGGGGATTTTGGGCTGTAATCCCAGGGATTTTGGGCTGTAATCCCAGGGATTAGGGGCTGGGAAGTGACTCCCTCTCCCCCCAGGTGATGGAAGCCTTCGAGCAGGCCGAGCGCAAGCCGAAGCCCAACCCCCAGCTCCTGTTCTCCGACGTTTACCGGGAGATGCCCCCGCACCTGCGGCGCCAGCGGGCGGCCCTGGAGCGCCACCTGCAGCTCTACGGGGAGCACTACCCCCTCGAGCTCTTCGAGAAGTGACTCCAAAATAATCCCAATAAATCCTAATCCCGGCCCATCCCGCCTCCACTGCCCATGGGAATAACCCCCCCGGTGGGATTAACACCCTGGAGAAGGGATTAACACCCCAGAGAAGGGATTAACACCCTGGAGAAGGGATTAGCACCATGGAGAAGGGATTAACACTCATGGAGATTGGGATTAACACCCCAGAGAAGGGAATAGCAACCATGGAGATTGGGATTAACACCCCAGAGAATGGATTAACACCCTGGAGAAGGGATTAACACTCATGGAGATTGGGATTAACACCCCAGAGAAGGGATTAACACCCTGGAGAAGGGATTAACACTCATGGAGATTGGGATTAACACCCTGGAGAAGGGAATAGCAACCATGGAGATTGGGATTAACGCCCCAGAGAAGGGAATAGCAACCATGGAGATTGGGATTAACACCCCAGAGAAGAGAATAGCAGCCATGCAGATTAACCCCCTTTGGGTGAGATTAACCCCCTTTAACCAGCGATTAAACCCTCTGGAGGGCAGAATGAACCCCTCTGTGAGTGGGATTAACCCCTTTGGGGTGGGATTAACCCCTCTGTGAGTGGGATTAACCCCTCTGTGAGTGGGATTAACCCCTCTGTGAGTGGGATTAAGGAGCATTTTTGGGCTGTCATAATCCCAAACCACTTTTAGGCCCAACCACTTTCAATCTGGGGGGGGGGGAAAATAGGAAAAAAACCCAGAAATTGTGGCCAAAAAAAGTCAATTTAGTGACTCGAGGCGGGGGAGGGGGGGTCAGGGGGGGGTGTCCCCATGTCCCCCCCCCCAGTGTCCCCCAGCCCCACGATGTGACACTGGGGCAGCGCCTCCTCCAGTAAGATCCTGACCAGTCCGGGACTGGGGACGCGGATCCCGGTGACATCCAGGTGCCTCAGCTCCCTGCCAGGATGAACCCCTGCTCGTTAATTATGCAAATTAGGGAGGGGAGGGGTTAATTAAGGAGGGGGGAGGGGGACTCACTGGAGGTGGTGGAGGGTGGCCAAGCCCCTCTCGGTGACGCGGGGACATCGCGCCAGCGCCAGCACCCGCAGGGACCCCCCCAGCGCCTGCAGGCGGCTCAGGGCCCAGTCGTCCAGGTGGGGACAGCGGCTCAGGTCCAGGTGGGACAGGTGGGACAGGGACACTGGGGGGGGGACACACACCGGGGGGGGTCACAAGGGGGATTTGGGGGGTCCCAGGGAGGTTTGGGGGGGCTCAGAGGGGATTTTGGGGGTCCCAAAGTGGTTTGGGGGGGCTCAGAGGGGATTTTAGGGGGTCCCAAGGTGTCCCCAGGTGGGGACAGCGGCTCAGGTCCAGGTGGGACAGGTGGGACAGGGACACTGGGGGGGGGACACACACCGGGGGGGGTCACAAAGGGGATTTGGGGGGGCTCAGAGGGGATTTTGGGGGTCCCAAAGTGGTTTGGGGGGGCTCAAAGGGGATTTGAGGGGGGCTCAGAGGGGATTTGGGGGGTCCCAAGGTGTCCCCAGGTGGGGACAGCAGCTCAGGTCCAGGTGGGACAGGTGGGACAGGGACACTGGGGGGGGGGCACACACCGGGGGGGGTCACAAGGGGGATTTGGGGGGTCCCAAAGTGGTTTGGGGGGGCTCAGGGTGTCCCCAGTTGGGGACAGCGGCTCAGGTCCAAGTGGGACAGGGACACTGGGGGGGACACACCAGGGGGGGGTCACAAAGGGATTTAGTGGGGTCTCAGGGAGGTTTATTGGGGGGCTCAGAGGGGATTTTGGGGGTCCCAAAGGGGTTTTAGGGGTCACAGAGGGAATTAAGATGGTCCTAGGGGGGTTTGGGGTCCCCCCTGGGTGGTTTTGGGGTCCCCCCGATGATTTTTGGGGTCCCTGGTTTATTTTTGGGGTCCCCTGGTGGTTTTGGGGTCCCCCCTGGGTGGTTTTGGGGTCCCCCCCCGGTTGGGGGCTCACCCAGGTTGTCCATCCCGCCGTAGCTCAGGGGACACCCGCTCAGGTCCAGGGCCACCACGGGGCCATGGCGCTGCCGCAGGATCTGGGGGTGCAAGTGCCCCCCGCCTCGGAGCCACCCCTCCTGCCCCTGGAATCTGTGGGGCAGGAGTTGGGGGGCAGCAGTGGGGTGAGCCCCACAGATCCCCGTGGGGCAAAAGGGGGGGGGGGGCACCCCCAAAGTGGGGCAGAACTCACCGGACCCCCCCCCCCGCAGCTCAGGGTGAAGATGGCGGCGGCGGCGTCAGCTCCGTACGCGTCCCTGAGGAGAGTGCGGGGCCTGGGGGCGACATGGGGGTCACAGCCTGCCCCACACTTGGGGGGCAGGACCCAACCCTCTGCCCCTGTCCCACACTTAGGGGACAGGACCCAACCCCCTGCCTGTGCCCCACACTTGGGGGGCAGGACCCAACCCTCTGTCCCTGCCCCACACTTGGGGAGCAGAACCCAACCCTCTGTCCCTGCCCCACACTTGGGGGGCAGGACCCAACCCTCTGTCCCTGCCCCACACTTGGGGAGCAGAACCCAACCCTCTGTCCCTGCCCCACACTTGGGGGGCAGGACCCAACCCTCTGCCTGTGCCCCACACTTGGGGGGCAGGACCCAACCCTCTGCCCGTGCCCCACACTTGGGGGGCAGGACCCAACCCCCTGCCTGTGCCCCACACTTGGGGGCAGGACCCAACCCTCTGCCTGTGCCCCACACTTGGGGTCCTGGATCCAACCCTCTGCCTGTGCCCCACACTTGGGGGGCAGGACCCAACCCTCTGCCCCTGCCCCACACTTGGGGGCAGGACCCAACCCTCTGCCTGTGCCCCACACTTGGGGGACTGGACCCAACCCTCTGCCTGTGCCCCACACTTGGAGGGCAGAACCCAACCCCTTGCCTGTGCCCCACACTTGGGGGCAGGACCCAACCCTCTGCCTGTGCCCCACACTTGGGGGACTGGACCCAACCCTCTGCCTGTGCCCCACACTTGGGGGACTGGACCCAACCCTCTGCCTGTGCCCCATAAGTAGGAGGGGGTCCCAAATTCAGCTCCTCAGCTCTTGCCCCACACTTGGGGGGCTGGACCCAGCTCATTTTTTTGCACCCCACAAGTGTGGGGGGGTCCCAACCCCACACCTCAGCTCCCGCCCCACACGTGTGGGTCAGGCCCACCCCCTCAGCTCCCGCCCCACACGTGTGGGTCAGGCCCACCCCCTCAGCTCCCGCCCCACACGTGTGGGTCAGGCCAGCCCCACACGGACGCGTTGCAGCGGCGCAGTCGGTGTCTCCGCAGTCGCTCCCCCCACTCCAGCGTCGTCTCCACCTCGTAGAACCAACGGCCCAGGCGGCGCCACAGCCCCAGCACTGCCCCACGGCCGCCCCACAGCTGGGGGGCAGGGGGTGGAGTCAGGGGGCGGGGCCAGGGGCAGCCCCTCCCACAGCTGGGGGTCAGGGTCAAGGGTGGGGCCAGGGGCAGCCCCTCCCACAGCTGGGGGTCAGGGGCTGGGGTCAGGGGGCGGGGTCAGGCTCAGCCCCTCCCCCCGGATATGTGGGGTGGGGGGGGGCGGGGATTAATTATAGGGGAGGGTTAATTTGAGGTGGTTAATTAGGAGGGGATTAATTATTAAGGGTTAATTATTAGGGAATTAATTATTAGGGAATTAATTAATTATACGGGATTTAATTATTGGGGTTAATTATTGGGGATTTAGTTATTAGGAAGTTATTATTGGAGAGTTAATTAACTATTGGGAGTTAATTAGAGTGGGGGATTTAATTAAGGTGGAATTAATTATGGGATTTAATTATAGACAAATAATTAATTGCAGGGGTATTTAATGACGGGAGGGGTTAATTATTGGGGGGTTTAATTAGGGGAAGGGATTTAATTACGGGGGGAATTAACGATCGCGGGAACTCGATTTAATTAGAGGGAGGAAAATTAATTATGGGGCGGGGCTTAATTATTGGGGTGCTTAATTATTGGGGGAATTAATTAGGGTTTTAATTGGGGGGGTTAATTAGAGGAGATTTAATGGGGGGGGCCTCGACCTACCGCCCTCAGCGCCGCCATCTTGGCTGCGTCACGTGACAGGGCCCGCTGCAGCACGTAGCCCCGCCCACACCGGCCCCGTTCGGTGCTGCCCCCTGGCGGTGAGGAGGTCCGGGCACCTGAGTCCTACTAGGGGTGGGGAACTGCGGATACTTCCGGTCACGTGCCCAATTCACCGCCCATCCCCTTCCGCCACGTGACGCCGGCCCCCAAGATGGCGGCGCGCAGGGCCCTGGCGGCCGCGCGGCGGGTGGCGGCGGCGCGAGGCGGGTGTCGGGGGGTGGTGTCGGGGGCGGGGCCCGAGCAGGGGGCGGGGCCCCGGCAGGGGGCGGGGCTGGGGCGGAGCCGCCTGTACGAGCACGTGCGGGAGGGGCTGAGCGCGCGGCCGCAGCTGGAAGTGGCGGCGCTGAGCGAGCGCGAGCTGGAGCGGAGGCGGGGCCCCGTGCGGGGGGCGGAGCTACCGCGCATCGTGAGTGGGGCGGGGCGGGAACCGGGTGGGCGGGGCTTAAATGGAGCGGGCGGGGCCAGAACCGGGATGGGAGGGGTCTAAGTTGGGGTGGGCGGGGCCTTATTGGGAGTGGGCGGGGCCTAAATGACGTGGGTGGGGCCTAAATGAAAGTGGGTTGGGCTGACAGAGTGGGCGGGGCCTACACGGGTCAGGGGGTAAACGGGGTGGGTGGGGCCTAAATGGGGGAGTGGCCTAATGAGATGGGTGGGGCTTAATTGAGAGTAGGAGGAGCCTAAATGGGGTGGGCGGGGCCTGTGGCGGGTGGGCGGGGCTGAGGGGCGTGTCCCCCCTTAGCCCCGCCCCTGTCCCCGCCCCCAGCTGCAGACCTGGGCCCGGCTGCGGGAGGTGCGAGCCGCCATCGCCCGCCTGCGCCAGGAGAAGGAGCGCGTGGCCCAGGGCGTGCGGGGGCTGCTGGTGAGACCCCCCCTAACTGGGGGCACTGGGGGGGTGGGGGTGAGTGGGGGGAATGGGGGGGAACTGGGAGGAATGGGGGGGGGTCGGAACTGGGGGGACTGGGGAGAATGGGGGGGTGAGAACTGGGGGGAACTGGGGTTGAACTGGGGAGAGTAGGGGGAACTGGGGGGACTAGGGGGAGTTGGGGGACTGGGGGGGAGTGGGGGGAGTGGGACCTGGGGGGACTAGGGGGAGTTGGGGGACTGGGGGGGAGTGGGAACTGGGGGGACTGGTGGGGGAACTGGGGATACCGGGGGATTGGGGGGGACTGGGGGGGACTGGGGTCCCAATGTTCCCCCCCGACTGCCCCCCCCCCCGTCCCAATGTACCCCCCAGTATCCCCATTTTCCCCCCAGTACCCCCCCCAGCTGAGACCCCCCGCCCCAGTGCCCCCCACTCACCCCCCCCTCCCTGCCCCCAGGCAGAGCATGACAAGGCGACGGCGGAATCGGTGAGAACTGGGGGGGGGACACCCCAAAATGGGGGTGCAGGCTGGGGGGGCTGGGGGGGGTGCCCTGGGGGGTGCTCTCATTATGGGGGTGCCGTGGGGGGGTGGTATCAGTGTTGGGGTGCAGTGGGGGGGGTGCAGTGACTATGGGGGGTCCCCGGGGGGGTGTCAGTGGGTGTTGGGGTGCCATGGGGGGGGTGCAGTGACTATGGGGGTGCAGTGGGGGGGTGGTGTCAGTGTTGGGGTGCCATGGGGGGGGTGCAGTGACTATGGGGGTGCAGTGGGGGGGTGGTGTCAGTGTTGGGGTACAGTGGGGGGGTGGTGTCAGTGTTGGGGTTCCCTGGGGGGGCGCCCCTGACCGGGGGTGCCCCCCCAGCTCCCCGCCTACGCCCAGCTCCGTGCCCGCGGGCGCCGGGTGCGGCTGGAGCTGACGGAGCTGCTGGGGGAGGAGCTGGAGCTGGAGAGGGAGTTCTACCTGCGGGCCCTGTGGGTGCCCAACAGCACCCACCCCGGCACGGTGAGCACCCACTGACCCCCCCCACAGCACCCACTGCCCCCCCCCCCAGCACCCACAGCACCCACTGACCCCCCCCAGCACCCACTGACACCCACTGACACCCCACAACACCCCCCAGCACCCACTGACCCTCACTGACCCCCCACAGCACCCACTGACACCCAGAGTTCTACCTGCGGGCCCTGTGGGTGCCCAACAGCACCCACCCCGGCACGGTGAGCACCCACTGACCCCCCCCACGGCACCCACAGCACCCCCCCAGCACCCACTGACCCCCCCCCCAGCACCCACTGACACCCCCACAGCACCCACTGACACCCAGTGCCCCTCCTGACCCCCCCAGTGACCCCCCCTCTCCCCCAGCCCGTCGGGGACCTGAGCCGGGCGCGACTGGTGGAGCTGGTGGGAGAGAAACCAGGTACTCGGGGGGGGGGAGGAGGAGGAGGGGGGTGAGGAAGGCTCAGGGTGATGATGATGATGATGATGATGATGATGATGAAGGCTCCCCCTCTCCCCCTCTCCCCCTCTCCCCCTCTCCCCCTCTCCCCCTCTCCCCCCCAGAGTTCGATTTCAAGCCGCGGGGTCACCTGGAGCTGGGGGAGGGGCTGGACATCATCCGGCAGCGGTGAGAGCCGGGGGGGGGACATGGGGACCCCCGCACACGCGTGTCCCCTGCCCCTGGCACACGTGTCACACGCTGGGGGGGACAGGGGACACACCCAGCCCCCCCCAGGGTGTCACCCATGTCCCCTGCCCCTGGCACACGTGTCACACGCTGGGGGGGACACAGGGGACACCCAGCCCCCCCCAGGTGTCACCCATGTCCCCTGCCCCTGGCACACGTGTCACACGCTGGGGGGGACACAGGGGACACCCAGTCCCCCCCCCCCCAAGGTGTCACCCATGTCCCCTGGCACACGTGTCACACGCTGGGGGGGACACAGGGGACACACCCAGCCCCCCCCAGGTGTCACCTGTTACCTGGGGGGGGACAGGGGACACAGGGGACACCCAGCCCCCCCCAGGTGTCACCCATGTCCCCTGCCCCTGGCACACGTGTCACACACTGGGGGGGACACAGGGGACACCCAGCCCCCCCCAGGTGTCACCTGTTACCTGGGGGGGGACAGGGGACACAGGACACACACAGCCCCCCCCAGGTGTCACCCCTGTCCCCGTCCCCAGGCGCCTGTCCCACGTCTCGGGCCACCGCTCCTATTACCTGTGCGGGGGGGGGGGCGGCGCTGGGCCACGCCCTGGAGAGCTTCACCCTGAGCCGCCTGCGGGCCCGGGTACGGGGGGGCTGGGGGGGTCCTGGGGGGGGGGGTATGGGGGAGTTAGAAGGGCAGGAGGGGGATCTCGGGGGGGCAAGAGGGGTCTGGGGGGGGTTTAGGGGGGCAGGAGGGGTCTGGGGGGGCCCCGGGGGGGGCCTGGGGGCAGAAAGGAGAATCTGGGGGGGTCTTGGGGGGGCCTGGGGGGGCAGGAGCAGTCTGGGGGGTCTCGAGGGGGAAGGAGGGGGGTCTGGGGGGAGAAAAGAGGATCTGGGGGGGCGTCTTGGGGGGTCAGGGGGGGAATCGGGGGGTGGAGGGGGGTCCCTGAAGGTCTGGGGGTGTCCGGGAGGGGGTCCCGGATCATCCGGGGGGGGTCCATCCCCAATGACCCCCCCCATATTCCCCCCCCCCCCCCCAGGGTTTTCTCCCCATGACCGTCCCTGATCTGCTCCGCGGCGCCGTCTTTGTGAGTGACCCCCCCCAAATAGATACCCCCCCAAATACCCCCCCAGTGACCCCCCCAAATACCCCCGTGACCCCCCTAAATAAGTACCCTCCCAAATAAGTACCCCCCAAAATAAATACCCCCCCAAATAAATACCCCCCAGTGACCCCCCCCAAAATAAATACCCCCCATAAATGCCTCCCCAGTGACCCCCCCGATACCCCCCATGACCCCCCCCGAATATCCCACAGTGACCCCCCCCACTAACCCCCCACCCAGTGCCTCCCCCATGTGCCCCCCCCCCCCATGAGGGCTGCGGGATCCCTCCCCCATGGCCCCCCTCGTCCCCCCCCCACACTAACTCCCCCCATGTCCCCCCACCCAGGAGGGCTGCGGGATCCCCCCCCTTGTCCCCCCCCCCAGTGCCCCCCCCCATACTAACCCCCCCATGTCCCCCCCCCCAGGAGGGCTGCGGGATCCCCCCCCAGTGCCCCCCCCACACTAACCCCCCCATGTCCCCCCCCCCCCCAGGAGGGCTGCGGGATCCCCCCCCTCACCCCCCCCCCCCCAGTGCCCCCCCCCACACTAACTCCCCCCATGTCTCCCCCCCAGTGCCCCCCCCACACTAACTCCCCCCATGTCCCCCCCCCAGGAGGGCTGCGGGATCCCCCCCCTCGTCCCCCCCCCCCATTTACACCCTGGACCCCGCCCGGTTCCCCGACCTCTGCCTGGCCGGGACCTCGGAGATCGGCATCGCCGGTGAGACCCCCGGGGGGGGGTAACTGGGGGGGGGAGGCAGTTCTAATCGGGGGGGGGGAACCTTTAGTTGGGGGGGGGGGCTTTTAGCTGGGAGGGGGCAATTTTAAGGGGGGTCAATTTCATTTTAACATGTTTAAAGGGGAATCTTTTAAATATTTTTTAGGGGGGGTATTTTTGGGGGGGGTATTTTAGGGGGTATATTTTTTGGGGGTTATTTTTAAGCGGGGGGGTATTTTTAAGGTGGGGGGGGTGTATATTTTTATATTACATTTAATTCTTTAAAGGGAGGGACCCCCCCAAAATCCCTCCCCCCCTTTGACGCCCCCGTTCCGCTCCAGGGTACTTCATGGACCACGCCGTGCGCCTGGAGGATTTACCCATCAAGTAACCCCCCCCTCCCAGTTTCTAACTGGGAACGTCCCCATTTCATACTGGGAGGGAGGAGGGGACACTTTAATATTAATTAATGTGGGGGGGGGTCCCTAATTACCCCCTCCCCCCCCCCCAAAACCAGGGTCGTTTGCTCCAGTACCTGTTACCGGGCAGAGACGGACACTGGCCGTGACCCCTGGGGGCTCTACCGGGTCCACCAGTTCAACAAGGTACTGGGAGCACTGGGAGGACTGGGAGGAGACCCCCCACACACACACACCCCATGGGGGGGGTATTTTGGGAGGGGGGGGGTCACATTTGTCCCCCCCAGGTGGAGATGTTCGGGGTGACGGCGGCGGAGACGGGGACGGAGAGCGAGGAGCTGCTGGGGGAGTTTTTGGGGCTCCAGAAGGAGATTTTCACAGAGCTGGGGCTGCATTTTCGGTAAGAAATTACTGGGGGGGGGTGTCCCCGTGTCCCCCCCACCCCAAAAATATCCCCCCACCCCCCTAAAAGTGTCCCCACCCCCCCCAGTGTCCTGGAGATGCCGACGGAGGAACTGGGGCTCCCCGCTTATCGGAAGTTCGATATCGAAGCGTGGATGCCCGGCCGGGGCAAATACGGGGAGGTGAGGGGTGATTTGGGGGGGTAAATCCCCTGGGGAGGGGGGTAAATCCTCGGGGGAGGGGGGTAAATCCTCGGGGGAGGGGTAAAACCCCCCTAATTTATGTGTGTCTCCCCCCCAATTACAACTCCCCACCAGTAAACTGAGCGCAGATCTCACCCCCTTACTGGTCTTTAATGGGAACCCCAAACCTTTCCAAGAAGACAAGGGGCAATTAGGGGGGGCAAATCCCTTTAGGGGTGGGGGGCAAATCCCTGTGTGGCCCCCCCCATTTATTTTTTACCCCCCCCTTAAGATTTCCAGTGCTTCCAACTGCACCGACTACCAGAGCCGGCGCCTCAACATCATGTACAGCGACGGCAGCGGGCGGCTGCGCCACGCACACACGGTCAGCGGCTACTGGGAGCTACTGGGGGGCATTGGGAGGCACTGGGGGGGTCTTTATTTTGAGGGGAGGGTCCTTAAATTGTTATTAACCCCCCCCCAACTCATCCCCCCCCCCCCAGGTGAACGGCACCGGCTGCGCCGTGTCCCGCATGCTCATCGCTTTACTGGAGTGTAACCAGTTAAAGGTTTGAACTGGGAGAGACTGGGAGGGACTGGGAAGGGGCTGGGGGTGTTGAAGGGGGGAGGGGCTCATGTTGTGTCCCCCCCCTCCCTCACAGGACGGCCGGGTCCGTGTCCCCCCCCCACTGCAGCCCTTTGTGGGGCAGTCGGAGCTGGTGCCCCCCCCGGCCCCGCTGCTGCGCTACATCGGCCCCAACCAGCCCGGGGGGGGGCGGGGGGGGGACAGGGACCCCCCCCCGGAATCGGGGACCCCCCCCCCGGAATCGGGGAACCCCCCCAGGGTGGTGACAGGAGGAAAAGCTGGCGGGGGGGACAGGAGGTGACGGAGGAGCTGGATGGAGGCAGAAGATGAATGGAGACGAGGACGCGGGACACACGGACACGGGGACGCACGGACACGGGACACACGGACACGGGACAGACGGACACGGGACACAGATGTGGGACAGACACACGGACACACGACCCCCCCCCCCCCCCCCATGTTAACGAGCCGCTGCAATAAAGCCCATCCTCAGCCTCCAGCTGCCGGGCACACGCGTGTTCATCCGTGTGCACGCACACACACACGGGCGCTCGCACACGGATGTGCTCTGCACACACGTCCCACGAGGACACAGGACCCCCCACCCCCACCCCTGTGTTAACGAGTCTCTAATTAACACCAGACTGTGGGTGTGTCCCCCCCCCCCGTGGGCACACGCGTGTGCGCTCTGTGTGCGTTTGCACACACGTGTTCTCTGCCTGTACTTGCTCTCCATGTGCGTTCACACGCGTGTTCTCTCCGTGTGCATGTGCGGCCGTGTCGTGCCTCCACCCCCCCTTCCCCCCAATCCCCTCAGCACCCAAACTGGGGTGACTGGGAAGTTACTGGGGGGAACTGGGAGGTTACTGGGAGTGGGGGAAGAGGAGGAGGAGGAAGATTGGGGGGGGGGGGTGAACCCCCCTTTTATTTTCCAACCAATAGAAACCGATTTGGGGGGAGGGGGGGTCCCCAAAGCCCAGGAGCCCCCAGATAAATAGGGGGGGGTCAGGGGGGCCGGGGGGGTTTGGGGGGGTCCCCCCGTCAGTCCTGGCAGCGGCCGCTGTTGATGACGATGTCGTCGTATCCGTCCTGGGGGGGGTGGGGGACAACACACAGACAGGGGTGAGACCCCCCCCCAGCACCCCAAAAATGGGGGGGGAGGTGATTAGAGCAGCACAAACCCCTCTTCAATTTTTGGGGGGTGATAACAGAGGTGGAGTGAGCCCCCCCCTTCCCCTCCTTGATTTTGGGGGGGTAATGGCAGCAGGAAGAGCCCCCCCTCCTCAGTTTTGGGGGGCTGATGGGATCACAGTGAGCCCCCCCCCTCATTTTAGGGGTGCCAGGTTGAAACCTCCCTCAGTTTTGGGAAGCTAATAAAAGTCAGAACAAGACCCCCCCTCAATTTTGGGGTATCAAGGTGAGCCCCCCCCATCAATTTTGGGGGTGCCAGACCCTAACCCAACCCCCCCCAACTCAATAACCACCAAGACTTTGGGGTCCCCAGGAAGCTGGGGGGGGGGAATCACACACTCACCTCCTCTTCTTCCTCTTCCTCCTCCTCCTCCTCCTCTTCCTCCTCCTCCTCGCTCTCGCTCTCGGGGGGCTCCTGCGCCCCGAACTCCCGCAGCAGCTGGGGCAGGCGGGGGTGGGGGCGCTGCCGGGCGCTGCCCAGGGGGGTTCGACCCCCAAACATGGGGGCCCCGGGGTCGGCCCCGGCGCGGAGCAGCCGCTCGGTCACCTCGGGGCTCTGGGACTCCACGGCCAAGTGCAGGGGGGTGCGGCCACAGCCCGGCTCCTGGGGGGCAGGGGGGGGGTCAGGGTGGGGGTCAGGGTGCTCACATGAGGGGTCAGGGTAGGGGTCTGGGTGCCGTCTTCCCCCCCAGCCCCCCCTCACTGGTGCATCCACGTCCGCCCCCGCCCGCAGCAGCAGCTCCAGCAGCTCCAGGTCCTGGCGCAGAACGGCCACGTGCAGGGGGGTGAAACCTGGGGGGGGGCACGGGCACTTGGGGGGCACCCCACAGCCCCCCCCACCCCACATAGCCCCCCCCACCCCACACAGCCTCCCCCACACCCCCCACAGCTCCCCACCCCACAGCCCCCTCATAGCCCCCACAACCCCCTCCTCACACCCCACAGCCCCCCCCCCCCACAGCCCCCTCATAGCCCCCACAACCCCTCCCCACAGCCCCCCCCTCCCCACAGCCCCCCCTCCCACACTCCCCCCAATGTCACCCCCACCCTCTACTCTGCCCCAACCCCACTCTCTACTCTGCCCCCCCATCCTGTGCCCCCCACTTTTTGAAGCCCCCCTTCCCCCCCCCCCCCGAATCTCACCCTCGTAGTTCAGAGTCTCCAGCTGAGCTCGGACCTGGGGGTCGCGGGGCTGGGGGGAGGGGGTCTCCTCATCCCGGGGGGGGGTGCCCAGGAGCTCCTGGGCGCACTGGGGATGTCCCCACCGGCAGGCGAGGTGCAGGGGGGTGTCCCCCCCCCGCTCCTGCAGGCACAGCCCCGCCCCCGCCGCCCGCAGCCGCCCCACGAACCCCCCCAGGCCCAGGAGGGCGGCCACGTGCAGGGCGGTCTGGGGGGGGGGGGAACAGAAAATGGGGGAGGACAATGACAATAAATCGGGGACACACACACAATAAATGGGGGGGGTCCCAAAAAGGGTCAATGGGGGGTGTGTGTGTCCCCATCCTTGTTTTGGTAGCTGGAACAGAGGAGGGGGGGTAAGCGTGGGACCCCCCCCCTCAATTTGGGGGAGGGGGGGAACAGGAAGAAAATTACCCCCCCCCCTTAATTTGGAGAGGCTGTCAGGAATGGGGTGACCCCCCCTCAATTTGGGGGTGACAATACGACCCAGCTGACCTCCCCTCAGTGGTTTTTTTTGGGGGGGGCGATAACCCCAGAGCCCCCCCCTCACTTTGAAACCCCCCTCAGCACCACAACTCCCCCCCCTCACTCTGAGACCCACCCACTCCCCCTCCCTATTCAAAACGAGGGGGGGATAAGATGAGGCTCCCCCCACCCCGAATTGCCACCCCCCCTGCCCCCCCTCACCTGGCCCAGGTGGTTCTGCAGGTCCAGGAAGGGGGTCCCGGCCGTTCGCTCCAGGATCGACTCCAGCAGCCCCTGGTGCTCGTGGATCACGGCCAAGTGCAGCGCCCTGGGGGGGACCACGGGGGGGGGGGGTCAGCAGGGACCCCCCTCGTCATGGGGGGGGGATAAAGGAATTGGGGGGAGGATTTCCCCCCCCCCACTCACGTGTCTCCGTCCTCGGTGACGAAGCTCAGAACGTCCCGTAACCAGGACGCCGCCGCCTCCTCTTCCTCCTCCAGGGCCCCAGCGAGGCCGCCCTCACCTCCCGCCTCCGCCTCCTCACCGGGGCCCACAACCGGGCCGGGCCCGGGGAGCGGCGCGAGCTGCCCGTCCCCCAGCGAGCCCAGGCCGCTGTCGCACCATTCATCCCCCTCGGGCCCCTTCACCTCCCCGGGAAGCTCCGCCGGTGCCGCCGCCTCCGCGGCCGCCATGGTCAGACCCGACCCGCCATTGCCACCGCGATCACCGGGGAGCGGGGCAGGGGGGGGGAGGAAGCCCCGGTAATGGAGGCCGCGCGGGAGCTGATGGGAAACGGAGTTTTAATGGCACTTCCGGGATGGGAAGTGGCTCTCCACCAATCAGCGTGAAGTAACCAGGAGCTCCCCGCCAATCAGCGTCTCCTCGCGGTGCATGCCGGGAAGTGTGGTTGCCATAGCGCGCTGCATGCCGGGAAGCGCGGCGCTCTCCATCAATCAGCGCTGAGTTAGACAGGAGCTCTCCGCCAATCAGCGCCTCCCCGCAGTGTATGCCGGGAAGCGCGGCGTTCTCCGCCAATCAGCTCTTTTCCCTTTCCCTCGCGGTGCATGCCGGGAGGCGTGGCCGGGCCGCGCGGTGCATGCCGGGAGGCGTGGCTCCGTTAACGGGCCTATGGCGGAACCGGACGGTAACGATCGGGGTCGGGGGCGGCGGCGGCGGGACCCCGAACTGCCCCCTCCGACCCTCCCGTTCCTCCTCCCGCAGCTCCCGGTGTCTGCGAGGACGAGGCCGAGCAGGACGCGGACTCACCGGTGAGTTCCCGGTTAACAGGTAACTAGGCCGCACCCTCCGCCGTCACCGCTTGACACCCCCCCGCTTCCCCTCTTGATTCCCCACAGGACTCCGAGTCCGGTGCTTCGGGCGAGTCGGACAGTAAGTACCGCGGCGGGGGAGAGGGTCACGGTCTGTCCTCGCTCCGGCGGGGCGGGTGGGGGTTCCCGGTGTTTTACCGGTGTTTTACCGGCGGTTCCCCCCCTCTCCCCCCTTTCCCCCTTTCTCCCCGGTTTAGTGGAGCTGCTGCGGAACCTCCTGTCGCGAACGCTGGGCCTGGGCGGGGACAAACCGGAGCAGGTGTTGGATGAGCTGACGCTGGAGGGAATCAGCCGCTTCATCAGGAGCCCCCGATGTACGGGGGGGGGGAACGGGTCTCGGGGGGGTATTTTGGGGGCGGAGGGGGTATTTTGGGGTCCGCCCCCCTCATTAACTCCCCTGTCTTTAACGCTTCCAGGTAAGAACATCGTGTGCATGGTGGGCGCCGGCATCTCCACTTGTGAGTCCATCACCTTTGGGGAGGGGAGGGGGGGGTTAATTTGGGGCTGGGGTCTCTATTTTGGGGGGTCCCCCCCCATCACCTTGACACCCCCTTTTTGAACCTCCCCCCCTCATTTTCCAGCTGCTGGGATCCCCGATTTCCGTTCCCCCGGCACCGGTCTCTATTCCAACCTCCAGGGTTACAACCTCCCTTACCCCGAGGCCATCTTTGAAATCTCCTATTTTAAGGTAAAACCTCCCAAAAACGATAGATATTTTTTGAGGGGGGGGATCTAATTTTTTTTGGGGGGGGCCCCCAAAAACCCCCAAAGCCCCCCAAAAAACCCCCCTCACCCCATTTTCTTTCAGCAACACCCTGAACCTTTCTTCGCTCTGGCGCGTGAGCTCTACCCGGGGCAGATCAAGGTAATTCTCCCCCCTCCCCACTTCATTTTTTACCCCTCCCCTTTAATTTTTACCCCTTCCCCCCCCCTTAATTACCCCATGGGGGGGGTCCCCCACTTTTTTAACCCCTCTATTTTATCCTCCCCCCTTCTCAGCCCACCCTGTGTCACTACTTCATGCGCCTGCTGCAGGACAAGGGCTTGTTGTTGCGCTGTTACACTCAGGTACCCCCCCCCCCACCCCCCGGGGGGGTATTTTGGGGGGGATTGGGGGTATTTTTGGGGTGTCCCCCCCCCCATTGGGTGTCCCCCCCACTTGGTGACAGAACATTGACACCCTGGAGCGGGTGGCCGGGCTGCAGGAGGAGCTGCTGGTGGAGGCTCACGGGACCTTCCACACCTCGAGGTGTTTGCGGCTCCGCTGCCGCCAGCGCTACGACTTCGGCTGGCTGAGGGGTGAGGGGGGGACAGGGGACACTGGGGGGACACTGGGGGGACAGAGGGACACTGAGGGGACAGGGGACACTGGGGGGATACTGGGGGGACAGGGGGACACTGGGGACAGGGAACACTGGGGGGACAGGGGGATACTGGGGGGACAGGGGGACACTGAGGGGACGGGGGACACTGGGGGGGACACTGTGAGGACAGAGGGACATGGTGGGGACACGGTAGGGACATGGGGACACTGGGGACAGGGGACACTGGGGGGATACTGGGGGGACAGGGGGACACTGGGGACAGGGGGACACTGGGGGGACAAGGGGACACTGAGGGGACAGGGGACACTGGGGGGACACTGGGGACACTGAGGGGACAGGGGGACACTGGGGACAGGGAACACTGGGGGGACACTGGGGGGACAGGGGGACACTGTGGAGATACTGAGGGGACAGGGGGACACTGGGGGGGACACTGTGAGGACAGAGGGACATGGTGGGGACACGGTAGGGACATGGGGACACTGGGGACAGGGGACACTGGGGGGACACTGAGGGGACAGGGGACACTGGGGGGACACTGGGGGGACAGGGGGACACTGGGGACAGGGGACACTGGGGGGACAGGGGGACACTGAGGGGACAGGGGACACTGGGGGGACACTGGGGACACTGAGGGGACAGGGGGACACTGTGGAGATACTGAGGGGACAGGGGGACACTGGGGGGGACACTGTGAGGACAGAGGGACATGGTGGGGACACGGTAGGGGCATGGGGACACTGGGGACAGGGGGACACTGGGGGGACAGTGGGGATGCTGTGGGGACACTGAGGGGACAGGGGGATACTGTAGGGACATGGGGACACTGTGGGGACAGGGGGACACTGGGGGGGGATGTGTCACCTCTCAACGCCACCAATAGGGTGTCCCTCAGGGTGGGGGTAAGGGGGGTGGGGTTGGGGGAGGTTGTTTTAGGCCAGGGTCACCTCCTCGTGTCCTTGTGTCACCCCCCATGTCACCCCCCCATATCCCACTGTCCCTCTGCGTCCCTGTGTCACCCCCCCATGTCCTTGTGTCACCTTCATGTCCTTGTCACACCCCCTATGTCTCTCTGTCACCCTCCGTGTCCATCTGTGTCTTTCTGTCACCTCTTTGTGTCACTTTCACTTCTCTCTTGTCACCCTCTTGTTCCCCTGACCCCCCTGTCCCCCCCCATGTCCCCCCTGTCCCCATGTCCCCCCCATGTCCCCCCCATCCCCCCATGTCCCCCCCCACCTCCTGTCTCTTCCAGACAAAATCTTCTCGTCCCCGGTCCCCAGATGTGACAAGTGCCAGGGGGTGGTGAAACCTGGTGAGTTTGGGGTGGGGGGGAGGGTCTGGGGGGGTCTGCCCCCCCCCCCCCCCAACCCCGAGGGGGGGTGGCACGTGGTGGGGGAGGGGCTGTACCCCCCCTAATCCTCACCTCCCCCCCCCCCCCAGACATCGTGTTTTTCGGGGAGAATCTCCCCTCGCGCTTCTTCACCCTCCTGCAATCGGTGAGGTTTTTTGGGGGGCAAAAAGGGAGGGGGTTTAATTGGACGGGGTCCCCCACCCCCAAAATTGTTGGGGGGACATTGATGATGTCACAGTGACCCCCCCTTTTGTCTATTTCCCCCCCTCCCCCCCAGGATTTCCAGGCTGTTGACTTGTTGATCATCATGGGCACCTCGCTGCAGGTCCAGCCCTTCGCCTCCCTCGTCAGCAGGTTGGGGGACCCCCCCCAAAATAAACACCCCCCCCCAAAATAAACCCTCCCCCAAAGACCTCTCCCCCCCCCCCAAAAAAAAAACCCAAACCCCACTCTGTGTCCCCCTCTCCCCCCCCCAAAACAGGGTCCCCACCAACACCCCCCGGCTCCTCATCAATAAAGAGAAGACGGGGCAGGTGAGAACCTGGGCGGGGGGAGTGGGGTATAAATTGGGGGGGCTGTTAAATTGGGGGGGGGTATCTGAGGGGTTTGGGGTGCTGGGGGGGGGGCAGGTGCTGCTGCCTCCCTCTGTCACCCCCATTTTCTCTCCCCCCCCACCCCAGAGTGACCCCCTCATGTCCCTGATGGGGTTCGGCTGCGGGATGGACTTCGATTCGGAGAAGGCTTATAGGTGGGGGGGGGGATTTGGGGGGGCTGGGGGAGGTTTGGGGGGGGTCAAAGGGAGATTTTTTTGGGGAAAAAGGGGGGGTTATGGGGGGCTGGGGGGCTTTTGGGGGTATTGGCTGGGGTTTGGGGGTAGGAGGGGATATTGGGTGAGGGTTGGGAGGGTTTTGGGGTCTGGGGGGGTGTTGAGGAGGGGCTGGGGGGGTTTTGGGGGTCACTGGGGGGGGTTGGGGTGCAGGGGTGGGGGGGGCACCAGAGGGAGCTTGTGTGTGAGCACTGGGGGGGGGGGCGACACAGTTTGGGGGTCCCAAGGGGGTGTTGGGGGAGCACTGGGATGGGGTTTTGGGGTTCAGGGGGGTTGGGGGACACCCCAATTTAAGGGACTCCCCCCCTCAATCCGTGTCCCCCCCCAGGGACGTGGCCTGGCTGGGGGAGTGTGACAGCGGGTGCCTGGCGCTGGCCGAGCTGCTGGGCTGGAAGGTAAACCCCCCCCCAGTGCATCCCAGTTACCCCCAGTACATCCCAGTTACCCCCAGTACATCCCAGTTACCCCCAGTACATCCCAGTTAACCCCCTACCTCCATCCCAATTGCTGCCTGTGCAGAAGGAACTGCTGGAACTGGTGAGGAAGGAACACGCCGCCATCGACGCCCAAACTGGGGGGGCTCAGGGAGAGGCCCAGGGGGGCAACTGGGAGAAACCCAGTGGGGCAACTGGGAGTTCTGAGGGGACAACTGGGAGTTCTGGGGGGGCAACTGGGAGTTCTGAGGGTGTAACTGGGAGTTCTGGGGGGGTAACTGGGACCCCCGAGCATGGGACTGGGGGGTCCGGACATTAAATGGTGGCAGAGGTGGGACTGGTGTCGTCTGTGTCTGGGGGGGGAACTGGGGGTTACTGGGCTGGGGGGTCCCCAGTTACTGGGGTGAAGGGTTCCCAGTTACTGGAGGGAACTGGGGTAAGGGTCTCCTGTTACTGGGAGTTACTGGGATGGGGGGGTTTCCAGTTACAGGGCATTACTGGGGCCAGTTACTGGTAGGAACTGGGGTGGGGGCGGTGCCTAATAACTGGGGGTTACTGGGGTGGAGGGTCCCCAGTTACTGGGAGGAACTGGGGGGGGGGGGAGGGGGGTCCCAGCCTGGTTTGGGGGTGTTCCAGCCCGGTTTGGGGTCCCAGGGGGGCTCCCGGCCCGCTTTGGGGGGGTCCCAGCCCGGTTTGGGGGGGTCTCAGCCCGGTTTTGGGGGGTCCCAGCCTGGTTTGGGGTCCCGGGGGGGGGGTACCCAGCCCGTCCCGCCTGCTCTGAGGGATCCTGAGGGGACGCGGTGGGCAGGGCCAGCGCCAAGGGGCGTTAGCCAATCCGAAGTGAAAGCTACGGGAGATGGCCAATCAGAATGCGGAGAGGGAGGGACGTGGCTTTGATAGGCGGGAGGGTTGGCGAATGGCTGGGCGGCTGGCCTGGCAGGAGAGGCTAAAGAGATTGTGAGGGGAGTGAAAAGAGCCAATCAGAGCGCAGGGTGGTTGATTGGCATGGAGCTTGACCAATAGCCTGGCGAGGGGCTGCTGAAAGACCCTCCGGGAGCACCGGCGAGGCGGTAAACGAAGGAGGAGTATGAGGAGTGCGGGGCCATGAAGAAGGGCGGGGCGCCATTCTGAGAGGCAGCCGTTCCAGCCATTCAGCTCGGTGGGCGGGCGGACAGTACCGGCTTGCAGCCAATAGAAGACGGCAACGCTGTTGACGGGCAGAAACACGGACGAATAAACGGAGGGGTGGCCGGCCCAATGATGGCGGTGGGTTGACCCAACGGTGGAAGGAACCAATGAGCTCCTAGCTCCGCCTTGAGTGGCGGAGGGGCGGGCCAATAGGGGCGTGGCGGAGGCGGTGCGGTGGAGTGAGGCGCCATGTCGCGGCGGCGGTGGCGCGGCCCTCAGAGCGCGGAAGGCAGCGGCCGCGGTGGCGAGATGGGGAAGATGGCGGCGGGTGGAGGAGGCAGCGGTGGCGGCGGCGGCGGTGGCGGCGGTGGCTCGGGTCGTTATTACGGTGGAGGCGGTGAAGGTGGTCGCGCTCCTAAACGTCAGAAAACGGAGAACGCGGAGCCGCCGCCTCACGGGCCTGGTGGGCCGGGGGGAGCCGGTGGTGGGCCCGGTGCTGGTGGAGCGGTGAGCGGGGCGGGGCGGGGGGGGTAAGGGGGGCCGGAGCTTTTTGAGGGGTGGGGGGGGGGGCATCATGGTGGGGCTGTGGGGAGGTGGGGGGCAGGAGGAGGCCTGAGGGGATAAAATGTGCCCCTTGGCGGGGGGGGGGGGAAATCAGGGGCAGGTTGGGCTTGAAGGCGGTGGAAATGGGGGGGGTCGAGGGCAGATCTGGGGGGGGGGTCAGGGACAGATCGGGGGGATGTGGGGGGGGATCAGGGTCAGATCTGGGGGGGCGGGGTATGGGGTGGGTTGAGGCGCTGTGAGGTGAATATGGGGCAGGTCAGGGGGGTTTGGCGGGGGGTCAGGTCAGGGGGGTTTGGGGGGGAGTCAGGTCAGGTTTGGGGGGGTCAGCTCAGGTTTTTGGGGGTCAGGGTTTGGGGGGTCAGGTCAGAGTTTGGGGGGGTCAGGTCAGGTTTGGGGGATGAGGAACCCCCAGGATCTGCAGAACATCCGGGGAGTCACATTTTGGGGCCAAATAACGACATTTTGGGTGATCACCAAAATAAGTTGTTTTCCTTTTTTTTTCTTTTTATTAATTTTTCCTTATTAGGACAATTATGATGACCCCCAAAAGCCCACGCTTCCCCCGCTTGTTTTTTTGTGGTTTTGGGGATTTTTTTTCTATTTAGTGAATTTCTGATGGTTTTGGGGCTGGTGGGGAAGGGGGGAGGGAGGAAAAGTGCCATTTCTTGTGTCCCCCTCCCAATGGGGGGTTCTCTTTCCAACGTTTTATTTTCCAAACTGGGTTATTTTAGGATTTTTTGGGGGTTTTTTATTTATAAAATCAGAGTCACATTTTGGGGCGAAATAATGACATTCTGGGTGATCACCAGAATAAACCGATTTATTTTTTTATTAATTAATTATTTTTTCCTTATTAGGACAATTATGAGGACCCCCACAAGACCCCCGCCTCCCCCGTGGTCCACATCCGGGGGCTGATCGACGGCGTCGTGGAGGCCGATCTGGTGGAGGCTCTGCAGGAGTTCGGTCCCATCAGGTGAGGGAAGAAGGGAAGACACAGCAGTGACGTCACACTACGATGACATCACCGCGGCGATGATGTCCCTGTGGCGGTGACGATGTCATTGCGGCGATGACGTCACGCTACGGTCGTGTTGTTGATGACGTCATTATGGCGGCGACTTCGCCATTGCGATGATGTCACACCATGAGGACGTCGTACTGTTGGTGACAGCGTCATAGTGTCGGCAGTGACGTCGTAGTGTCGGTGATGACGTCACACTGTGGTGACGCCATCGTGTCGGCAATGATGTCGCACTGTGATGACGCCATCGTGTCGGTGATGATGTCACCGCAGCAATGACGTTACGCTATGATGATGTCACTGTCTCAGCGATGACCTCACACTATAATGACGCCATCGTGTTGGTGATGATGTCACCGTGTTGGCGATGATGTCACCGCAGCAATGACGTTACACTATGATGATGATGTCACCGTGTCGGCGATGATGTCACCGCAGCAATGACGTTACGCTATGATGATGTCACCGTCTCAGCGATGACATCACCGCAGCAATGACGTTACGCTATGATGATGTCACCGTCTCAGCGATGACGTCACACTATAATTACGCCATCGTGTTGGTGATTATGTCACCGTGTTGGCGATGATGTCACCGCGGTGATGATGTCACACTATGATGACGCCATCGTGTTGGCGATGATGTCACCGCAGCAATGACGTTACGCTATGATGATGATGTCACCGTCTCAGCGATGACGTCACACTATAATGACGCCATCGTGTTGGTGATGATGTCACCGTGTCGGCGATGATGTCACCGTCTCAGCGATGACGTCACACTATAATTACGCCATCGTGTTGGTGATGATGTCACCGTGTTGGCGATGATGTCACCGCGGTGATGATGTCACACTATGATGACGCCATCGTGTTGGCGATGACGTCACCGCAGCAATGCCGTTACGCTATGATGATGTCACCGTCTCAGCGATGACGTCACCGCGGCGGTGCTGACGTCCCTCCCCCTCTGTGTCCCCTCAGCTACGTGGTGGTGATGCCCAAGAAGAGGCAGGCCCTGGTGGAGTTCGAGGACATCCTGGGCGCCTGCAACGCCGTGAACTACGCGGCCGACAACCAGATCTACATCGGGGGGCACCCGGCCTTCGTCAACTACTCCACCAGCCAGAAGATCTCGCGCCCCGGCGACGCCGACGACTCCCGGGGGGTCAACAACGTCCTGCTCTTCACCATCCTCAACCCCATCTACTCCATCACCACGGTGCGGCTGGGCGGGGGGTGGCCTTGGGGAGGGTCTGGGGTCCCCCACCCGCATTTAGCACTGGTTTTTAGTCTTTTTAATTTATTATTATTATTATTATTATTATTATTATTATTATTATTAGTAGTAGTAGTAGTAGTAGTAGTAGTAGTTTTTTATTATTATTATTATTATTATTATTATTTTATTATTATTATTATTATTATTTATTTTTATTTTGAAATTTATTTTAATGATTTTTATTATTTTTGTTATTTTTATTTTTTACTTTTTTATTTTAAAATTTTTATTTCATTTTTTATTTTCATTGTTTTTATTTATTATTATTTTTATTATTTTTTCTTTTCTTATTTTTCTTTTATGATTTTAAAATTTTTTTTTTTAGTAATTCTTAGTTCTTTTAAATTATTGCTTATTTTTAAAAATTTTATTTATTATTTTTAATTATTATTTTTGGGTTTTTAAATTATTTTTGGGTTTTTAAATTATTTTTTTGTTTTTATTTTAATTATTTATAATTTTTTATAATTTACAATTTTTATTATTTTTAGTTATTTTAAGTTATATCTTATTTTTTATTTTTCATTTTTATCTTGTATTATTTTAATGTTTTAATTACTTTTTATTATTTTTATCATTTTTGTATTTTTACTATTTTAGAGTTTCAATAATAATTATTAGTTTATATTAATTTTTATTATTCCTTATTGGTTTTTATAGTTTTTTCTCGCTGTTAATTAATTGAGTCATTAATGACCCCCCTGACCCCCCCTCTCTCCCCAGGACGTGCTCTACACCATCTGCAACCCCTGCGGCCCCGTGCAGCGCATCGTCATCTTCAGGAAGAACGGGGTGCAGGCCATGGTGGAATATCCTGGGGGGCTGCAACCAGCCTGGGGGGCAACGGGGGGGTCAGAAATACCCCCTGGGGGGATCAGGGGGTCAGAAATACCCCTGGGGGCAACAGCGGGGTCAGAACTACCCCCTGGGGGGGAACAGTGGGGTCAGAAATACCCCCTGGGGGGGAACAGCGGGGTCAGAAATACCCCCTGGGGGGAACAGTAGGGTCAGAAATACCCCCTGGGGGCAACAGCGGGGGCAGAAATACCCCCTGGGGGGCAACAGCGGGGTCAGAAATACCCCCTGGGGTGCACAGTGGGGTCAGAAATACCCCCTGGGGGGGAACAGCGGGGTCAGAACTACCCCCTGGGGGGGAACAGTGGGGTCAGAAATACCCCCTGGGGGGGAACAGCGGGGTCAGAAATACCCCCTGGGGGGAACAGTAGGGTCAGAAATACCCCCTGGGGGCAACAGCGGGGGCAGAAATACCCCCTGGGGGCAACAGCGGGGTCAGAAATACCCCCTGGGGTGGGGTGGGGTGTGGGGGGGCGGGGTCAGAAATACCCCCTGGGGGCAACAGCGGGGTCAGAAATACCCCCTGGGGGGATCAGGGGGTCAGAAATACCCCCTGGGG